>CM069231.1:26772996-27045390 GCA_035582765.1 Acer negundo | reverse complement strand
CTAAACCCTAAACCCTAAACCCTAAACCCTAAACCCTAAACCCTAAACCCTAAACCCTAAACCCTAAACCCTAAACCCTAAACCCTAAACCCTAAACCTTGCAGTGTTAATACTTTACCAGTGTATTAGTGTAACAGTGTTTTTTTTTGTTTACTCCCTATATTTGGAGAGTCTCTAGGTGGTTCTCTAAAATAGGGAGTCATTTAGGGAGCTTCTTGGAGTTATCTAAAACCATCCCCACTAGCTATTTTAGTTAAGGAAGGGTTTCAAGGAGCCCTCTTGGATATATCCTATAGTCATCTCTCACATCATGTATATACACATAAATATCAAAATCCGATGAAGATTTCCACAATTTATCTCCAAGTCGTATTTAAGTATCCCTTATCACAATGTTTGTATTATCCATATTTTATAATAGCCGAAGATTTTAAAATTTTAAATAACATAACTAATTACAAGCAATTGAACCCCAAAACGTACAAGAAGCCAATGAACCTTCAATAAACAACATAAAAACACTTGCAACTTTATTTTTTTTTTCCATGTTCTCTAACTTTTCATAAATACATCAAATAATTATCTTTGACCAAAAATTTAACATTCCAATTATCAATCTATCTTTAAATAAGCATCATTATCTAAATTGACACCGTTGAATAAATTCACATATATCAATATAATGAAAAGAATGGAGACAATATAATGAAAAGAATGGAGACAATACGAGGTTGACTCAATGGTTGGCCACTCACACCTATATTAAGAGATTGTAGGTTCGAGTCTATCCTATCTCATCTTTCCATTTAAGGTTTGTGGGGCTCCTAATTTATCCAAAATAGCTCATCTTAGTCGATTTGACCAAATTTTTAACAATCAATAATTAAATATTAGTATAAAGACGATTTTACATTTGATTTTTGATTCAAGAAATTACATTTTCCCCTCAAATTCATATATCAAGATTAAATAAATAAAAAACCTATAAATTAATGTAACCTATAAAAAATGTAAAAATATAAATATTAATAAAAATAATCAAAACTAATTATTTATATAATTAAAAAGTTAAAAAAAGAAAATAAAAAAAGGTGCTTCCACCTAAATAATATATATGTATTTTGAATTCCTCCTAAAATTATTTTTAAAAATATAAAATATTAAAACAATAATCAAACTTTATGATTTTTTGTAAATAAAAAAGTTATTATTTTAAAAAAAAGATAATAAAATAAAAAATAAACATAAATTTAAGAAAACTAAAATTAAAAAGGGATGGAGATCCCGGCAAAAAAATAAATAATGACAACAAATATGTTTCATTCTCACTTGGATCAACTCTACTCTCCAAGGGTGTGGTTTTAGAGAGAGAAGCTCTTCCATCTCTCTAGGTTTTATGTTTTTACATGGGTTTTTGCTTAGGGTTCTGGTTTGTTTCATGGTGGTTCTTGATGGCTTTAGGCTTACTTCTCGTCAGATTTCTCAGGATTTTCAAATGGATTTCAGTTGAATCTAGGGTTTCTTCAAGTACAGTAATCATTTCGATTTTTGGGTTTCTGATTCACGCTAGGGTTGTTGGTGTGTTTTTGATCCGGATTCCGACAGTTTTTATTATTATTTTTTTCCTTTTATTTAATTAAAATGTGCTACAAGTTATATATTTGGATATAAATGTATTCTACACATTATGGAAATTTACTATTAATGACTAGTTTGAATTGTTTAATTAACAATTGGAACAAATGAAGCGAATCTAAATTGTGTTAACCAAACAAGTAGAATAAAATCAATGGAATATTATATATAAAACAAATACAATGTTATTATTATTTTTTTATCTTGTTGTATAATATTCAAATAAACTTGTGATTGGTTGACAGTAATTTTAATTATTATCTAAAACCATTTTTAGATGTAAAAGGTAATTATTTATAATTTTCTAAGTAAGAAAATAAAATAAAAATACAAGATAATTTTTTTTTTTTTACTAGAGGGCAGGCGCCCTCTGGTGACTCCACCTTTGGATGGTGCAAATCTAAAACCATTTTTAGATGTAAAAGGTAATTATTTATAATTTTCTAAGTAAGAAAATAAAATAAAAATACAAGATAAATTTTTTTTTACTTGAGGGCAGGCACCCTCTATTGAGTCCACCTTTGGATGGTGCGAAACTTGCATGCTAGAACACATTGTTCAAAGATATATATTGATTTGGTGGATAAAGTTAGAAGAGATGTTAAGGAGGATCAACCAGTACCACAAGGAACGTCACAGATTCCTACTGCTAGTGCCCCTTTTGAACTTTCTCATCCTCTTTTATATGCAGCTTGCACTAGTAGTAACCAAGCTTATGAGCCAGTTCCTACTACTCATAATGTTGCACCTACAGACGAGGTTCTCATATGGAATGGTGAATATGGAATTCCAGATTTGTCTATCGACGAGCAACAAGAGACAGCATATGTGAACGATTCTGATTCGACTGATGATGATTATAGTCTTGAAGATTATAGTTATGAGGACGGTAAAGGGTTAGGGCATAATCATGGGCAAGGTGGTATAAACATACAAACTCAGTATGTCTGTTTTACTCTACTGGTGCACATGCTCAGTGTAAACCATATGATGTTATACCATCCCATTGGGTTATTTCAAGAGTAGGCCAATATTCCATTAACTCACCGTTTACTGAAGTTTATATCTCAAATTTTGGAGCTTTTTACAAAGGTCAAATATTCCATATGAAGGAAAATTTAAAAGCCGAGTTTGGAAAATATGCTTTAAGAGAGAAGTTCAATCCAATAACTAAAAAGTCAACACATTATCGATTTGAGGTAGGTTGCTAGGACATAAATTGTGAGTTTGCCTTAAAGGCCATCCGTAGGTGAAGTTCCACATATTGGCATGTCAAGAAATTCGAACCGGCACACACATGTAACTTGGATGCTGATTGCTTTACAAATGTTCTCATTTAGAGCTTCTTTTTCCTATCTTTTATCTTTGTTTTCGAGCGTTTTAGTGTTTATAATGTGTGTTTTAGCCATGTGTAGGTAAATGATCCCCAAATGAGGTGTTTGTACCAAAAGGGAAGAAAACAAAGCAAAAAGGGGTAAAATATACTTGTCTTTTTTTTTTTACAATAAATAAAAAAATAAAATACTTATCTTGAAATAGAATTCAAACAAATAATTTTTTTTTAATAAAATTGGATTGATTTAATGGGAAAAAGTATCGCAAGCGATCATATGCTGAAAAACCCTTAGACAGTATCCATATATATAAAAGATAAAAGAAAAGAAAACAGTAACAAAAAACAACAAAGCACAAAGAACCAGGGGAAAAACAACCCCAAACAAAAAGAGGTATGCAGGCCACACCAAAAAGAAAAAGAAAACGTAAAAAAAAAAAAAACGAAAAGACTCCTAACCTATGCAATCGTTGCCAACTAAAGAAGAACAGAATGGCGGGGCAAAGAACCACCAAGAATCAACCTGAAGCTCCAAAGCATGCTTAGAAAGTATATTTGTAACATGATTCCCCTCCCTGAAAATATGGGAAACCTGAAAATTCATCTGCGATATCTGGAAGATGCAGCGCTGCCATGCCTGACGAACCCTCTAAGGAACCATCTTAGAACGAGAAGAAAGAAGTTGAACCATATAAGAATAATCGCTCTCAAGCTAGATTCGATGCCACCCATACTTCCATACAAAATTAATGGTCGATGAGGCCACCAGAAGCTCGGCCTCAAAACGCGAAAAACTAACCAAGAGGAATAGCAAAGCAACCATTCACAAAGGCTCTGCAGTTTTGAAAGATACCACCACAACCACCAACCCCTAGAGAGCCCATAGTAGTGTCATCTGTATTCACTTTGATCCAACCAGGAGCCGAAGGTGACCAAATCACACTTTTGATCACTAGGGCTTTAGGAAGGCGACCTCGAAGACCGAAACGGCGAAGAATCAAAAGGTCGTCCATACAATTACGTATACAATCAATATCCAGACGATTAGCCACTGAAACTGCACACCAAACCAAAGAAAGGATGGATCTAAAGTCCACCAACTTCCCTTTAAAGATCCACTAATTACGGGCAATCCACACCCCCCATATCACTGCATGGATAGCCGTTTTCCATAAAATCCTGACCTGCTCACTTAAGGAAACTAACATGGCCTGTAAGAAGAAGGATTGCCAAGTTTCGCTAGAGACATGTCGCTGGAAAGCCGAGAAAACTGCCTCCCAAAGAGCAATCGCCAGAGGACAATGAAAAAAAAGATGATCTGTAGATTCACTACTAACCCTACAAATACTGCAACGAGAAGCCAATTGGAACCCAGACCTGCAAAGGCGATCCGCAATAGGAAGCCTGTTCAACATAAGATGTCAGGTCAAAGCTGAGCGAGAGGGGGGAATAAAACGGTACCAAACAACCTGAGCAATATCACGGAGAAACTAAGAATAAGTAGCCTTGCAAGAAACACGACCATCTCGAGAATTAGCCCAAACAAGAGAATCCACAACAGGAGAAATCGCAATCCAATCAATCTGAAAACAGAGATCTGGGACGTGCCCTCGGAAACAATCGTCCAATACCCATCTACCGTCATGAATAAAATATAAGAACCTCACTCGAAGCGGATTAACTAAATAATCTGGAATCCCTAAAAGCTCTAAAATGGAAACCCCCAACCAATTATCCCGCTGAGAGTTCTCGCCAATCAACCATATACCTTCCTTAAGAAGGGAACTATAATTTGTCCGAAGAAAAGACCAAATCGAGGAGGTGACATACCCTCCATGAGGCTTATGCAAATGTCTAAGATACATCTCCTGAAAAAATGAGAAAACAAAACCATCAGAGGTTATAAACTTCTAAGTGAATTTCCGCAACAGCGAATTATTCAGCAACCCAAGATATTTTAGACGCAGACCACCCTGTGAGTAAGGCCTATAACAACGATCCCAAGCGACCCGAACCAATTTAGTCTCCTCACAATAACAGTCCACAAAAAGCTCTTTAACTTGCAGTTAATCAGTGACAGTAAAGAAGAAGGCCACTTGTAAATCATGAAAGAGTACACAAATGAACCAGTGATGACTGACCTGATCAGAGTAGCATGACCGACCAGAGAGAGGGACTTGCCTTTCCATTTAGTGAATTTAGACAAGATCTTATCCACAATAGGTCGTAACACTACCTCTCGAGGCTTACCCCGAAACAAAGGGACTCTCAAATAAGAAAAAGGAAGCTGCCCAATCTGCATACCAACTAGAGACTGCAAACTACTAATCCGAGAGGGGGAGATAAAAGAACCGAAATAAATCAAAGACTTACCCCAGTTAACCAACTAGCGTGAAATATCACCATAATCCCCAAAAGCACCTAAGATATGCTTCAGATTCTTTTGAGTGCCTATACAGAAGATCAGAACATTATTTGCATAGGGCAAATGAGTTAGAGCCAAAAAAAACCTCTTGGGGAAAAAATCGGCAGAATCTGAGAACAACTCACTAACCTCGTCAATAATCTACTAAGGAAGTCCCTGCAATACCAAACAAAAGCGGAGAGAGAGGATTTCCCTGACGAACCCCTCTAGAGCAACAGAAATATCCCTCTAGGACCCCATTCAATAGGACTGAAAGCCTAGAACAAAGAATGCTGTCTATCCAATCCATAAAAATAGTAGAAAACCCAAAAGCCTGAAGCACTCTACAAAAGAAAGACCAATACAATATGTCAAAAGCCTTACGGATGTCAATCTTCATGGCCAAGTTACCCTCATAACACTTCTTCTACAACACATTCACATAGTCAGAAGCCAAATCAATACAATCCTCAATATGTCGGTCTCGAATGAATTCGAACTGCTGAGGAGAAATAATCTTAGCGGCAACCCGAGCTAAACGATTAGCCAAAATCTTCGAAGAAATTTTAAACAAAAAGTTACTAAGAACAATCAGTCGAAACTTATCAATCGAAATCGAGTCCCTCAGCTTCGGAAGAAGAACAATAAAGCTGGAATTGAGACCCAGGAAAATAACTCCTGTGATGAAAAAATCCTGAACAGCGAGGACCATGTCACTACCTACAACATCCCAATATCTTTGATAAAATCTACCAGAAAACCCATCTGGCCCAAGGGCAGAAGCAGCATCCATAGCAAAGACCGCATCATGAATATCATCTGTAAATGGAACCCTAGTCAAGAAAGCATTCTCTACGACAGTTACCAAGGAAGGAATCACATCATCTACAATAGATAAATCTCTTTCAACTCGAGAAACATCAGAGGAAAAGAGGTTAGAATAATAACTAATGATATGATCCCTGATGGTAGGTCGATCCTCCGAAAGAACCTCATTAATCGAAAGGGCTGTTATAATGTTACAATACTGCCTACGTTTGATAGAGGCATGAAAGAAAGATGTGTTCCGATCCCTATCACGAAGCCATCTAACTCTAGACCGATCATGATAAAAACACTCATGTTTGTGTAATAACACATCTAGCTCAGAATAAACACTCACATCGGTCATAAAAATATCATCTGAGAAACCCCGGTTAAACAAATCCAGCTGAATAAAATGAAGCTCTACAGACTATCCAGCAATGGCAGAGTTAAGATCCCCAAAAACCTCCCAATTCCAAGACTTGGGAGACTTCTTCAAGCTTCTCAGCTTATAGATAACAGCCTGAGGAGGCCTACCCACAATAGGAGAGCTCTGAATCCTGCAAACAATAACTATAAAATCAAGATAATCTAACCACATGCTCTGAAACCGAAATGGCTGATGACTAGAAACCTCAAAATCTGATAATCGAACCAACAACGAACAGTGATCAGAACAGATACGGGGAAGAGCTACACATGAAATTTCCCGCTAAAAGGAAATGTAACCATCTGAAACCAAAACTCTATCTAATCGTCTATCAACTCTAGTGTAGTTACTGCGACCTCTAACCCAAGTGAATTGGGCGCCCTAAGAACAAATTCCAACCAAACCACAATCCTCAATCATCAACCTGAAATCCTTACAAGAACCATGGGCAGGAGAACGAGAACCCAAAGCCTCATGAGCTCCCAGAACCGCATTAAAATCCCCAACAACCAACCAGGAAGAAGAAACCAAACTAACCATATCTCGAAGAGACTACCAAATAGACCTACGAACCACTGTAGAAGTGCTCATATGAACAAAAGTGTACCAGTGCACCCGAGAACCAATTGAGAGTGAAACAATAAGATGTTGATCATGACAGTGAACTATCTGAGTCTTAGGAAATGAAGCACAAGTGAAAACCTAAATAGTCGGAATCAACCCACCCTGTCATTCATGCCCACCAGACGAAGATCAAGCGAAGACCAGAAACCTAAAGAAATAGAGGAAAAATAAACCATAGGCTCTACAATACAAACCAAAACAAGTCTATGTAAATGACAGAACTCTCTAAGTACCCGCCTCGTAGGCTCACCCCGGATCCCACGATAGTTCCAAAAGAGAATATTAATCATCGGAAACCTCGAAGGAGCCCGGCATCCGGACTTTAAAGAAGCCAGCTTATGCTCAACCCTCAAAGCGCTCTGAGCAACCTTAGTATCAGTTAACTCACCCTCCTCCACTTGGGAAGCACATGAAGAATCTGCAATGAGGCGAAGCTCGGCTTGAGATGCTAACCACGAACCCAAGATCTGAATCTGCACCTTAGGATCCACAACCGAAGAACAAGAAAAACCAAATCCATCTTTTAAACTATTATGATCCATATTGACATTCGGAGCTGAAGACATAACTACCTCATCAGATGATTAATTGCCTGAAACATCATGAACTCTAACTTGCCGATGAGCAGTATGACTCAGACGAGAAGATGACCTAGATAAAATGGTAGAGACCATAGGGCAAACCTGATTTACCACCGAAGAACCTTGAACAATAGTCCTCGAATCATGCACCACCCCTACAGCCGAACTAACAGAACTAATAGAAGGATCAACAACCGAAGAACTAGAAACCAGAACTGAATCAGTGACCCTATCATCAAATCCTAAACCCTTGCTAATCTGCAATGCCTGGGAAATTAATGAAGGAACCGAACTCGAAGCCATTTCCGAAAAAGCTAAGACAGTAGATGAAGATGGATTCAAATAAAAAAAATAAACTAGTGGATGAAGTGGAACCCGATATCAAATTAGACCCTACTGAAGTATGGACAACCACTGAATCATGACTGCCTACATCCTGATGAATGGCTGAAAAAACATTGGATAACGGGACCTCCTCCTGAGGTGCAATAACAGGGCGATAAACTGATTTAGAGGAACGGGTCCGAACATGTTGAAAACCATCATCCTCAAAAACTCTAAAATCCCCCGCTATATCTTGGGTCGATTTTGTAGAACTAGTAAAAGGAACCTTAGAAGACTTGTTCCAGCGACAAGAACTTGGCAAATGACCTATAGAAAAACAAATGAAGCAAAAAGCGGGGAGATTCTCATACTCAACAGCTATAAAAGAATTATGAAATTCATTCCTCTCCAACAACATTGAAAGAGGCAGCACTGATGACACATCCACATCAACTAGAACTCTAGCATAATGACCAAAGTCCTCATCACTAGTAAACTTGTCCAACCGCAATGGCACCCCAATCCCTCTAGGCAAGTCTGGAATAATTTTCGGATGCCAATATTCCCACGATAGATCAAATAACCTAACCCAAACCTGAGCATTTGTGGACTTCTGTAGTGATGAGTTAAAATCTAGGACCCAAGGTTGTAGGCGAAGAATACCTGGCTTTAGATGAACCAAACCAAACCCCCAAACATGATTCATCTCAACAAGAGACTTCAAAAGAATATGATAATAGCCTCTCCCTAGAGATATAAGTCGCCAATCAGAGTTTAACATCCAATGCTTGCTAAGTCTTGCCTTAAAATCCACAAGCTTCCAAGGCCGCTCACCACTGGAAAATACCACACGACCAATAAGAGCATTCCTACACAACTCAAGATGGGCCTGATAAGCAATCGGATCCACCCGAATAGAAACATACCCCTCCCCCCCTCTTCTTAGAGGAAACTGATGGCACCGGTAAAGTCTCAATAGGAGAAGATTTGAAGAGACCCGCAAAAGACTTACAACCTTGAACTATAGGCACTGAACTCTGTAAGAGACCTATAACCGAATCCGAAAAAATCAACGAAACACCCCCCATAGGCTGAGGAGGAATCGACTCATCAACTAATGAACACACCCCACCAGATGTGAGAGGAACAACCCGAGAAGAGGAATTCACTCCACTCACCGCTATCATAGATGATAGAGATAAAGCAGCCTCTGTGAACATAGGATCCATAGAGCTCGATACTGTAGCGGAATTACTGTAGCAAAATACTGTAGTAGACTATAGCAAAAGGCTGTAGCGAATCACTATAGCGGGAATACTGTAGCAGCGATAGAACACTATAGCAGCACTATAGCATTAACGGAAATTGTAGTAGGGCACTGTAGCAGCGACGGCAATACTGTAGCAGCAACCACTATTCACTAATTTTCTAGGGTTCCCTTATCTTTCCAAAAAACAAACCAAAACAAAAATCTTGAAACAGAAGTAACTCAGTGCCACGAACCCCAAATCACAAAGTTCTTGATTCTAGGTTGCATAAAAAATCATGATCTACAATCTTGAAGAAGAACAAATGAACTGAATCTTACCGGAAGAGGGCCAAAAAAGCAAAACGGCGGTGTAACCCTAAAATATAATATTAACCAGTGCAGAAACTTGAAACTGATGTAACTTTGTGAAAACAACTCCAAATCATGAGATTCTTGATTCCAAATTGCATGAAATTTCACGATCTACAACTTTGATGAAGACCATAAGATCAGTATCTGACCGGAAGAGGCAACAAAATTGAAGTTTTTGTTTATATATGTAAACGATTAATGTTCGTTAAGATCTCTAGTTGAGTTGGTCTTAGATTTAAATTCTGTTGATAACTTGTTAATTATTTTTTGTAAATAACTTGTTAATTATTTTATGTTATTTAATATAAAAAATTTGCTAATGTAGAAATTGCAAATTCCAAAGGTGGAAACTTTTAAGTCCAACTTGATAACATTGATTTTAACAACAAAAAAAAAAACCCTTATACAGTAGAGTTAATACGGTAGAAAATACTTAATGCATAAGTAAATAAAACTTGTTATATACGGTGGAAAAGGTTGGTACAATAGTTTCAGTTAATCATCATAGCTTTCATTTTCTCACCTGTCACATTAATATAAATACCATAGATGTAAATTAAGAATGTAATTGCTTTATGTAATTACTTCACAGTAGCTGTTTCTTTTCTTATGCTCCAAATGCTTGCGAATAAAAATAAGTGCTACAACTTACTTCTTCTCTTATGAAGTTATGAGCCTTGTATAATTTTTAAAGCTAGTAACTTGTGTTATGAAGTTATCTTATTATTTTATATTATGTACTGGTCACAAATTATATCGGCTGGAATACTCAGACTTAATCCTACCCGGAATTGTGCATTTTGTAAGTTATTTTACTCTTTAAGTTATGTTACTAATCTATATTATCTATTGGGCACAAAGTATATCGGCTAGAATACTCAGACTTACTCCTACTCGGAATGGTGTTGATAGAGTACACATGTGAGATAACGTCACGTACTGAGTGCCTATTTGTTCCGTTTATGCTATTTAGTTTTCTATATATGTTGTCTTGTACATTATATTATATATATCATAGCTACGTTTTCGTAGCTGCATTTTGTAAGTTATTTTACTATTTAAGTTATGTTACTATTCTATATTTTCTATTGGGCACAAAGTATATTGGCTGGAATACTCAAACTTACTCCTAACCAAAATGGTGCCGATAGAGTACACATGTGAGACAAACGCCACATACTGAGTGTCTATTTGTTTCGTTTATGCTATTTAGTTTTCTATATCAGAGGTACGTCTTCGTAGCTGCATTTTGTAAGTTATTTTACTCTTTTAGTTATGTTACTAATCTTTATTCTCTATTGGGCACAAAGTATATCAGCTGAAATACTCAGATTTACTTCTATCCGGAATGGTGCCAGTAGAGTACACATATGAGACAACGCCATATACTGAGTGTCTATTAGTTCCGTCTATGTTATTTAGTTTTCTGTATATATTGTCTTGTACATTTTATTTTATATATCATAGCTACGTCTTCGTAGCTGCATTTTGTAAGTTATTTTACTCTTTTAGTTATGTTACTAATCTTTATTCTATATTGGGCTCAAAGTATATCAGCTGAAATACTCAGATTTACTTCTATCCGGAATGGTGCCGGTAGAGTACACATGTGAGACAACGCCATGTACTAAGTGTCTATTAGTTCCGTCTATGCTATTTAGTTTTCTGTATATATTGTCTTGTACGTTTTACTTTATATATCATAGCTACGTCTTCGTAGCTGCATTTTGTAAGTTAATGCATATTGGCATATGAGTATTTGAGTTTCAGCAGAAAAAGGTACCTAGTTCATTGACAAAAGTGAACAAGGTGGAAGAGAAGAAGAGGAACCTTAGATCCCAGGTACTTTACATTACATCACACAGCACATGACCATTCAAAGTATGACTCATATTCTCTTTTGCATGAAAACAAACATAACGTTAAAGTCGTCAGTATGAGTCTAGGTTTTCTCTTTTGAAGATGTCTACTTTGTAATCTCGTTGAAGATATGCATAATATATTAAATACTGAACTGAATTTTGTAATCCATTTATATATGAATTCATTTTGTTATCCATGTTATTGACCAAACATTTATTACCATTGATGTACAGACCAAAAATGGTGAAAAAAGGAATTCGTGAAAAGAAGAATGACGGGTTTGATATAACAAGATCCACGATAAACTTATCAAAACCGAAGATTGGAAAGAGTGCATGGATTAATTATTTGGATGTAAACATTATCATAGCTTTATTTTAGTTTGCTAACTTGATATCTTGTCTATGTAAACTAACCATTTGGCTATTATCTATCCAGCAAATTGGAATGCAAAGAGAAAGATGCAAATGGGAACTCAAAGGTTATATACATTTACTACAAGTAATACCATTCATTCTCTCTGTTGATACTCTAACCATCAATATAACAATCTGTCATATTTCACGTTTTTACAGTCATGAAGTGAAATTGGAAAAACATAGCATTTGTTACCGATAGAAGAGCGGGCAAAATTTGGACAACCCGATGACGCTGAAGTTGCTGCTAGAAATCTTTCTGGTGAGCAACCTCACCATCGCGATAATGTCATCTCCAACACCTCCGACTTGCCTCCAACAGATGAAGAAATCCCATGCACAACAAATCATCTGGGCCATGAAGCTGAAACCATCAACACAAGGTGTACGCCCCCTTAGTGGTGTCAAATTGTTAAGAAACTATCCGAAGAGCAGAAACAGGTTGTTCATGCGTTGGGGTTTGAAAACTTACTTGCCATCGATTGTGGACGTCTACGGCTCAAGATTTGTCAATGGCTCGTTGATAATTTTGACACCAAAGCTTCTTCAATTGATATCCACGACCGGATGTTTGTGATAAACTCTTCTGTATTTGCTCGAGTTTTGGGGATTTTAGACTTAGGAGATCAGATATCTATATTTGGAGATGTCCCTAACTTAGACGTTTGGAAATCAAAGTTTCCTATCACATCTCATGGCATTTTCTTGAAAGGCATAGAACATTCCCTGAAGGAGATGACTATGACAGATGACGAATTCAAGGTGACATTGTGCTTATTTTTGTTGGGCACCATCATCTCTCCTTCAGCTACCGATTATGTTCAGACGGGGTACTTGATTCCTTTAAGGGATGTTGGTAGTATTTCTATGAAAAACTGGTCCAGTTGGTGCTTCTCTTCACTTTGTGAAGGGATTGAGAAGTTTCAGAAGAACCGGTAAAGTATGAAGACATGTTGCATTTCCGGGTGTGCGATGTTTCTTTAGGTAAAAATTATTGATAAACATTATATGTATTATTATGAAATATCACTATATCAAGTCATATTGAACTTATTCTTAACCTTGTTTCTTTGTTGTAGTTGTTTTACTTGCACACACTTCAATTGGACTCTCCGATCGTCGATAAAGCAGTAATTCCTGTTGTTTGTTGGACAAACGTGAATATTCAGAAGTGCGTAATCTGGCTGCACATTGAAGGAGGCGTTGGAAGTAACCAAGTCTGCATTATGTACTTTATCTACCTAATTTATATGTAACTTAATTAGCTTTAACTACATTCAATATGACATATCTATTTCCATAAAATGATGTAGATTTCGGTTAAGGATTTTTTCAAGCAACCAACACCATCAGAAGGTCAATACGATGGTGATGCACATGGAGAAATCAGTCATGCCAATCAAAGACTTGTTACAGGAAATAACGCGCACATGAAAGGTATTGCTGATGTCTTACAAGTGGTCAAAGAAATTCTGTCTACATTGAAGACTGAACTTGATGATATCCGAACAAAGGTCAATTTCTTGTATGACAAATTCAGTTCGGCGGAGGACAAGAACCTAGATAACGATTTACATAATACAAGCAACCATAATAATTCCATGCATAACATGCCTCCAAATCCTACTCCACCTCTACCATCATCACGACCTCTTTCTAATCCTACAAGTTAACATCCAACTATTGAGGTTTCATTAAATAACACTCGAACATTACCTCAACATCAACATACCATTTCTAAATCCACCCCGAGTTGGATGAAAGCACCTAGTGAGCCACCAGTAGAAGATGGGAACTCACCTGATTTACCCATGGAAGATCAACATAATGATGATCCCTATTATGTGCCTCCAGTCCTTACCAATCCTTCGTTAGTAGATGAGGTTTGCTCTTTTTTTTTTTTTTATGTATTTGCTATACAAATGTCATTTTATTAACACTTATACAACAATTCCATTAGAATCTCAACTGTTGTGTAGGATGAACAGCAGTTGCAATTTTCTAACAAGCGACGAATAATCAATACAAGATCAATCTTAAAACGAAAGTCGAGCCGCTATCAAATTTCACCGTACATTGTCGTACCCGTTAATGTGTCGACAAAGTACTGATATGGCTCTTTTCGAATAGGCATTCCACTTAATACATTTGATAAGCAATTGATAATCTACATTTTTTTCCATAGACCTACCATCATCGTAAGCATGCATTTTGTTTATTGTAATCCTCAATTTACAGTGTTGTGCTATGATAGGTTTGTTATATATAACTATTGGATGTTTAATAGTTTCATATTCTTCTTGTTTTCAAAATTGCAGTGAGGTTATTGTCGATTTTGGGCATTTAAGTGTAACGCAAAAAAGTTTTAGAACTTTAGAACCTAACAAATTTTTGGATAGTGAGGTTCGTTGCTAATCACCTTCTCAATGATCAACCCTATCACTTTTACACATTATATAAACTTCACGACCTTTTATTGTTGGTAACTTAACATTTGTAATGCACAATATTCTTTTGTAGATTATTAATTTTATTCTTGAGTACAAATCAATGATATTGAAGTCAAAAAGGTCACAACTTAGATGGTTCTTGCCTACGAACTACGCAGTATAGTTTTGTTCATTTCTAAGCTTATATGTTTATAGATGTCCATTAATCATGATATGGAATATGTAACCAATGTTTTTGTACTTTTGCGTATGCAGTACACTGCTTTTACCTGTGGAGATGGGAAACAATTTTCTTTGAAAAAATCTCTTTCAAAATTGCGGGAGTCATACATGTACGATATTCGTAGATGTGAAAAGGTGACTCATGATTACCTTTGTTTTTTTTTTTTTTTGTTTCGTACACCTTCATTTTGTTCATTCTCAAATTGTCTATTTTGTTATGTATATTTATAATGACATTTTCCTCCAAATATTAGATTTACATTCCTATCCATGATCTACGCAACCATTGGTATCTAGCGATAGTTGACCTGAAAAAACGAGACTGCTGAATTTGGGACTCCAATCCACCTCATCGAAAGGATGATTTGACGCGACTAACCCAAGTTTGAAAATCGGTATGACCCTAACGTCACCAAAGTTTGTTTAATCCCCTTAGTGATCCCCATATTTTCCACTGTCATCAATCACCCTACAGTAATGTACATTTTGTTTTTCTTTTAGATGGAGTCAGTTGACATTGTTCTTGCTGATGACATTGCCGTTGCCTTCCTAACAACCTTCTCATTCACATCATTCACTATCTCAGATGTGAAAGCACCCACTCAACCCAACGGCTATGATTGTGGCCTTTTAGTTTGCATGTTCATGGATGACAACTGCCCTACACCGCTTCAGATGGAATCGGTATGTTAACCTAAATAAAATCATATGTTTTGAGGACTGCACTTTATTTTGGTTTACATATCCATGACATTTCCCACTTCTTTTACAGTTTCATTCTCAGTGTCAGCGTTTGTTGTTAGCTCATTTCCTAGCACTCTTCCATAGTAACAGCAACATATTGTCTTTGAAGAAAAATGCCAAAGAAAACTATATAAATTACTCTCCAATAATGAAGTTGCGGCCCCTGTAAACTTGAGAGCGCCACCCATCCGGAAGTTGAGAGGTAAAGCGGCGGCTCTCATGGATTAAATATTCAATGGGTTTCATGCGATGATTTTTGTGACCACAAACGAAATTTTAATTGTTAATAACCATGTTTTTGATAAATTATTTGAATGTCCTCATATAAAACTCATCTCAAACACACACACACACACACACACACACACACACACACACAAACTCTCTCTCTCTCTCTCTCTCTCTCTCTCTCTCTCTCTCTCTCCCCTTCAAAACCCATCCTCTGCAAATCATCGTCGTCTGGGCGTGCACCCCCAATGAAGGTGTTACAGAGTTGCTGGGGCTACGCCATTGTGCTTCTTGGCTTCGCGGTAGCGCCGTGGTGGCGCCATGCACTATTTGGCTTTGCAAACCAAGCAAGGTGACGCCATCCTTCATACCCACTCGACAGCGCCGTCATGCTTCGCCGTGCAACAGCGTCGTCGAAGCTTCCTCTTCACCGGTGCATGGATCTACAGAAAAAAGACAAAGAAAAACCTAAAAAGGAAAAAAAAAAAAAAAAAAAAAAAAAAAAAACCTAATTTGGGGAAGAAAGGAACAGGTCATGATTTCAAGTTTCAAAAATTTTAAGTTTTTCTTCAAGATTTCAAGTTTCAAAAATCAAGTCTTTCTACAAGATTTCAACTTTCAAAAATTCAAGTTTTTAGTCATGATTTCAAGTTTACTCTAGATTTCAGTAAAGATTTCAAGTTTGCTTCCAAATTTCAAGTTTCAACGTTCAAGTTTTTAGTCATGATTTCAAGTTTGTTCTAGATTTTAGTCGTAATTTCAAGTTTGCTTTGAGATTTTTTTATTAAAAAAAAAAAAAAAAAAAAAAACTAAGTTCAGGGTACTTTTATAATTTATAGACATACACTAAATTTTTTGTAAGAAAGTGGTTATTAACAATTAAATTTTTAAAAGTTGTTACAAACAGAAATCTAATGTTTCCAATGGCTATTTTTGGTTTGAGTTGTGCTATTAGCATCCCATTACTGAACTATTTATCCACACTTTTTAAATTTTTGATTTAATTATAAAAAAATTAAATGGTTTTATTAATTTTTATTTATTTATTTCAAGGATTATCATTTTATATATTTTTTAAACTTAATACACCCCATATCTTTTCTAAAAAAAAAATAAAAAAATACACTTCATCTCTAATCTTTATAGACAGTTTTCTCAGATCCACTCGCAGAACTTGTTTTTTCTTCTCATTTCATGGTGAAATCATCCTTATTAGATGTGGGTTTTTTTTTTCGTAGTCAATTGGATTGTTGGTGGTAGATTATGAGTATGATATTAATCGTCTCATGATTTTTTTGAGCGATTGAGTTAGGGTTTCGGTGTGGTTTTGTTTCGTCGAAGATTATGTTTTCTTGGTTGTGAATCTTAGTTTTATTTTTATTTTTTGTAAATAACATCAAACTAAATTTAGAAGTTCCAAAATAAAATCTACAGAATGATTGATACAAATCATAAAATGCATAAAAGCTCTAAAAGAAAATAAACTGAGAAAAAAAAAATAACAAATATGGATCTGGAATTTGAAAAGAAAAACAAAACAAACATGTAAAACAATAAAATCAAAAAATACTAAATATGAGAAATATGAGATCGAGATCTAAAAGAAAATATAAACAAAAATAGTAAACGTTTAATGATTTGAAGTAATCTATATCATTAAGGTTTTGAAATAAGGAAATTGGGGTTTTATTAATTTTTTTTGTACAGTATTTTTTTAATAAAAATTATATTTTTCTTTAAGTTATTTGATAAAGAAAAAAAATAATAAATAATTTAAAAAATGAAGTGTAAATAGTTTAACAGTGGATATATCAATAGAACTACTCTTCTGGTTTTTTTCTTTTTTTTTTTTTCTTTTTTTTTTTTTAATATGTATTGGTTATCACACTCAAGGGTGGTTTTCTTTTTTCTTTTTTTTTATTTTTTTCTTTTTAATATGTATTGGTTATCACACTCAAGGGTAGAGAGAACATAGAACTGACGCGGGCTATAACCTGGTTAGCTTTTCGAAAAGAAAAAAAAAAAACAAAATACATCATACACGTTTGACTTACATCACCTATTATATCTTTGGTCTCTGATCACCTGTTATATTGAACTACCATATTATATTATATTATTATATTAAACTTTAGACTATCAAATCGGTTTTTCAAAAAATGTACTCATCATTTTATGACATGACAAGTGCACGCTAGCTAATAGAGCAAATGTACTACTTATTGATCTTCTCTCCCAATCCAAATCCATATCAAACTTGTGCAATTATGTTGTAACTATTTATTCAATTGGTCTTTGTAAACTTGCCCAACCAAACTAGTTCCATTCTAACTAGATGTACATGCTTCCTTAATATAATGTCAAAATACCCACACACAAAAGGCAACGCAATCTTACGGAAATTAAAACAATAGTCATGTTATTATTACTATGGTAGTACCAACATTAACAGTTTAATTGAACTAAAAAGATGAAAAATAAACACCGTATAGTATCATTATTAAATTAAATAAAATAAGAGAAAATGTGATTTTAAAGATTCCATCTAAAGATACATATTTTTCCCCAAAGCTCCAATTCCATACGTCTCAATCCCCATTTGAAAATTTTTTTTAGAAAAAAATGGAGAAATGGGGGGATGGGGATAAAAATCATCCCCAAATTGTAATGAGGATGGGGATCAATATTTCCCCATTTTCCCTACAATTATATTAAAATGGGGATGGGGATTGGGGGGAGGTCCTCCATCCCCATTTCTCCATTTCCCCCAATCATATATAAATATAATTATAATATATATTTTTAATTTTTGTTTTTATTATTTGAAAACCCTAACTCCCTAAGCATATATACACATTTTATATAAAGTACCCTAATGAATTTTAATTTATATTTGTAATGGAATGTTTGTTTTTTTAGTTTAATTTGTAAATTTTAGTCAAATGTAGAAATGAGAGAACAGGGGAAACATAAAAACGAGAAAAATAGAGAGATAGGGATGATGATGGATATAGGTCTCCCCAAAACTCTCATTTTCCCTCATGTTGAGGGGTAAGGCTTGTTATGTATTCTTATTTAAATGTATCTTTACTTTTCAACTATTGAAATTTCTTCATAAAAAATTTGTTGTTTTCTTTTAGCCCACCCAATAAAAAAATTTGGGTACGCCCTTGATCGCACCGTAGCTGGTGTGTATATAAATATATATTATGTATAGGTCAATATTAATTTTGATCGGGTAATGTCACAGATTTAGTCCTGACTTGAATTTATAAGGATCCGAAAGTTTGGATGAAACAAGATCATTAGCTTGCCTATATGTAAGCAAGTGTTTTGAACGACTTGAAACAAAGAAAATAGCTTGGCTACAGTTAATTTTACAATTTTGAGACAAGCAAACAACTAATGTTATTCATATAACGGAACAAGAATACCGTCACATTGTTTCATCCAATAAGCGACACAAAGTTGGAAAATGCTTGAAAGATAGTACTAGCTTTCAGACAATGAAGTTTGTTACAAACAAAGTAAAGGGAATAAAGACACTGATAATAACAAAAAGACAAAACTTTAACAACATATTCCATTAAATTTCTTTCAGCACCGAAAATGCTCAGTGCAACTCGTCAAAAAGTTGACCATGTCAGCTTCATATTTGTGTTCATCAGATCCGTCACTAGATTGCATTGAACAAACTCCTTACTTTCTATGTTACATTCCGATGTATAACAGTTGCCAGGCACAGAACGTTGTCATCGAATACATTTGAAAACCGTGTCTTAAAATTGTTGTCTCTAAAAGATTTTAAGGGTGCAGTTATGTTAAATGATCTTATTCTTGATCATAGAGGTGGATGCAGTTTAGGTTATACATTAAGGAACATGCTAAGATTTCAACTCCATAACTACATCTTTGAAACATATTTAAATAACAGAAGAGAAGCATGCATAATATAAAAATGTGTTTTGAGTATCAAGTGTTATGAATATAACTTCGTAAAATCGAAATGGTTACTCACATTATTAGCAATAATGAAAAGTCCACCGATCACACTTGCCAATCCCAAAGCTAAAATGTTCACTGCAATGACCCAAGATCAAAAGTGTAAATATAAATTTCCTTAAAAATAAAGAATATACATTATATGATTAATAATAATAATATCAATAAAGTTATAATTGGAGTGATCCAACAACATGAAAAGAAATTAATGATGACACACCTTAGTTAAAAAATAAATAAAAAATAGCATTCCTCTTGCTCATGAAAGAAAAAAGGAACAAAATGCACACAATAAAACTAGCTGCATTTATTTAATAAATTGTTATGTACCTCATAACAGTTAACAAGAAGGAAAAAAAAAAAAAGCACTTACATGTAGCACCAGCACCTGCGATGAGACGACACCTAAACTTGTAATTGATTCAACTAAACCACCATATACAATGCTTTTCAAGATATCCCAATTGCTTGATTCAACAATTCAAACTGGCTGCATGTTACCCGGCTGTGTTTGACCATGCAGCGTTTGACCCGGCTGCGTTGGAACCGGTTTCGTTTGAACTGGATACGTTTGAAGTGGATTCATTTGAGCCGGATGCATTTGATCTGGGCATGGTTCAACATCAATGATCACATCATCTCCTGCACCATATCATTATGGCACAACAACTTGACAAGTTAGAATTTTGTGGAAATGATATATATAGATCATATTTGTGATAGCAACTGTTGGGATTATAATGGCATACCCCAAAACTTAAAAAAGCAAAGAAACAAAATAAGGATATCAGAAATTACATAGTTCAGCCTTAAGCCTACATCCATGGAAAAAAAAAAAAAAAACAAGGTTGTTTGTTTCACTTTCACCCCAAAATCCTAATGCGAGGCAAATTGATTCTAGAAGTGTTGCTTACCAGCCTTTTGGTACATATCTGTTATGTTCTGAATCTGGATATACTTGTATTGAGGACTCTGAAGAAGTGTCTAAATTATTGGTGACGATGGGCTCAGAAACACCCAGAAACCAAAATCCTAGTGTGGAATTGGAGATTTTTAATTATACAGAGACTGTAAAACAAGTTGAGAAGATTGTGATCTACCAGGGAATTTCAAGGCTTGGTGAAGCGGAGGTGCATCCACTTCGAGCAAGGACAATTTTGCAACTTGATGCCATTGGAGTTAAGAGAACAAAACAGGTAACTCAGTTTTCCTTCCACCGTCTCGATTTTTTCGATAATGCTCGTTGTTTCCATTTCATGCCAAACAAATTTGGAAGCATGACATTCTTTAGCTGTCTAAGATCCGAAAATCCAAGCTTAAGACCTTAGAAATATAGATGTGATCTTTCATTTGATTTTATAAGTCATTGAACTTCCCTTTTAAACATGTTTATTTTTTTTTCTGGAGTTACTCGAATATCTAATTTGTATCAACCTCATTGTTGGTGACAGGCATGTAGTGAGTTTAATACACTGATTACAAACATGGAAAGAAGGGAAAAGTTTCGTGTATTGAAGCAGAAGGTTTTTGATCCTGATAAGAAACTGAATGAAATGAAGGTGTATATGGCCTATCTAGAATGGTACAAGAAATCCATGTCTGAGAAGGAAGGCTACTATGACAGTTATAAGAACAATAGATTTCCGGAGGACATGGATGTTAAGAAATTTAAAAAAAAGCTAAATGACTACTGGAAAAAAGTGGTTGAAGAGGCTGAGAGAATGCCAATGAGAGAAAATGCACCTCTCCATATTAGGTGGTTATATGGTGGGACTAATTATCGAAGGATGGTCGAACCACTTGACATTGCTGAGTACTACAACAAGGGTTTAAAGAATTACAAAGCTGATGGAAGATCTGAACATTACAAGAAGTTGGAGGAATGAATGGCATAGAGTGTTGCCACATTATTTGAGCATCAGATTTGGATACTAAATTTTAAATGAATGGCCCATAGTGTTGCCATATCATTTGGTCACCAGATTTGGATATCAAATTTGGGTACCAGATTTAGACATCAAATTTGGACAATGTAATATTACTTATTTATTATTTATTCTTATTCCAGTGAAAAAGGGAAAAGGGAAAAAGGAAAAAGGAAAAAGAAAAAAAAAAGAAAGAAAAAAAGAGGATTTATACGGGAAGTAAATAAAAAGTGAAGGAGCAGTAGTAGTATCAAGGTCTCAAAGACGCCCGCCGCCCCCCTCCCCGAAAGAAAAACACAAAGGTAAAAGCTTTGGGTGTCTGTGAGACTGCTACTGGTCAGTGTGTGTGTTGGGGAACCACAGAACCTTCTTTTCTTTTGCTTTTTTTATATGGATTCACATTGAAACAAAGAAACAAAGGAGAATTTGTTCAAGAAACCTGTGAATAGATAGATAAAAGGGGTAGCAATAGCAGAAGCAAGCAAGCTTTGTAAGGACCGTCATTGCTAACAAGGTTTTTTCGATTTCTATGATATCTATTTCTCTTCTTTCTTTGGTTTTATCAGACCCTTGTTTCACTATATTTACTAACTCACGTTTTGCAGTTTAACAGATACAAAACACAGTGACTGACTATGAAGTACGTACTAGTCACTGGTGGTGTTGTTAGTGGTCTCGGCAAAGGTGTTACTGCCAGTAGCATCGGTGTTCTCCTTAAAGCATGCGGCCTTCGCGTTACTTCTATCAAGATTGGTACTTTTACAATTTCCCATACCTCTTTTATTCAAATATAACTTCTCGTTATCATTACTTGATGTTTGTCTAATGGTGGTGGTGCAGATCCTTACCTAAACACAGATGCAGGCACAATGTCCCCCTTTGAGCACGGAGAGGTCTTTGTCTTAGATGATGGCGGCGAGGTAATTTGTTTTGTTTTTACACAATGCTTATAATTCAATCAACATGTAACTAAATAACTTTATTTGTTGTTTTTTCTTAGGTGGATTTGGACCTTGGTAACTACGAGCGATTTCTAGATATCAAGTTAACCCGTGACAATAATATAACTACTGGCAAAATATATCAGGTAGATTATATAATATATATGTTGCCCTAGTTCTTAGGGCTATCTTATTGATCAGAAAGCAGAATGTTTCTATGTTACAGATTCTTGTATCTCTACTGTGATTTTAATTCTTTCTTTTTTTTCTTTTCTTTTTTTCATGATTTTGACAGTCTGTTATTGACAAGGAGAGGAAAGGAGATTATCTTGGAAAAACTGTCCAGGTCTATTTTAATTCTCTGCGACTTATATCCTTGTTCTAAGCATGACATAATGCTCGGTTTTTGATTTCTTATGCTTGTTACCTTATTTATTTTTATAGGTGGTTCCACACATTACAGATGCCATCCAAGAGTGGATAGAGCGAGTTGCTATGATTCCAGTTGATGGAAAAGAAGGTCCAGCTGATGTTTGTGTCATTGAATTGGGTGGAGTTATAGGTACATTAACATCTTCAATTTTATGTGTCAATGTGAATTGTTTCCTTGTTTCCACTTCTCTTAAAGACCAACCTTTCTTGATGTAGGGGACATTGAATCAATGCCATTTATAGAGGCACTTGGCCAATTCTCATATCGTGTAGGTAAGGTTGAACTGCACTGCATCTTGAACATGTAAATCAGCTTGTTTCCAGATGTCGCTTAAGTTGAATAATTTTCTTATCTAACTGTTGCTTGTTTTAGGCCCTGGCAATTTCTGCTTGATTCATGTCAGCCTTGTCCCTGTTCTCAGTGTTGTTGGTGAACAAGTATGTCTACAGTCTACACAATTTTTATATTTCTTGTAATGTTGTTTGGTGTTAATTTGATAATCTAGATTTATAAAATGTCTAATATGTGAAGCTGGTTGAGCATAGCCTTAAGCATCTTATTAACCTTTTCCTCAATCGTTCATTTCCACTTCTTCTTTGGTTTAATTTTCCATTTACAGAAGACGAAGCCTACCCAGCATAGTGTCCGGGGACTTAGAGGACTTGGGTTAACACCGAATATTCTAGCGTGCCGCAGTACAAAGGTTGCATCATCTTCCTTCCTGATGCCTCTGCTTTTTGTAAACTGCATATGCCATGGGGGGGGTCTAATCTTTCGGAATTTTTTATTTGGTTTTAATAGGCGCTTGAGGAGAATGTCAAGACAAAACTTTCTCAATTTTGCCATGTACCGGTATGCAAAGTTAACCCTGTATTCTTTTTCCCTATGTCTTTATGAAGTATTAGTTTCTGTTTCTAAGCATGATGATTTATTTACAGGCTGAAAACATTGTTACTCTATATGATGTTCCGAACATTTGGCACATTCCTCTACTACTGAAAGTAAGTTCTTTCTAGTTCTTCTGAAACTATTTTGGCTGAAGCTGTAGTAACCTAGAAATTCTAAATAATTTGTTGTTTTTTGTTTTCCATTTTTTCCTTGACCTATAATAGGATCAAAAGGCCCATGAAGCTATCTTGAAAGTATTAAACCTTAAATGGTCTGTCTTGCAAACTCACTTTTCATATGCTGCATAGTTCCTTTCACTCTTTATTTATTATATGATCTCTCTCTCTCTCTCTCTCTCTCTCTCCCCTTCAAAACCCATCCTCTGCAAATCATCGTCGTCTGGGCGTGCACCCCCAATGAAGGTGTTACAGAGTTGCTGGGGCTACGCCATTGTGCTTCTTGGCTTCGCGGTAGCGCCGTGGTGGCGCCATGCACTATTTGGCTTTGCAAACCAAGCAAGGTGACGCCATCCTTCATACCCACTCGACAGCGCCGTCATGCTTCGCCGTGCAACAGCGTCGTCGAAGCTTCCTCTTCACCGGTGCATGGATCTACAGAAAAAAGACAAAGAAAAACCTAAAAAGGAAAAAAAAAAAAAAAAAAAAAAAAAAAAAAAAACCTAATTTGGGGAAGAAAGGAACAGGTCATGATTTCAAGTTTCAAAATTTTTAAGTTTTTCTTCAAGATTTCAAGTTTCAAAAATCAAGTCTTTCTACAAGATTTCAACTTTCAAAAATTCAAGTTTTTAGTCATGATTTCAAGTTTACTCTAGATTTCAGTAAAGATTTCAAGTTTGCTTCCAAATTTCAAGTTTCAACGTTCAAGTTTTTAGTCATGATTTCAAGTTTGTTCTAGATTTTAGTCGTAATTTCAAGTTTGCTTTGAGATTTTTTTATTAAAAAAAATAAAAAAAAAAAATAAAAAAAAAAAAAAAACTAAGTTCAGGGTACTTTTATAATTTATAGACATACACTAAATTTTTTGTAAGAAAGTGGTTATTAACAATTAAATTTTTAAAAGTTGTTACAAACAGAAATCTAATGTTTCCAATGGCTATTTTTGGTTTGAGTTGTGCTATTAGCATCCCATTACTGAACTATTTATCCACACTTTTTAAATTTTTGATTTAATTATAAAAAAATTAAATGGTTTTATTAATTTTTATTTATTTATTTCAAGGATTATCATTTTATATATTTTTTAAACTTAATACACCCCATATCTTTTCCAAAAAAAAAATAAAAAAATACACTTCATCTCTAATCTTTATAGACAGTTTTCTCAGATCCACTCGCAGAACTTGTTTTTTCTTCTCATTTCATGGTGAAATCATCCTTATTAGATGTGGGTTTTTTTTTTCGTAGTCAATTGGATTGTTGGTGGTAGATTATGAGTATGATATTAATCGTCTCATGATTTTTTTGAGCGATTGAGTTAGGGTTTCGGTGCGGTTTTGTTTCGTCGAAGATTATGTTTTCTTGGTTGTGAATCTTAGTTTTATTTTTATTTTTTGTAAATAACATCAAACTAAATTTAGAAGTTCCAAAATAAAATCTACAGAATGATTGATACAAATCATAAAATGCATAAAAGCTCTAAAAGAAAATAAACTGAGAAAAAAAAAATAACAAATATGGATCTGGAATTTGAAAAGAAAAACAAAACAAACATGTAAAACAATAAAATCAAAAAATACTAAATATGAGAAATATGAGATCGAGATCTAAAAGAAAATATAAACAAAAATAGTAAACGTTTAATGATTTGAAGTAATCTATATCATTAAGGTTTTGAAATAAGGAAATTGGGGTTTTATTAATTTTTTTTGTACAGTATTTTTTTAATAAAAATTATATTTTTCTTTAAGTTATTTGATAAAGAAAAAAAATAATAAATAATTTAAAAAATGAAGTGTAAATAGTTTAACAGTGGATATATCAATAGAACTACTCTTCTGGTTTTTTTCTTTTTTTTTTTTTCTTTTTTTTTTTTTAATATGTATTGGTTATCACACTCAAGGGTGGTTTTCTTTTTTCTTTTTTTTTATTTTTTTCTTTTTAATATGTATTGGTTATCACACTCAAGGGTAGAGAGAACATAGAACTGACGCGGGCTATAACCTGGTTAGCTTTTCGAAAAGAAAAAAAAAAAACAAAATACATCATACACGTTTGACTTACATCACCTATTATATCTTTGGTCTCTGATCACCTGTTATATTGAACTACCATATTATATTATATTATTATATTAAACTTTAGACTATCAAATCGGTTTTTCAAAAAATGTACTCATCATTTTATGACATGACAAGTGCACGCTAGCTAATAGAGCAAATGTACTACTTATTGATCTTCTCTCCCAATCCAAATCCATATCAAACTTGTGCAATTATGTTGTAACTATTTATTCAATTGGTCTTTGTAAACTTGCCCAACCAAACTAGTTCCATTCTAACTAGATGTACATGCTTCCTTAATATAATGTCAAAATACCCACACACAAAAGGCAACGCAATCTTACGGAAATTAAAACAATAGTCATGTTATTATTACTATGGTAGTACCAACATTAACAGTTTAATTGAACTAAAAAGATGAAAAATAAACACCGTATAGTATCATTATTAAATTAAATAAAATAAGAGAAAATGTGATTTTAAAGATTCCATCTAAAGATACATATTTTTCCCCAAAGCTCCAATTCCATACGTCTCAATCCCCATTTGAAAATTTTTTTTAGAAAAAAATGGAGAAATGGGGGGATGGGGATAAAAATCATCCCCAAATTGTAATGAGGATGGGGATCAATATTTCCCCATTTTCCCTACAATTATATTGAAATGGGGATGGGGATTGGGGGGAGGTCCTCCATCCCCATTTCTCCATTTCCCCCAATCATATATAAATATAATTATAATATATATTTTTAATTTTTGTTTTTATTATTTGAAAACCCTAACTCCCTAAGCATATATACACATTTTATATAAAGTACCCTAATGAATTTTAATTTATATTTGTAATGGAATGTTTGTTTTTTTAGTTTAATTTGTAAATTTTAGTCAAATGTAGAAATGAGAGAACAGGGGAAACATAAAAACGAGAAAAATAGAGAGATAGGGATGATGATGGATATAGGTCTCCCCAAAACTCTCATTTTCCCTCATGTTGAGGGGTAAGGCTTGTTATGTATTCTTATTTAAATGTATCTTTACTTTTCAACTATTGAAATTTCTTCATAAAAAATTTGTTGTTTTCTTTTAGCCCACCCAATAAAAAAATTTGGGTACGCCCTTGATCGCACCGTAGCTGGTGTGTATATAAATATATATTATGTATAGGTCAATATTAATTTTGATCGGGTAATGTCACAGATTTAGTCCTGACTTGAATTTATAAGGATCCGAAAGTTTGGATGAAACAAGATCATTAGCTTGCCTATATGTAAGCAAGTGTTTTGAACGACTTGAAACAAAGAAAATAGCTTGGCTACAGTTAATTTTACAATTTTGAGACAAGCAAACAACTAATGTTATTCATATAACGGAACAAGAATACCGTCACATTGTTTCATCCAATAAGCGACACAAAGTTGGAAAATGCTTGAAAGATAGTACTAGCTTTCAGACAATGAAGTTTGTTACAAACAAAGTAAAGGGAATAAAGACACTGATAATAACAAAAAGACAAAACTTTAACAACATATTCCATTAAATTTCTTTCAGCACCGAAAATGCTCAGTGCAACTCGTCAAAAAGTTGACCATGTCAGCTTCATATTTGTGTTCATCAGATCCGTCACTAGATTGCATTGAACAAACTCCTTACTTTCTATGTTACATTCCGATGTATAACAGTTGCCAGGCACAGAACGTTGTCATCGAATACATTTGAAAACCGTGTCTTAAAATTGTTGTCTCTAAAAGATTTTAAGGGTGCAGTTATGTTAAATGATCTTATTCTTGATCATAGAGGTGGATGCAGTTTAGGTTATACATTAAGGAACATGCTAAGATTTCAACTCCATAACTACATCTTTGAAACATATTTAAATAACAGAAGAGAAGCATGCATAATATAAAAATGTGTTTTGAGTATCAAGTGTTATGAATATAACTTCGTAAAATCGAAATGGTTACTCACATTATTAGCAATAATGAAAAGTCCACCGATCACACTTGCCAATCCCAAAGCTAAAATGTTCACTGCAATGACCCAAGATCAAAAGTGTAAATATAAATTTCCTTAAAAATAAAGAATATACATTATATGATTAATAATAATAATATCAATAAAGTTATAATTGGAGTGATCCAACAACATGAAAAGAAATTAATGATGACACACCTTAGTTAAAAAATAAATAAAAAATAGCATTCCTCTTGCTCATGAAAGAAAAAAGGAACAAAATGCACACAATAAAACTAGCTGCATTTATTTAATAAATTGTTATGTACCTCATAACAGTTAACAAGAAGGAAAAAAAAAAAAAGCACTTACATGTAGCACCAGCACCTGCGATGAGACGACACCTAAACTTGTAATTGATTCAACTAAACCACCATATACAATGCTTTTCAAGATATCCCAATTGCTTGATTCAACAATTCAAACTGGCTGCATGTTACCCGGCTGTGTTTGACCATGCAGCGTTTGACCCGGCTGCGTTGGAACCGGTTTCGTTTGAACTGGATACGTTTGAAGTGGATTCATTTGAGCCGGATGCATTTGATCTGGGCATGGTTCAACATCAATGATCACATCATCTCCTGCACCATATCATTATGGCACAACAACTTGACAAGTTAGAATTTTGTGGAAATGATATATATAGATCATATTTGTGATAGCAACTGTTGGGATTATAATGGCATACCCCAAAACTTAAAAAAGCAAAGAAACAAAATAAGGATATCAGAAATTACATAGTTCAGCCTTAAGCCTACATCCATGGAAAAAAAAAAAAAAAACAATAAAATATTCCCTTCCATTCAATGATATAATAGGAATATAAGGAGGATCTTCTCAAGTTTACCCTTATTTGAAGGAAATCAAGAGAGGCCTTATTTAATAAATTGTTATCCTAAGAAGTAAATAGCTTGATAACTCCAAGGAATGTAACAGTTTGGTCTGATAAGTTTGCTTATCCCCATAAAGATACAGTATCTTGACTCAAATGTGTAACATTTTGAAGAAACTACAGTTTTAATCATCAATCAAGAGAATAGAAAAGTCATCAAAAAATTGCAATAGGGAAATCATCATGTGCCGACACAATTGATCACTTGGAAAATTTATAAAGAATGTGTAACTTCACTACAACATAAAATCTCAAGAAAATAATAGTTGAAGATTTAGTAAAAGCAGAAACCATATTTCTCAATTTCAAGCATCATCAAGTAAACCATAACTGCCGTGAGTTTTTTCTTTGAATGGTTGAAGACTATATTACCATGATCAAATATGCTTTCTTGTTACCTGATGAGAAAATTTTGGATAACCAATTTTTTGTGGGTGCAAGTCTAGTTTGAACATCCTGTATGATTACACTATCGTCACTACCTCCCCCGAAACACTGAATTAGTTTACAACCATGGCCTACAGAGCTTGTTTGATTGGACTTTTGAAAAACCTCTATTGATAAAAGATTTACTTGTAGTTTATAATTGTTTGGTTAGTAGACCTTTTTTTTTTTTTTTTTAAATATCTATTTGAAGAAACACCTCCTCATGAGCTTTTGCCGAGAAGAGGTTTAGCCTCTACTCAATTTAAAATAAATAATCTTAAAAGCCCAATCAAACAACTATAAAAAAACTCAAATAGACTTTTATAAAAAGCTCAACCAAACAAGCATAAAATATAACAAAATAGTTAAGCTTATGTCATTAATCATAGAACAGTGTCGAATTGGAGGTTAACTTGATATTAGCAATTGAGAAAAAAATAATAATAAATAAATAAAGGAAGATGGAAACAGTCAAAATGTAGAAGGCATCAAGTTTGTGTTAGGTTTCCCTAATTCAAGGATAACATGATACCTGTAGGAACGAAAAGGCTGAAGCACGATAAGCATTTAAATATCTCTGTGTTGCGATCAATGGCTGGAGGAGTGGGAGTGCCATTTTGTGTATCATTGGTGTGAGACGATGGCCATTTGGAGAAACGTTATGTTGTACAATATTGTTGTGATCATTGGCTGGTGGTGTGGGACGAGTGCCATTTGGAGAAACATTGTGTTTGTCAGAACCTTGATAACTAGCATCCAACTCAGTAGGTGTCTCCAAATTGTTTCTAGGCTTTGTTTTATAGCGGATATTTCGAACAACCCTTGTTGTTATGCAGGAATTACAATTAGGACAATATAAATCATGTGTACCTCTCGACGTCTAAATTAGTGAATTCATTGTCAATTTCTTCTATTAAGTCAAAATCTGCATCTCTTTGGGGTGTATTTTGAAGATCCTCCAAATTGTTAATGTTTTTGTCATGTAACTTTTGTACTGTTACTGGGCTCAAACCAGAAAGGCCTTCTTTTTCCAAATGCTTCCGATTTCCATTATTGGTTTCAGTGCTTGGAATTTCAAACTTGTTCGTCTTTGAATTCAATTCTTCATCAGTAGCATTGTATTGATGAGCAGATCCATTGCCTGCAAACCATGCAATATTGAAATATTTATGAATAAAATGTCCCACACAATAACATGAGTAAAATTTAGGAACATAAAAAAAGATGTACAAAACATACAGCATGGATAAGCCTATTCTGTATCTAGAGGACACATTACTAGCATTTTAGCAATTTAGATAGAAATTAAACAAGAGTGAAGAGGCTTGACATTGTTGGCTGGTTGCCATTGAACTGATTAAGCAGAGAGTAAGGTGATTTTATAGTTATGATTTAAGTACCTCTCAGGTCAAGCGAGGGACGATAGGTCCAATAGCAATGGCGACATTTCCATATTCTTTGAGTCAATCACAAACAAGACAAAGTAATGCAAAATACAACCAGACAAGACATGTGACACTCAATATCATTTCTCTTTCTCTTTCTCTTTCTCTAGAAGAATGTGGATGTGGGTTTCGTACCTTGATGGGTTTCAAAGTAGACGCTCTTGTTGTGACCATTTTCCTTAGTTTTCTCCTCTGCTCCATTGTTGTTGTTGTGGTGCTATCGAGATTGCCTTCCCAGCAGAGCTGTGTCTTCCTCAACCTCTTCTTCCTACCATGGTTGCTCTTGCGCTTCCATGTCTTCTGTGTCTCACACAGCCTGCTACACGACTTGTTTCATTTCATTTTATCAAGAACATTAGGACAGACAAATACTATAATAGAAATTCTTCGCTTCAACCGCTGTACTTGTTGAGTGGTATATCAGTCTAATAAACATTTGACATGTGTCAAACTTTCAATATACCTTTTAAAAGGTTTTTATATTTCATAAAACTGTTAAAAGTAAGGGAAATTATCATTTTCACCCATGACGTTTGCCATATTAGATAAACTAATCACTCTAGTTTCAATAATGACCATTCAACTCTCTGAAAAATTAATAGTCATTTGACTCCTTTTATCAAGTTTTCCATCCAAAATCAGTTTGACCATTAATTAAAAAATTAAAGAGTAATTGGCATTACAACCCCCCAAACTATACCCGAATTCGCATGATGCCCTTTGAATTTTTTTTTTTTCGGGTTAATTCCATAGAATAGTCACTTTCCTTTTTCACTTTTTACAAATGGCCACATGTTTTTAAAAAATCAAATATAATCGATATAGTGATTGTGTGGTGTAAGTTAGCGAGTTCTTTGACAAGTATACCCCTGGAGAGTGTCAGTGGTTGTTGATGTAAGAGATCCAAAATGACCTTATCATTAAATATATAATCTGCTTTATGGCTAATCGATCCCTCATCTCCTTCTTATATTAGATAAAGGCACTCCCCAACCGGATAAAATCTACTGCATCCAATGTCTTCCAAATTCCGACTGATTTGTACATCATCTTATTAAATTAAAATTCAAGTCAGTTAACCCAAATTCCCAAACCCTTACAATTCGAACTGGCACCCAATTAAAATAATTTAGCCGCAATATTTCGTATTTTCGCCATTATCTTTTTTCCAGTTGTGGATTTGTTACCGTGATTGAGCGGTCCTAATCTATTTCAACCATGCCTATTATCAAAGAAGGTATGTATCCTTAGGAACTTGAATTGTAACTGTAAATACATTTGATTGATTTGTTTCATAATTTTCATATGGCATGTTGAAAATGATTGAGAAGGGTCTTGTTGCTGTTCTTCGCGGCCTATCATGTTTGTGTTTATGTCAATCTAAATATACATATGATTGATTTGTTTCATATTCATATAAAAAATGTTGAAAATGATTGAGAAGGGTCTTCTTGTTCTTCGTGGCGACGCCCTGTGTTTATGTCAGTGCAGTACTTTTATGGCATTTCCTGTATCATTGTATCCCTAAGTCCTTAAATTGAGAAGGGTCTTCTTGTTGTTCTTTACAGCCTGTATGTGGTTATGTCAGTCTAAATATGCATATGATTGATTTCTTTCATATTCATATAACAAATGTTGAAAATGATTGAGAAGGGTCTTTTTGTTCTTTGTCGCGACGACCTGTGTTTATGTCAGTGTAGTACTTTTTATGGCATTCCATGTATCGTTGTATTCCTAAGTCCCTAATTTGGGGATGTTTTACGATCTTGAAGCAAGATATGATCCTACCTTGACACGAAATTACATTCCATGATTCTACCATGACACGAAATTACATTCCATGATACTACCATGACACAAAATGACATTCCATGATTCTCCCATGACAACACGAAATGACATTCCATGATCTTCCTATGACATGAAATGACATTCCATGATCCTCCTATGACAACACGAAATTACATACCATGATCATGGAATGTAATATTTATAAAATGACACGAAATTTAATTCCTTGATTGTTATATAATATTGATGAGATGTATTTTAATTTTAATTCTATGATGAAGGAGCTGATTACAATTGTTGCATACAGCTTTACGAATATGGTTCTGTTGATAGTGAACTACGATAGACAGTGGGAAGATGGACAGTTCAACCTTAAAGCTGTTTTATTTTTGTCAGTCACACTGAAGAAGACTTTGAAAACATTAGGAGAGAAGATATGTAGCCGTTTTGGCTTAAATTGCGATGAAGTTGAGTTCAAGATAAGTACTAGAATTGATAGCTCCATAGTTGAAATGATTTATGACTTAGATTCACAGATCTTCGTTTCGCATAATAAAGAGAATCCTAAATGTTATGTGTTTGTGTTTCACAAACGGTTACGAATCCAGGTTGAACAGTTGCATATGCCGCATCTAGTACACCAAACCCCAACAACTGGTACACCTATTCACATGATGACGACAGTTTCAACTTTCGGTTCCACTACTGATCAACCGAAAGCAAAGCGCTATGCCGGGATTGGGTAAAAAGTGGTAGCTTAGTATTAGTCGGCCTTTCCTAAAGTAAGGAGGTAGTTCGACTAGCTGTTCTCTCTTTTCTGTTTTACTCCCTCCTATTACTGGAACCGACGAAAGGTAGCAACAATTGGGGTTTATTCTGTATAACGTACTCCCATTTTGTAGTACTAAACTTGGCCATCTAGGATCAATCCTTCCTGAACCAGGTCTTTTCACTTTGACTTCGCTTTCGGGCGAGATCCTTACCGTAGCTTGAGGACAAGTATAAGCTGTAAGCCACTAAGTCAAGGAAGGGCTACTTAGATATTGAGATACTGCTTTTCACTCAAGAGTTGTTGCCCCTTTTTTAGTTGTGTGTCCAAGCGAAAAAGAAGAGCGTACGGAGACCGGAGATGGATTCCCTTTGTCTTTCATCCCCCCTGAACAGAATAAGTAAGGCCCCGTTCTTTCTAATAAAAAAGAAGGTGCGTGGGCCCGGGCATATCCTGTGGAGCTTTCGAAGCACTTTCTAGTGTGTTGTGCGCTTTAGTTTGATTGCAGCTAGAGCGTAATCTTAATTGCTTCTGGCTTCTGGGGATGAGACGGCTGGCAAACAACAACCGATAGACACAGGTTCGGCCTTCGGACGGGTAGAAAGTCTTTCCGCCTGGTTTCGAATGGGAGAGGCGAATCTCAATGACCAGACGAATCCGCAGCAAGCGAACAACCATCTAACCGTCAGTCTGAACTCCCAGGATCAGTCCATCAGTAAGAACAAGCTTCCGTCATTCAGCAGTGGAATAGTTCCATGGTATTGATCATCCAACCATTGATTGGAATTTCTATCGTGATAAACCTCCATTAGTGTAGAGGTTCAATCTTTACAGCTGAAGTGAGACCGGAAGAGTATTTCAAGGCATAGGTCGAAATAGGGGAAGTTCCCCTGTTGACACAGCAAAGCGGAATAGGGAAAGATTCATTCGAGGGAAAGACCCCACTGTTTCTGGACCAACCACTGTATGCGTATCAGAAAATGCTGCTTCGGCTGCTTTTTCGGAGGCAAGGGAAGATAGATTCATCAGGGGAGTCTCGTTTATACGGTTCTGCCGGGGCGCCGAAAATGGCTCAAGGGTGTCTATACAAAACCCCTCTCTTCTTCATTCAAATTCAAAGAGAAGCCTGCAATCATAAGCAAGTCACTCTCTCGACAAAACAGAAAGCCAAAGCTGCAAGCCGTTTTATACTAGGAAATCCATTTAAAAACTTGTTGGAGGCGGGGTACGAGAAGTCAATTAACTGCCTTTAAAAAGCATGAAAATAAGCGTTTTAACGAAATGATTGGATCACGAGTTTGAGGTCATTTTAGTAAATAGAAAGAAGAAAATGGGATTGTTGCTCTTGAAAAGGCTAATACTTAATCCTAACGAGTTTTAATCTAAAGGCGAAAAGGCGGTTTTTTCCCTATCTTGCTGGGGAAGAGGTTGGGGAGCCCCAGAGTCTTCCTCCAACTCAGCTTTCAAGGAATCAAATGGTCCCCCCCAAACCCCCACTAACAGACTAACCTTCGGAATCCTATGTTCAAGTCAACAATCGAACTTCCACCCTTTCCCGGCTCACTAATTATGGTGGTCCTACCCGAAGACTTAAATGAATAGCCATCGCTGTTAAGAACAACCGAGATCCAATGAGAATTTGCGCATAGCTTCTGGTCTTTGACATCAAAAAAGGACCCCATCTGCCTATTGTCTTCTTCTTTGAGTTTCGCCTGTTTTATATCGTCTCTACTTTCGCGTTCGAGAATGAGGTTGTTGTTAGGATTATGCTCAATAGCAAGAGTGTAGTGTTGTAATTAACAATCTTTTTCATATTAATAAAGAGATTTCTGGTTTAACAAATCGTATAGCATTTATAGTTTATATTATAATTGTCAAAGTAAATAATCATAAGGTCTAAAGACTATGGGAAAAGAAGAATTGTTCGTACATCTGGATATGTATGTGGTAGACACAATTCTTTAGTTAGTCTTGAATAATGTTCACAACTTAAGTTAAAGGTTGGGCACCTTTATCTTGTTAAAGTTGTAGAATTCTTTTGCTAGCATTTGAGTGGGATCAAATGAGATATGATGAGTCTAAAATCATCGGAGTGTCTTCGAGCAAAAGGATCTAGTGCACTGGGTGCATTGAACTGGATCACAATGAAAAGCTTTATCTAGAACCGTCAATAGATAATAGTCTTTTCATTATCAGGACAATCGGAGGGTCTATCTTAATCCTGAGATAAATGATGGACTTATGGTTGCAAGTGATATCATTTGAGTTATCAATGAGTACGATTATATCGCATAGTCTATCCTCGATAGTTTGGTGATATTCATTTGTTAATCGATAGAGGACTTCATTTATAGATATGGACATCGTGGCTCCATTTAATTAAATGAGAGTATAATATCATCATATGGATGTTTTGAGGTAATTGGATATTAAATCTCAACGTTGAGTTTTCGATAGTGTCTATTGAAAACATGGCTTCTGGACAAGTCAAAATATCCAAGTTCAAAACATGGTCATATGAGTAAATATGGTAACTTGGAGAGTTATAGGCGGTCTATGAACTCTTGGCGATTACTGATATTAATCACGAGGATACACTATCTCCAATATGATTGTCTAGGGTATGAATGAGGAGCATCTTCCTTTTCTATCTTTATTTAAGAGTTCAGTTTTAGCTCTTTAGTAGAATGAGTTAAAATTAATGGATCGGACCTAAGTGAATCATTTGTTGATTGTGATTAGGTTATGTCTATTGAAGCTTAAATTTAGATGGCCCGCCAAGATCCCCAATCCACACGGACTTGCATGGATCACTTGATATATTCTACCGGACCAATTTAAGGGTCCATCTAGAATTGCATTTAATATATTAAGAATATAATTTGCACATTATTTAAGTAATGGGCTGCTCAATTATATTAATATATTAATGAAAGACATGTGGGCTTGTTTCTTTTAGTAAGAATGGGTCTGGTTCACATGTGGGCTTTTTATTTAAAGTCCAATGGATTAAATGAAATAAGAAAATAATGTTAGGCCCAATCTTAATCAAGTGGGGCGGCAAGGTTAAAATTTTAACCTAAAATATTATTTTGTTTCATTTGTTTTAATTAAATAAGAATTAATTAATTTATTGATTAATTGTTTAATTAAAGAAACAAATCTTTCCTAAAAGTAAAAGACTTGTTTGACAAGGAAATAAATAAATTAGTTTTATTTATTTAATCAAATAAGGAGTCTTTTTATTTAGTCAAAAATAAAAGAATAAAAATCAAGGAGTTCGATTAGGGTTTGAAGTCTATTAAGTTGAAAAGAATTAGGGTTGAATTTAAGTCACCCTATATAAGTGACATTATAGAATTCGGCCAACCCTAATCTTAGACTACATAGAATTCGGCAATCCTAAAGGAAAAGGAAGAAAAAATTCGGCCAACCTATATATGTGTTCTTATAGGGTTCGGCCACCACAATCCATTGTGCTTGAGTTTTTTATTTCTTTCTTCTTCTTCTTAATTCCAAGAGAGAGTTTTTATTCTAAAATGACAAAAGAGAGTGTAAAATTATTCTTTGATAGTATACTATTGCTTAATCATCAATAAGCTTGTGTATACGATATCGATCTAGGTTCACGCGAGTTTTGATCATTAGATTGAGAACTCAAAAGTGACCGGAATAATTTTTGACATTCTTTTGATTGTTTTGTGACTAACAAAGAAAAGAAAGTTTTTTGTTTGGTCCATTCACAGGTTTGCAATTCAAAGAAAAGGGAGACCACGCTCCTAGGTGATCCACGTTCGTGCTCGGATTGAAGGTCTTGCGGATTACCATCGACGTAAGTCAATCGGATCACGCGACAAAAGGTAATTTACTTTTGTTAACATATATGCATGTTTATTGATTAAAAGGGTTTAAGGTTCATAAAGGAAAAATTTTAAAAGTCACTAAATCGTTTTTAGTATCGCTTCCGCCGCGTTTACCACTTTTATTTATTATTTTTCCCTACAATTGCTCCCCGTTGACAAAGGGAAAGGGGGGCAGAACGAATATAGAGAGCCTAAAGTCGATTCCCGAAGAAGGAAGTCCCCGTGTCAGATATGGAAAATGAACTCTTTCGCCCCCGACCCGACCAGGAGAGGAGACAGGGTCAAGCCAAGCCCTTACCCGCCTGAATGGAATTCATATCTCCTTCGTCTGGTTGAGAAGGGAGAAAGTCATGAGAGAAAAGAAGTTCAAGATTAGATACAATGAACTAGAAGTAGAAGTGCGGGAAGAAGAATTGAAAGGCGCGAAAGGAGAGGCACTGGACTATATCAAACCAAAGACAAGATGCGCAAGCAAGTCTATCAACCGATACAAATACCGTCGGGGAATAGATGGCTCTTTCTTTCTTAGTCCCTTCTGAATATTATCTGATGGACGACCATCACCATAATTTTTTTCTTCCCACGAAGAAAGTTGTATAGAGAAGTTATCCCTTCAATTGCTTCTGTTCTTTTCCCCGATCGGCCCCCGGCCAGCAACTTCCGTACACAGATATAGATTCATTCTTCGTAACTGGTCCAACCTCACAACCCTTCTTTTAGTGCGAGCAAGATTTTCCCCCACGTGTATATTGAAAGCAGAAATAGTAGGTTTTTTTGCGTATCACTGCTAGTTCCTTATATATAAGCAAGTAAACTACCTTGGAATACCCTATGTAATTGACGGCAGGCAGGTCGACATCATAGGGCTATAAACAATGGAAAGACTAATGAGTACTCTCATATTCGTAAGTATTCTCTGTTACCCCAGCTTCGACGGGTCGAGCAGAGGTGCAAAAATACGGGGTACGCACCAGAAGAAGATTGGAATGAGGGGAAGGAATGGAAAGCTACCTCTGCCACGATAACGTTCTTCTTCTCCAAGATCACATCCGGATCGAACTTCTTCCGCTTTGCCTCAAACTCAACACTTGCAATGAACAAAGCCTCCTATCACTTTACTTCTGCAGGCGCTGGATCTATTCGAATTAAGGGAGGGTCTGCTAGGGTCATCGTACCTACTATGAATAGAGAAAACTTTCCCCATTGCACTCACTCATTTTTTATTTCAATATCCGGCCAAATGACATTGCATTTCTCCGTCCCGGTTCAACCCTCACTCTCTCCCTTACGCTGTGCTCTACCTCTCCATGGGCTAGTTTCAATTTCGATCATAGACGCAATCTAGTATAGCGTGCCTGCCTTTCAAAAGGCTACTCATTTCTTTGTAACTGGACTTCCATACTATGGAATAGATGTGCACTTTGAACCACCAGCCTTTAGACCACGTCCTCTATAAACCCGCGAATGTTTCTCTATGGCCTCCTCGTTTTGAGACATTATGGCTTTGGGGTCAACCCCGGTAACAAATAAGGAATCCATAAAAATTTGGGAAAGAAGTTTACTATGGTTAGTGCACAGTAAGAGTTCATAAACCCTATTCGTCAGCCTATATCTAATACCCTTTTATGCCCTTAACTTTCATGCCTTGGCTTGTATACAGGTTTGAGGAAGAATAACAGCAGCAGAGCAAAAGAAGACCTAACCTCAGTCGGAGACATCATACGGCTATTAAAAATGGAAAGACTAATGAGTACTCTCATATACCTTACTCGAAGAAAAAAGAACCTCGAACCGAGGCGGGGGGAGCTTGTAGCTTATGGTGCTTCCTTCCCTGCCTACTATGCCTTTTACGTTCTCCAAAAGTATGAAAAGCTGGAGGACTTTGTACCATCCATTCCGGTGTGGTTGGATTCTGTTCAACAGCCCAAGGACTTAGAGCACATTTTTAAGTCATTGAATATCTTCTTAATATTTTGATACCTGTTAAGATTGGCTGCTTTTAAGATTTGATCCTTGTAGACATCAAGGAAAAAGAAAGGCGGGTGTTGGGCTTTTTCTGTGCTCCAAAACTTCCTTGCGGCAGTCATGGTATAAGGGGTGTCAGGTGGGTTTGGTCCTGAGCCCGTTACAGTAGTTGGTCCAGAAACAGTTCCATCTGTTGTAGTTGGGACAGTGACTGTTGGTTTTGGTGGTCCAGGTCAGGAATGTCGATGGGGTGGTTAAAGGTAGGGTTACGGTTCCTATCTTACTAATAATAAGAAAGGGGCAAGATGTACACCGCGACCCATGAAGAAGTGTAAATCTACACTCAGCCCTGTTGTAAGTTCACCCAAATACAGATCCACAACTAATAGCAATGAATGTGTTCCGAATGGTTCCCCCGTTGATGACTCTTTTACTCCGCCATCAATTAGGAAGTCTATATTTCCCCAAAGCCTACTCGCTACAACCGGTAAGAAATATGCTAACGGCAGGAATCATGGCGGTGTGAATCTTGTCATAGATCCTCTGTATTCGTCTGGGGTTCTATCAAGCTTTTATGATAAGGTGGTTCAGTCAGATTTTGATTATGCTAATGACGAGAAACTTCATTGTCCAAATGTTTTACTGGGTGAAGAAAACGGCATGGGTTGCTCAACCAATATCAAGTCGTCATTGTGTCCTTGGTCGAATGATATCCCTCCACAAGATTTACCGCTACACACTAGACATGACGTAGGCAAAAATGACAATTTACTTCACATTGTTGATCTGCTAAGCCTTTTTGTTGCACGTATAAACAAGAATTTATCAGGTCTCGAGCATGAGCTAAAATTACGTCAACGGTCTAGAAGACTGAGAAAGTCCATTGACAAGTACAACCAGAAGACTTGTTCAAATTGCTCTGAAAAGAGACACAACAAATCAAGGTGTTGGAAACCGATGTTTGATGCATCTCGGCCAACCAAGCCTTCATGCACTTGCTGTATATGTCACAGACCTAGACACAATAGACAAACTTGTCCTTTTAGCTAAAAACTCTAATCCATCAGGTGATATCCTGACCAACTTTTGAATTATGCACCAATATGACCGCCAAATTTGAGAACCTTTTATTGGCACTCTTAGCTTGTTCCATGGACAATGTTTCATCCTATTAAGGGAAATGCGTGTAATATGTGATCTATTTAATTTATTTTTTTCCGTTCAGTTGTTTGAGTAGTCTTTGCTTCTAATATTACCTTATGATATTGGTTCTGAATTGTTTGACGTTAGGTGTAATTGCCCATTTATTTACAAACCTCAATTAGGTAGGTTGCTCTCATTGACTCCTCCAGTCTACTCGCTTCCCAAATAATTTGGAGGTTACTTATCCCCCTTATAAACATCTACAAAAAAGTCACCGATCTACTTAACAAAGATTTTGCAATCCAAGATGGCTAACTCGTGCTTATATTTGCAAGGGATGTTGACGGGTCTCTTCTTGTATAGCAATGACAGGTATGCCTCTATGTGTGCCCAGCAAGGGTCTACTGTCATCCTCTAACCATGAGAAAAAAATCATTTTCCTGCATGGTTTCAAGTGAGGTAGGAGAGGGTGTAAACGAAACATCCACTTGCATGAGAGAGAAAGAAACTAATAAATCTTGACCATGTATTTTCAGTTATGATTAGTTCTCAAAAATCTAAAGGGAACAAAAAAGCAAAGGAGAGAATCCTGATCCGTTAACAGGTATGAAATGACAACTTCATGTACAAAATCTTATGAGATTAGTGTGGATGATGCATAAATCGTGTAATCCATTGGTGCAAAATCGTTCAAGTTTACTATGGAGGATGCATGTTTGTCTTGTGTTCGCGTAAGTTATAAGATTGTGTAATCTATTGTTGTAGATTTTCATCGTGTAAGCTATTTGTTCTACTATTGTGTTTCGTATATTGTCTTTGTGTTTCGTATAAATTGTTTGTCTTTTCCTTGCGTAAAGTATTTGATTTAGGAGTATTTACTTTCCTAATTTGAATCCTCGTATTGGGCCTGTTTTCATTCGACTAGAATATTTCCTTTCACACATACATGTGTAATTTGTTCTGTGGTTATTGAATTGTCGATTAATTCCAATCCAAAACCTTATGGTATATGAAATGTCTTTAGTTCATAGTTAAACATTCAAACCAAATAATGTAACTATGGTTTGACCATTGAAGAGCCTTTGAAGTCTGGTCCAACATAAACAATAATGGTATTAATGGAAATTACTTAATAATGATATTGTTGGAAATAACTTTTGTTAAAAGAGATGATAGATGATGATTATTGTTTTTATTTCTATTTTTGTGACACATGGCATGTTTTTGATTTAAAGACAAAAATATCCCTGTATTATTATTATTATTATTATTTATTTTTTTAGATATTAATTAACAGATCAAAAGGTGTGTTTGTGTTATTATTATATTTTTCCAGTTTTAATGTAATTATGCATATAATCAGGGGAATTTAGTGTAATTTGTTATGACAGAAAAACGGACGTTATTACAATTCCATAAGTTTTTGTCAATAAATGAAAGTTGAGGGGGTTTAATGCCAAGAAAAAAAAGTTTAAAGGGCACTTTGCTACCGCGTTATAAGTTCAGGGGTATTAGTGCTATTAACCCTAATTTCTAATACACTATCTATTTATTAATTACAAAATCAATCCATTGAAATGTAAATTCTTTCTCTGCTCTCTCAGTAAACTCTAACCTGATGAAAGAATGCGAAATGGGAAGATTCAAATCATCGGGTCCCGGTGGGCAGCACCGCAACAAGAGGGAATCGGGTGTCCGTCTGAAGCACAAACCCAGTGGTATTATTTCTCAGATCTCAACACTAGAATCGTGCTTCTGCAGTCTTTTCTCGAATTCGATGGTACATAATAGAGGATCGGATTGCGGTCCCCAAATTGGACCTAACAATCCTAAGTTCGCTTTGGTACGCACTTTAATTCTCTCTATTATATATATATATATATATATATATATATATATATATCCTGCATCTAATATAATATTCAATTCTTAGGGAATGCAAGCTCTGCTTGATCTCATTTTTGCACTAGAGGGATCTATATCACAAACAGCTCAATTATTGGGGTAAAAGCCAATTCATCTGATGATTCTCTACGAATGGCAGTGAATGAGTTGAGAACTTCTAAGGTAAGAAGGCTTATAAGAGCTCCTACAATGGCTTACCAAACAATAGCTAATAGCTAATACTTTTCTGCTATGCTATAATAAATAAGCAGAAAATATAATTAATTTCTTGGCTTGGCCTATATGGGATACAAATTGGCCTCTCTACATACCATGCACTTTTGGATTCACTTATTATTCATCTATATCTTACGTAGTTGAATAATAAGTGAATATTAGACCTCTTATGTCTAGTTTTGAGTTGGTCTCTTGTACTTGTCAGCTTTCAGAAAAAGCCATCAAGCATTAATCAACATGAGAAGAGTATCTAGTGGGAGAATTATGTATCCAAACTCCAAAGCAGTCTTGTCAGCGTCCTAGTTGTGATTGTTTGTAATGCAAACTAGTTGTAGCGTCAGAAACATCCTAAATATTTGTTATTATAGAATATAACAACTCTTTTTTACTCTTCAAGAGTCAAAAGAGGCTTTTTTGATGAAGGAGAATCCTATTCTTCAAGAATTAATGGGAATAGGATTCTTTCCTCCACCAAAAAACCCCACCCTTTTGCTTCGTTGACTCCTTAGATGTAGTTTATTCCTTTATATCCAAACCATAAAAGATTAAAATTAGGGAGTGAATGGCCATTCTTAATTGATTTCAGTGTTTGTAAAGAGAATCCAAGGATTTTAGTGGTGCAGCACATCACATATCATCCCTAATCTTCTTTTTGTGTCAACTTAGTCTTAGGGTCAACCATATTATAGAAAAATATATAAATTCCCAACGAAGATTATTATACACTTTAATTGGCATGTTTTAAATCAATGCAGATTTGATTCCTCACGCTTCTTTATATATTTGTGTAATTGTACTCTAGCTTATCCACACAAATAGCTTCTCTAAATTCCAGAAGACTGAGCAATGGGGGTAGATATACAAGGCAAGCTCAGGCTAGCTCTTGGTTCAGTCAAGGATCATGCAACAATTGGCAAGGCTATGATATACAACTACGATGGAAAAGGTTTTTCTGACATAGAAATTGCAGTGGTGCGTGCAACTGGCCACGATTATGGACCCATCGATGACAAATATATGCACGAGATTCTCTTCTTGGTGTCAGACTCTCCTGGATCCATTTATTTTCTTGCTGAACGGATTTCTCATCGTCTTGGAAAGACAAGAGACAGCTTGGTGGCTTTGAAGAGTCTTATGCTAATTCATCGCCTCTTACGTGGAGGCAATCGCTTCTTTGAGCAACAGCTACGTAATGCATATGTTTTTGGCCATCTTCAATTGAGTAGCAGATGGTTCTTCCTGAGGAATTCGGATCCTTCAGTTTGTTTCCTGCACAAGTATGCAGCTTATCTTGAAGAAAGAATGAGATGGGTTATAAACCCAGGTGGGAAGCTTGAACCTGTTATGTCCCAGGGGGGTTTCGAGTTGATGGATATGCTGTTTTTTAAACTGCCAAAGTGTCAGGATTTCATAGACAGGGTGTTAAAAAGTTCACCATTTGAGATTTTGGGTTGTGATAACCTGGCTCAAGTAGCTATGATGAACACCTTGAAAGAAAGCTTCCAGGTATACAAGACATTCTCTGAAGGCGTGGCTGCTGTAGTCGATATGTTCTTTGATTTAGCAAGGCCAGCAAGAGCTTTAGCCTGTGACATACTGAAGAGGGCATCTCAACAAAGCCAAGAGCTTCATGAATTGTATGAGAAGAGCAAGCGAATAATCAATAACAAGAAGTTAGAATACCCATCAGTCCAAATCATCACTATGGAACATATTACAGCATTGGAACAATGTTCAAAAACACCTCCAAAAGCAGCAGATGAAGAAGGCAAAAAAGATGATGTTAGTGTGTCAACAACTCTTTTCTCTTGCAGGCTAGAGACCAAAATAAGCATGGTGTGGGTGGTGTTTGAAGATGAAGATCAGATATAACAACTTGTCAGTCGTTGTAAAACTTGGGTTGTATTTACTTTTCAATACCTCTTGTAACTTGTTGCATGTTAGTACAACTCCTCTTTGTTCTAGCTTGTTGATGTAAGACCATACCATTGAAGCTCTACTGTATATAACCAAGTGAGTTAACCAATGAGAAACTGCTGATGGTGTGAGTAGATATTTCACATTGTTTGCATAGTATCGCCCTGTCCTCCAAGCAGAAGAAATAGGCACTCCTCTCCTGCTTGTTAGCATCAATACAGCCTCATCTGCACAATCCATGCATAAGAGCTGCTACTTGCAAGTGGGTAGAAAACCCCTCTGCCAAGCAACAACTTTAATTACAGAGTTTAATTAAAATGCAGATGATGTGTGTCAAGTCAAAACTGTTAGTTAATTAAAGAATTAAGGATTGCAATACTACTATATATATCTTGTCTTAAACTTTCTTAATGTAAGTAATATAATTCCTCGTATTATAAGGTTCTCATCCAAATGTTTAAAAATACCTGCTGATGTGAGTTTTGTTTACTTTTGGAGATGTTTTTATATCATATTAGTTGGAAGTTAAACACTAGTAAAGGTTAGCGAGACATGTAACGACCGATTTATCTTTACTTGTTAACAAATTATTTTGACTGCACAGGGCTACAATACTTGGAAGAGGAAACTACTCAAACAAGTGGTAATGACAGCCTTAATTAAGCAGGGCTTGTTGAAAGTCAAAACAGATTTTCCGGATAAGCGAAGCTATACATGACTACATCAAGCCTTTTTAATTACATCAAACCAACAACAATAACAACAAAAAGGTAGCTTCAATATGATTTGATTTCCCTACTAACCACAATATACCACACTAGTCAAAAACGCATCCGTTACACGTTTCAGAAACTTTCGCCTCTGCACAAAGCCCCAAGAGAGTTTGAATATATCTGAAACTGCAAATACCCACAAACACCAAATATTATTTTATTTGAATCATTCAGTTGGAAGATCAACCCAAAAACATATAAAAGTATGCCTGACTACACAAATGGATGCAGGGCCAAATTTTGAAGTCTAATTTTTCCTAACTAGAACAAGGGATAAATAAAGCTCTAGTCAAAATAATGAAATAACTTTTGCATAAAATAATTTCAAATGACTGATGATATTTCAAATTCTAAACTGACACTAGCATACACAGATGTGCTGAGGAACAAATAGCTACACACCTGTTTCACAATCTCTTTAGCTTTATTGTCTGACTCTTGCAGTTTAGCTGCTCCAGCTTCTTTGATAGACATAGTCTTTGAAGTTATGGCATCCACCTGTCAATTCAAAAGACGAAACATATCTACCCTTTAAGATCAAAATGGCTGATCTCGATAAAAAGATTCATAGGTGTGGAAATTACCTCTGCAACCAAAGCTTCAACCTTCCTTTGCCTTGCTTCCAGGTCATGCCTTCTAGATTCCACATCCAGCTTCACATTATCACATTCTTTAGAAGCCTCTTCAAATTTAAGATTCCTTTCTCTTTCTAATTGCTTTCTTAGTTCATCCAACTGTTCAGCTGGAGTAAGAAGAGGAAAGAAAGTTTAATCTCAGAAAGAAGGTTTTGGCTCCAATATTGTTCAGATATAAATAAAGGATAATAACTCAACAAAGCTCAAATAAGAACCTGCCTTTGGCTTGCCGTTCAACCAATTTGGCCTCGAGAGATTTATCCAACACTCCATCATCACTTACCTTTGCTTTCAATGCCTTATATTCCCTTTCAATTGATTTGGCAGAGTTCACCTATATAACAGTGAAGACATATGGGTTATGAGCAATTTCATTGCAAAATCTGATAAATACTTCAAATAAATAACAATAATATGATCCATATTTTAATTCCATCTTTTAAATAAATTTATAGTACAGCTGGACACTTTTTTATGAGAACATCATGGTTTTCGTTTAAATCACATATAAATCTCACTCGCACAATCTCCGGGTCAACATAAAGAATTCAAGAAAGAAGCAACAAAACCATTTCATTCAATTATAGAGCAAATACATGAGGAATGGCCATGTTCATGCATACCTGTTCATATACAGGTTGCATCTGAGCAAAGTACTCCAACATTTTCTCCAAAGTCTGTAGAATAGAACAAAAAGATAACACAACAATTAACCAAGTCTTAAACAAACCCTGCTAATCCATAAAATTAATGAAATTTTGGTTCTATATGCATTCATGTTGCATGCAAACTTGGTGTGCACAGGAGGAGGAACTCACATATAATGTTAATAAATTCAAAGAAGTGAAGAACTTCAAAATTAACTTGAATTATAAAAGAAGATAATTTTGTTTCAATGGGAATCTAAGCTTTTGACAATCTTGAGGATATGCAAGCTTGCATCTTTCTCCAGATTTTCCTGGCTTGATTTCCAATCTAGGACCACTTAGCTCCTAGAACCCACAAGTGAGCAACAGTTCTAGTGTCACTAGATTTGGTTAATATTTAACAATCCATCAAGTGGCCAAGTGGGTGCCCAATATGAAAAAAAAATACATGCTCCTGGAATTTGGCAGTAACACATGATACAAACCAGAGTTAAGTAGGCATTCAACAACTACATAAACATACCATTCCTTCATAGACTTAGAAAACATTTGTGGATTCAACAGGAGCTTATAGAACTGTAAATCATATCATGCATCATCATTTGTTCATCTTGAACGTCCATAAATATTTGGGAAACAGATTAATGAGAATTCTAACACAAATCAACATCAAGTAAAAAGCTTCGTCATGCAAACTTCATATCTAAAATTTACAGATACTTAGTCAATTTTGAAATAAGGTTAGCCGGTATGCTAATGAAAGACAATATAAAGCTATCATTGCAGTTTATGACAAATTACCTCTCTATAAACATCAAGTGTTTCGTTTTTGTTCTGAAAAGATTGCATCGCTGATCTTTCAGCAATCTTTGCCTCCTCCCGAACTAATTTCTTCTCTTCTAAAGCCCTCTTTAAGCATAAAACATCGAAGCATTATTTAAATGTCAATAAAGCGTCAACAGGAATGAATTGTTCTGAAATTTATGAATAATTGGCCCTTTAAATAATCCAAACTGAATGAAACAACTGCTAATGGCAAACAATTTTAAATTATTCACATGCACCTCATCCAGGCAGCACCTTTCAAAAGAAAATGATGAAACTGCCCATTATATTATTGTGTAATTTGTCTGCTACAATAGCATCATGGATTTATATTTATAATAAAAGATATAATTTTATTAGCTAATGCTGCCCAAATAGTTTGATACTTAGAAAATTTCAATAGGTTACATGGATGTAATCAAGATACAAGCATTCCTCACCTATACAAAATCTTAACATATATATGGTACCTGCAGTTTATCTGGCGATTGAACAATTTTTGAACGTAAATCTGCATTTTGTTGAACACTTTGTACTAGGTCAAACTCAGCCTGAGAAGTCTGGAAAAGAAAAAGATCTATCAATGACAGAAACAATATTAATTAATAACATACTTTCATATCAAATTTCCAATCTGCACAGGTCAAATGTACATGCATACATACACATTAATTCCCAATTCAGATCATGAGCCAGAAAAATAACATTAAACTTGGAAGTAGAGCATGAGTATTATGTGGTAATATAACAATAAACAATGTGAATGATAGAGTTAGATCTAGAATCCTCAGAATATTCACACAAAACAAAAGGAACAAAATTCTCATGTCCATAGTGAAGTTGCATGGCATTTCTCTTATAGAGAAAACAATATACTAATGATGCAATAACACCGTGCAAAATTATTAACTTATAATGTACTAAACCTAACGAATGAAGTTGCAATTAATACAAAAAAGTAACGAGACTAATATTTACAACTAAAATATACATGTAATATTGTACTTAAAAAAAAGGAGAAAATACACAATTTTTCTTTCTTTAAAAAGAAAATTACTACAATAAGATAAACCAAACCCTTCTCCATTCTGGTGTGAACGAGACTTCAACCCAAGACCTCTTATACAACGACAACAAACCTTACCAACTAAACTTAGCTAGTACCCACAATTTAAATATATGAGAAATTTACGTAATTACAAAAGGGACAGATCATTAGCATTCAAATATTCAGTTGATATAATGAATTTTATGTTCTATATAAGTATATAACACAAGAGCACCTAGCTCATATGGTTACAGGTATCACATTAAATAAGTTAATTCAATTATTCAGATAATAAAACAATAAATTATGGCAAAACCGTTATCTTGATAATACAACTTTTAGCCTATACATTTCATTTCTCTAAAGATAACCAAGCACCACCCTTCATACTCTCATTATTGGATAAAGCAAGTGTAAAATATAAATGGAACTAGCTGATGATATCCTTACCTTCTTTTCTTGTTCTTCTATCTTCTCCTTCAACTTTTTTATAGAGGTTCTTTGTGACACCTGATGCTTGTTGAGGTCTTGAATGGTTTGACGCAATTCTTTAACTTTTGCATCTGCCTCTTGAACTAGAGGTAATTCCCTTTCTCTTGCTTCATTATATTCTGCAATCTCTGCATTCAACTACAAAGCAAATAATCGGTGAAAATCAATGCTCACTTACAACATCAGAAGTTTCTCTTTTAATACCTTGGAAATCTTGGTCTCCCACTCTTTTCGCTGCTCATCAAGATCAGTGAGATCCTCAGCAATTGGTCTTAGAAGATTCATTTTTGTGTCTCTAAGGTTGTAAACAAACACAAGCGAATTGTAAGACTACATGAGAAACACATGTAGATGAAAAATTAAATAAAGGAAATTTATTTTTGTTAATATCTCCATTATGAAATCAGACTTTTAATTCTTGTAGACAGCCAGATTAGTGAAATTACTTATGTGAATTTTAAGATATAGTCTTGTCCATATGTGAAGTTTCCAATCCCATACTGAGGACAAATATTCATGAGATTTGATTTGAATGACATTTCATTCTGCAAGTTTTCCTTTCAAGAACTTGAAAAATGATCACCCAATAGCTTAGCCAAAGGTAATTGGTTTCCTCTTCTAATATCATGTAAAGGGGCATAAAGCAAGTATGGAAAAAGCATTGGGTACAAAAGAAATGAATCATAGAAGTATAAGAGTTATCTGTCACCATAGTGTCTCAATCAGTAAATAGCAGGTGGTTGTTCATCTGAATCGACATATAGAATAACCAATATGAGCATGTAAATCTTTCAGTCTTAGATTGTCAACTAGGTAAGCTTTTGATGAATTAAAATATAATCATCATTGCCCTTTCAAATATATATATATATATACATTCATCATTGTGATAGAACTTTACTAATTTTCTTTTTCTTTAATATATAGAACTTTACTAATTTTCTTTTTCTTTAATATGCAGTTGAATCAAGAACGAAGTAACGAAGGATTGACACTAATTTCTTAAGTTCCCTAGTAAAATTTTGAAGGAAACTTACTTGTGAAGACAGAAATTAAGAATTTCACTGACAAAATACTCGGTCCGAGCTGCATCTGGCCTTATAAGATCTTTGAGGGTAAAATTCATTGGGCAACCATTGGAGGTTACCACCTCCTTTATCCTGCTGTGCAAAGTCATGGTTTGGACTGAACCTACATGATGGTCTGGATTTTCAAGCTGATCCAAGGCAGCAAAATCAAGTTGACCATGATCTTCCCTGAGAATATTGGATTGGAAAAAAAAAAAAAAAAAAAAAGCGTTAATCGAACTCTTACTGAGACCAATAATTTAAATGATCAAATAACAAAATTTAAGGTTGTAATCAGAGAAAGTAAAGCAAAATAACAAAAGCGCACTCGTGGAGAATGTCAAGGTAGATCAAGAGACGAGTGTACAGATCAGAAATGAAATCAGGGCTAGGGTTCTTGAGATCCTTCTCTGTTATGGCCGCTATCTGTGACTCTGCCAATACTGAGATGATCTCCTGTATGGAAAGCTTAGGGCACTCGGACTTGGACATTTGATATCAATTCTCCAGAGACAATCTGCTTCAACCACTACTTTATCCTGTTATTCGAGAATAACTGATTTTGAAAACCGTATGACAAATTGCAATAAAATGCACTAACAAATGGTGAAATTGCACTCAGAAAACGAAAATGTGCCTATTACTCTAACAACCCTCTGAACCTACCGCAATCAATAAACACTAAACAATCCACCCATATCATTACATATACAAATTTAAAAACAGTGTACCCAAAACATTCCATAAACACACTAAACAATCTACTAAAACCTCAAAAAATAATACAACATCCATAAACAAAACTAAGAACAATCCACCACGTAATAACAGTCATTCAGTCCATAAACAAGTCTAAAATAACACAAATCAGTCCATACTAATTAAACATACCATAAAAAATAGTAAACAACATATTAAGTCCAAAATAAGAAGTTGAAATTCTTCATTGCATGCTCCATAAACAGTCCATGACTTCACATCAACCTTGATTGCTCCAAACCCACTCCAAAGTTCCAAATCATTCAATCTATACATTTTAAAAAATAATAATAAACATGAACACTGGTATAAAACAAAACTTTCATGCATTGGTATTTCTATTAATATATGAACACCAATCGCAAGTTTCCAGTAACCAGCAAAAAAGTGAATTTAATTCACAATTTCACAGCTCCGAATCAATATATTATGAATCTTTGATAAAGTGTGTTAGTGATAGTACACAGAGGAAAGGTAAGAATGCAGATAAAAGCAGAGCTCAGGTTGGTGTGCCTACAGGCTCACAGAGAATGCAGGCAATGCTGGTATTCAGTCCAAGACAGCTAAGCAAGGCAGAGTTGCTAAGATAAATGAATGCACACTCTTAGCTATTGTAGAGCAGCAATCAAGACCGTGCATCACAACGGTGTCCAGATCAGGACACAAACTAGAAGACCAGCTGATGTGCAGAGATAACTAACAGTGAGTGCCAATAGCAACTTAGCAGAGGTGGCTAATCTATTGGTACTCTGCATTTGTAGCAAAATTAGTTAGATTGGTGTGAATTGATTCTTCTAATTACTGTAATGTGTATATAAAGGCCTCTGTAACCGTTTTTTTGTTAACGAATGAAAAAGAGAAATTTCTCTCTGAATTCCATTGTTATTCTCTCTTTAGATTGAAGGTTCTTTCAAGCATTTTCACAAACAGTTTGATACTTTGATCAAACAGTTTGATTTTTCTAGCTTTTCAAAGTGAATCATGCAAACAAAAGAAAAGAAAAGGACTCAATTTAAATATCCTCCAAAGCATTGTTGGAAAACAACTGCATTTGATTTATTGCCAAAATCCCTCTCTTTAAATATTTGATAGAAACAGGGAAGTCGGCAGTCATACCTGAAGTGGCAGAGCAAAGCAGAGGAGGATGAAGGCCCAGTGACAAACGAGGCGGTGGAGATGGGACAGGGAGCAGCAGCGGGTGAGAGTTTAGAGAGGAATTTTAGGGTTTGGCCGGTAAGTTGCATGAATATCAATCTATCAATGATAGTGAAAGTGAAAGTTAAATCTCAGCAGAATTGGGTGAGTTGTTGGCTGAAATCTTCATTCTTCAATGGACTAATGTTATTTCAGGATTCAGGGATTTCTCAAGAGGTCGGGGTTGTTCAATGTCTGACCATTTTTCGAATGGATTTTGGCACATTCCTAGCTTCTCGGGCCTTATGATATTGAGGGAATAGTAGGAAATGGCCTTTCTCGACGTTTAGTTTTTAGGAAGTAGCCCACCGGTGAAAAAATTGCACTTTTGTCCTTTCTGCCAACCACATTTACCACATTACCCTTTAAAATCCCTCACCTGAAATTTTTCTCAATACCCTCCTTAAATATTTTATTCAATATAACTTGTTCAAGTTTACTAAATTACCCTTCAATCTGATTTTCCACAAAATTCACTGATCAACAACACAATTCAAAATCAAGTTGGTCTGCTCCGTGTACGCAAAACTCAAATCTAAATAATAAGAACCCAGAAATAGAAAGACTCAGAGAGAGGAAGGAGAAGCAAGGTCATCGTCGCCGTCGTCGTTCAATTAGAAATAATAAAAAATAAGCCCTTCTGTTGTTGCTCTGTGTATTCAAACGACGAGCAAAACTCAACCCAAATAACAAGAACTCAGAAATAGAGTGACGTGGAGAAAGGAAGGAAAGCAAGATCGTCGTCGCCATCGCCGTTCAATTACAAATAATAAAAAAAAAAACTCTTCTTGTTCTTGCTCTGTGTACCCAAGTTAGGTAACAAAACTAAAACCCAACCAAGAACCTGGAAATAAAGAAGAAGAAGAAGCAAGGTCACCGGTCACCATTTAAAGCACAAGGCCAACGACCGACATTGATCGAAGCACCCCAAACCTAGACGAAACATAAAGAGAGTGAGATAATTTCAAGGTACTAATTTGTTCAAACTACTTTAATTTCTTCAAATTTGTGTTTTTTTATGGGAGATTGTTCTTGTTTGTGTTTTTTATGGGAGATTGTTTTGTTGTTTGTGTTTTTGGCGTGTTTGTGTTCTGTTTGAAGGGCAAGCATTTAGTGATTGGTGTGAACCACACTGGAAAAACCTGTAGTGGGATGTAATTCAATGGGAAAAAAAAGGTTTGCAAACTTATTTTGCATGTATGTATTATATTAAGCCTAGTAATCATTGTAATAGACGTAGGACAGATGAATGAAGCATGTAATTTGATAAGCCTAGGTTTTATGCTAAATGTATATGTTGAGCCTATGAATGATTGACATAAGCTTAAGGCCGATGGATAGATGATGCATGTATTATTTTGAGTCTAAGACTGATGTTGAATGTGTATTTTTAGACTATGAGACTATGAATGATTTTTATAAGCCTAGTACTGATTTTGAGCCTAGGACTAATGATACATGTATAATTTTAAGCCTAGGGCTTATTTTCATTTATAATGCTAATACATGTATAATACTATAATGTTGATACATGTATAATGCTGATTTTGAGTCTGGACTTATTTTCATTTATAATGCTGATACATGTATTTCATTTTGAACCTAAGTTTTTATTTTGTTTTCTTCTTTTCTTTTCTTTTTTTCATTTTCCAAATGCCGAAAAATTCAATTGAAAAGTTATTGTGGTTCCCGTACCATGAGAAATGGATTCCAGTGACAGTAAACAGTCGAAGTAAAATGTTTATGATTATAGACTCGAAGGTGGTCCTACAAAAACCATCCGAGGAATTTCTGTAAGTCCTCAAAACCGGATGATGTCGGAAAGAGTTTTTAGCCAAACATTAATTGGTCGTGTATTAGCAGATGATATATATATAGGCCCCCGATGCATTGCCATTCGAAATCAAGATATTGGGATTGGACTCGTCAATCGATTCATAACCTTTCGAACACAAGCAATATCTATTCGAACCCCCTTTACTTGTAGGAGTACCTCTTGGATCTGTCGATTATGTTATGGTCGGAGTCCCACTCATGGTGACCTGGTTGAATTGGGAGAAGCTGTAGGTATTATTTCGGGTCAATCCATCGGGAAAGCTGTAGGTATTATTTCGGGTCAATATCTATTCGAACCACCTTTTTTGTTAGGGATAGTAATAGGGACAGTTATTCCATATATTTTGATATTGAAAATCAAATTTTAGAGATTAACAATGATCATTCTTTTCTGAGTGAACTTCGCTTTCGCGTCTCTCTAAAATTGCAGTCATGGTAAAATCTTGGTTTATTTAATCATCAGGGACTCCCAAGCACACAAACTTTCTAGAACTAGATAATTGGGAGCTTGTTATTCAACAGTATAACATGACTTATAGCCCCGTGTCAACCAATAGCAACATCGATATCTCTGATCCTATCTATCTATCTATCTAGAAATTCAGAAGAATTTTGGGTTGGTGGAAAAATTCAAGCAGGGCCCTTTTGGCCAATATTTAGATTTGAAACAACCGTTGATAGTTTACGGGCAGCTAATTCATAATATTTTGAAAAGATAGATTATTCACCCCAATGAACAAATACCATATGAGATGTGGTTTGGGTTGGGGAAGTCGAAAGCTCGTTTCGATCAAGAAGAGTTCTGCCTATGCAGCGGGTTGAATATGAGACAGCTGACTGAAGGTTTTACCAACAACAATGAAGTACAAGAGGATTCAATGCTTAGAAGAATTTTCAAAGGAAAAATGCCTACTGTTGAGGTAGTGTATGCCACTTTGAAAAAAATATCGTCCGAAGAGAGTGAAGATGTGTTAAAGATGGTGAATATCTATATGGTTAGACAATTATTTGGCACAGATGATGGATGGACGACAGCCATCTCGGGGTGGTTGTTTTCATTAGTTGAAAACGAAGAGGAATTCCAAAAATTTCCATTGGGTTCTTACATCTTCAATTTTACACTATATTTTATGAATGATGTGCTTAACAAATGCCTCCCCAAACTAAGAGGTGAAGAAGAGAAGGAAGATAAAAAAGGTTAGATGAAGAAGAATAAGAAGATAGTAGAAAAAGAAAAAGACAGAGAAGAAGAAGAAGAAAAAGAAGAAGTGAAAGTGAAAGTGAAAGGAAAAGGGAAAGGAAAGTTGCATGGTAAGGAAGAGAAGAAGAAAAAGAAATCCAAGTATTATACCTACAATTTGTCTCGGTTCCATCTAGCACTTCAGGTAAGTTTTATAAAAATTTAGCGTGTTTTGAACATATCAAAACTATTTGTGATTGTTAGATGATATATTAGTGTGTTTCCCATTTAAATTGTACAAGTATGGGTTAAGGAGAGGATAATTTGTTTAGAAAATCTCGTCGGAAACAGAGTTGCTATAGGGTATCCACGGTTCACTAGGTGGGAATTCAGTGCAAGGATTACAAATATTGAATCCAGATTCAATACATCGGTGTGTACTTAATTACCATTTCTTTTTAGTTATATCGGGATAATTATTTATAGAAATTCCCTAACAATTATTTGTTCCTGATATTCAGATGGCTTTATTTCCTTAGGATGTTGAAACTTTTGAAAATGGTACAGAGTACTTCAAGTCATTGAACCGGAAATATGTGTGTGACCCACTAATTGATAAGAAAATAGAGAAGTTGGCTCTACATCGAAGTGAAGAGGAAGAAGATCTTGGTTCTGACGATGAAGGTGGTGATAATCAGACAGGCAATGACAATGATGAGATTGACTCTTTTGTGCGGAATGAGGAGATATGAGGTTCTATCGGGAGAACTAAAAGCACATTTTCTAACGAATATTTCCCCCTTTTAAGAAACGACTATTCTCTGATAGAAATCCTAAGGTATAATTGCATCTACACTATTTGGTTTTACTATGCAATTCTTGTATGCATTGCATTAATTATTGCAAAATTCAGGTGTCTTCCACTATCCCAGAACTATATGCTGTCATGCTTGAAAGCGAGCAACGTATCATTGCATTTTGTAGAGATGAATTTTCGAAGATGAGAAAGGAGATGAAGGTTGGATATAAAGTTGTTGAAAATTATATTATTATTTATATATAATAGATTAGTCCTTAATAATTTTCACTAATTTATTGATGTTGATGTTGATGTTTAGAAGGGTGTTGAGCAAGATGATAATGTTTTCAGTGATAAGGGTGCTAGAATTAATGTTGCTGTTGATTAGGATGTTGAAGAACTAAATTCAGTTGGTGAACTTGGTAAACTTGGTAAGGGTGTCCAGCAAGATGGTGATGATGTTACTGAAGTTGGTAAGGGTGGTGAGGAAGATGATGATATTGTTGGTGATAAGGATGTTAAAGAACTAAATTCAGTTGGTGTAGTTGGTGAACTTGGTAAAGGTGTCCAGTAAGATGCCCATCTGTGTGCTTTATTATCTAGAACATTCCTAATAGTGTGATAGCGCTTGATGGGGCTAACCTTGATATTAAATATAGAGACATAGACAAACAAAGGGGCCAAAAGCAGCTCAGGTGGCTTGAAAGCCTGTGGACAGATCCCATGCCCAAGAAGAAAAGGAAACCATGGTCAAACGAGGAGGAAATAAATTTAGTTGAGTTCACGTCTTTCTTGAAAAATGAAGACCAAGTTAGGTAATATTCCGTTCCAATTATCTGTTATATTGCCAGTATTATAATGTATTCTTTCAATATTTTTCCTAATGTAATGTAACACTGGCCTTGAATAGTTTTTATATCGGTCAAATCCTTCCCATGATGTGTTATGATTTTCTAGATCTGGTCAATATCGAAAAGTGGATATCATATATGGTAACATAATTAGCTATCTATTTCTCCTTGGTTATTAAGGCGTTATGTTACTTATTTCGTAACGTACATCACCGCATTTACACAGCACATTCACAATTGCTTTGATATCCTATAGAGGAGGTGATCAAGCAGTGAGCTTAACTACTTACAAAATATTGGATTGGTTAACACAGCTTTCTTCGTAAGTATCTCATTAGTTATATGATATGGTATATAACGTGTTATAATGTGTTATAATGCATGTATGCTTTTGAGCCTATGATTGATTGATATAAGCCTGTGAATGTATGCATAGGAATTATCTGACTGCATATATGCTTTTGAGCCTATGATTGATTGATATAAGCCCTTGAAAGGATGCTTAGGAATTATCTAAATGCATGTATGCTTTTGAGCCTATGATTGATTGATATAAGCATGGGAATGTATACCTAGGAATTATCTGAATGCATATATGATTTTGAGCATATGATTGCTTGATATAAGCCTGTGAATGTATGCCTAGGAATTATCTGAATGCATGTATGCTATTCAGCATATGATTGATTGATATAAGCCCTTGAATGGATGCCATGAGCCTAGGTCATCACTAGAAATTAATGCATGTATGCTTTTGAGCCTTTGATTGATTGATTGATATCAGCCTAGGAATGGATACCATGAGCCTAGGAATTATCCGTTGGGAATTAATGCGTGTATGCTTTTGAGCCTATGATTGATTGGTATCAGCCTAAGAATGGATGCCATGAGCCTAGGAATCATCTACTGGAAATTAATGCATGTATGCTTTTGAGCCTATGATTGATTGATATAAGCCTTGTAATGGATAACATGAGCATGAGAATTATCAGTTGAGAATTAATATATGTATACTTTTGATTTTTATGAGCTTGGTAATGGAATTTTTAGCTGGGAATTAATGGTTGTATATGCAGACTAACCTAAACATTAAATGGGCAATTGAAATGGATAGACGTCAGCAGAAAAAAACTGGTTCTTCTCCTTAACAAAAAAAAAAAGATCACAAAAAAAAGGCAAGAAGATCAACAATCTTTCTCCTCATGTTGTCAATTTCTAGGAAGACAACCAAGAATTCGTTCCTTTAAATTACCAGCCAAGTCCAGACATCCTCATACATGTTACCGAGCATGACCTTCTGTACCATCAACCTTGGTGGCAAATGGATTCAGTGAGTTTTTGGAAATGACGTTGCGTTGTCATTATCTATTTTCTTAAATAATTTTTATCTATTTTCTTAAAAAATTTATATTGTATATACAGGTGCTCATCTCGTGCCACCTTCCTAGCCATTGGGTTTTATGTCATGTACTTTTGAATGAAGGAAAAGTACTGTTATTTGACTCTTTGAATGAACGGGACAGAACTAGTCATCGACTAAAGGACATTCGTGCCCTACTTTACCTATTGCCATATGTATTGAAGTATGCCGGTTACTACGAAGAAATGAAGATGGATCCTCATGCACACATTCATAGTTCAAAGCATGCACTCTGAATTGATTCTGCAACAAGATAATGGGTTTGTGTGACATATTTATTTACTTTCCTAAAGATACTTCTGTTTGACATATCCTACCATTTTACAGATACAACTGTGGTGTATTCTTGATGAAATATGCTGAGTTGATTCTTGCTGGATTAAAAACTCCATGGAAATCAGTTTTTGGACAAAAGGATATCAAAAATATTCGTAAGGCCATTGCAATTGACATTTACACCAATGGTCAGCTCCACAATTCCCCGTAGAAATATAATTTGATGTTGTTAGAGTAGAAAATTATGATTTAGGTATTGCTAACCGCCTAAAAAGGCAGGGGTCCAAAGAAGAATTTTTCATCCATGCCAAGATTATTTGAAGTAAAGGAACACTACAGAGAGTATCTAGCTACCCCGGGAAAAAGCCAAACAGGTATGACCAGACATACCTTATACAAATCTAGATCAAGGTCATGGACACCTAGATCCACAAATACCAGTAAACATGGAAGTCAAGGTCCTAAGGACCCCGCTTACTGCATTTTCCCGGTATCCTGATACCTTGATACCTCTATACTAAAAAAATACTGGTATCACGGTTCAGTAAGATGCGGGATACTCAGATACCTCGACCCCTCTTAGAACCATTCTACCAAGCAGTAGGGACCAAGGTAACAGAAGAGTTTTTAATACATCATAAGAAAGGGCTGGTATATCAGGGAACCAGAACCATGTTGCAAGAAGGACAGTACGCGCCAACATTTGAATACAAGGAGAGTTGATTTCTTCCACCATCTATAAACTCCGTTTTTAATGAGATTAGTCAACTCTATCAGGTTCGTTGAGAAAGGAAACAAATCACTTGATTAAAGGATGATTCCCGCACTTAAAACGAAGCCACCATCAATGTCCCATTTGATTGCTTAAACTGATTGATTGATTGCCTGAGTAATGAGCAAGAAAAGGAACCTATAAATACAACAAGACTCTCAAAAGAGAGGATTCGATTTTTAATCCACATCCCTATAGCTTTTCCACTTATCGACTAGCACGAGATCACTATTGCCAACTGTGTCTGAAACTTCATACTTAAACCTCCCGGAAATCGCCATTTTATCATTTAAATTGCATATCATTTATCAATAAAACAATATTATTCCATCGTCTTGATAAATACACTGTGTTAATTGGAATTTGACCCCTCTAACATTTTCCTACTAATAGGTATCAATAATTTGTGCCTAGGAATGTGTATAGCTTGGGAATCAATATTTAGGCTGGTAATATTTTGTACAGTTCTCTTAGGCTGAGAATGTTTATGAGGTATTTTATGCTTAGGAATGACAACAGCCTGGGAATGTTCAGTTTGGGAATATTTTGTGACAGATTTAACCGTACCAACTATTACATTAGTTAAATAAAATTCTTAAATTCTTAAAATTATGAAATTATGAAATTCTCTGTGAAAATAAAAAAACCTATGATAAATTTTCTTAGGCTTGGGTACAATTCTCTTAGGCATGAAAATAATTCTCTTGGGCCTTGGAACAATTCTTTTAGGCCTGGGTAGAACAATTATCTTAGGCCTGGGAAGGAAAAATTTTCTTAGATTTGGGAACAATTCTCTTAGGCATTGGTACAATTTTTTCAGTACATGAAATTATGCACGCCCCGCAATAAACTGGTGGCTTGTCATTTTCAGAAAAAGATGTACAATATTATGTCTCTTTAACTGAAGTTACACCGGTTGTTAGTGTACCAACTGTTCAGTTTACAATGAAAATGAATGTTCATTTAAGTTACAATGGTCAATTCAAATCTAAAGGTTACAATGGTTCCATTATCAATGTAAATGTGATTTTTCACTGATATAGGTCATCTTGTTCCACTATAAAAACCCTATCTATTACATATTTTCCTCACTTCAATCTTCAATCTTTCTTAGTTGTTACATATTTTCCTCACTTCATTTGTACAAGTGGAAATGGAAGGAAACGGTAGGAGTAGTAACATGTTAAATGCCATTTTCGAATATATGCATGAAACGATTGCAAAAGATGAGGAAACCGTCATCAAGGAGCGTGAAAATGAAAAACGGCTAAGTGTTGATTATACTGTTTTGATGGGGAAATTTTAGAATCTAGAAGCTGAAATTATCAATTTAAATGTTCAGGTCGAAGCAAGGGACAACGAACTCAACGGACTCTACCAACTTGTTGAACAAATGTAAAAGAAGTTGATGGACTTTAATATTCCACCACCAGCCTGAAGAAAAACACGTTTCAATATTATGTTTTTTATTCACATGTTGTACCATCTAACTTCTTAATGAAAGTATTTGGTATTGTTTTCACATGATGTGCACATTTCACATGCTGTCGTTATATTTCTTCATTACTCTTAAATATGACCAGAATAGAACAAGATGCACATACAACCATGAGTGTTTAGCAATAGAATAGAACAGAACTAGTATCTTATGCATTCTTGTTTCATATTAAACAACACCACAACTTAAACATAAACAACAAATCTTTCAAACAATCTTGCCTTCTATAACTCCAAAAATAAAAATAATTAGAAATAAAAACAACATAACACCAGTGCTTTAACTCTTCTCAGATATCTTATCTTTAACATTCACAAAAGATTTAGGCAAAGAATGGCTTGAATGTACAGAACGGCTACTTATCGCCTTATATGTTTCATTAATTGAGTTAAACTTCTGGTAAGATTGACAAGTGTTGTTTGCATGTCAAAATATTTATATTAAAGTTCAACCTCGCTAGTGCTAGTGACTAGTATAGCAATAAACAAGGGTATCATTCTGTAGAGAGGTGTTATCCGTCAACCGTCTCAAGTTTTAGTGTTTATTGTAAACATGTAAATAGAATGTGGAGGTGGTGAGAATGGTGTGTGTAAGGTATGTGCAATGCAGTGTGTGTGTGAGAAAAATGTAAATGAAAACAAATAAAAAAAACAAAGAGAATATGGAAGGGTGAGAATGGTGTTTAAAATGATAAATAAAATGGTGGATAGAAGATATGCATGAAAATGGTCACACAAGGTATATAAGTTCACCATATATAAGTGCATAAATAGTGATTGTTAGGCATTAAGTGCATCCAATTCAAGTTAAGGGTTCGTTCTTGCCTCAATTCGATTTATACCCATTCATAGAGCTAACAGTTGAGGAGTGTGCCGAGAGCCTCTCAAACAAGAAACCGCAACCAACATTTATGAACCGATTCTACAAACTAAACTACATTGAGCTCCAATGATAGCTTCGTAATGTAAAATGACAACGTGAAAGTCTAATGAATATGAAAAAAGTAATTGTATCTTCGACCATAACCTATCTAGAACACATAGAATAAGAAATAGTCAAATACCAATGATTGTAACTCCAACAATGACTCACCTAGAACACCTAGAATGAGAAATAGCCAAAGTCCAATTAATTAACAAGAACAATGAACCAAAACTCTTATAATATGGCAATTGTTAGTTTCATCCACTCTTCATAGCTAATTAGCCAAGACTATGCTCGGAGAGGCCCTTCCAAAGGCATAACCCTAACTCTAATTCCCTCAAACCCATCCATACAAGTCAATATCAACCTTCCATCAACATACAAACACAAAATGAGATATTTAATTATAACTGCTCTTAAATTACATTAATCTACTACTAATCCCATCCATAAATACATATTAATTTCCTATCTCCATAAACAAGCATTTCAAGATAAGAGATATATTTAATAACAATCAAGAATGAATTAAAGTACAAATTGGATATAAAAGCAACCATCACATATGCTGACCAAAAAATAGGTTTACAAATATTCTCAAGTGGAGATTACACATTCAAGAAAACAAGAAATACATAGAGAGTGAGAAATAGATACAACCCTTGAAGAAAACCTCCTCTAAGAGCTCATTCCTTTGCTAGCTCGAAACTGGCCAAAACCCACTCCTCTCTCTCTCTCTTTCTCTCTCTCTCTGTCTTATTTGAAGAAGAAAGTGAAGAAAATGAAGTTGGGAGTTGTGTGGAGAGAAGAGAAGAACATGTTTATAGATTGTGGGAAGGTTAGGGCTGAAAGCTGGGTGAAATGACAAGATTGCCCCTCAATTTCGGGCAAAAAATGACTTTTTAGAGTTGTTCGGTGGTCTCATTTGACAGCCTGGCCATTGTTTGAAGTAGTCGTTTGAACTTTTCAGCATTTCAGCATCACGCACTGTTACGGAAAATGAGCATATCTTCCTCTAAAAAACTAGAAATTACAATCCCTAAAAACCTTTGGAATGTAGACATCCGGGGCTTTTAAATATATAAGGATCTCAACGTGGTTCGATCTGATAAGGGAGATATGACCTTCCAAAGTTGGGTGTTCTGTACAAGCATATTCAATTTTAGCCATTTAACCTTCGAATCTCTTCAATTAAGCTCAACACCTTATTTTAGGGAATAAGAACCTATACAAGCTCAAACAAAACATCATATACAAAAATATGCTCGAAAATGAGAACAAACGACGGGAGATGATGGACCTTAAATAGATATAAAATTGTCCGATCAAAAATGCTCCTGGAAAACCATCTACATGTTCATATCATTCAGGCTATGAACTAGACACACCGGTTTTCCTTCCTTCGAAAACAACATAAACAAAATTCTTCTCCATTTCATACAACACACTTTATAGATATCTGTAAATTGAAAAAATCGAAAAAGAAAGGTATTTTTAGTTTATGGGAGAATGAGATGTTAGATCTGAGAACTTGTATACAAATCAAAAAAGTGGCAAAACTCTTTCAGTTAACAAATAATATAGACTACAATTATATATTTTAGATCTGAGAACGTGACAAAACCCTCTCAGGCAAAACCCTATCAGTGGACATGAGGAAGAGTTGGGATATGGGGAGAAGCAAATAAGTTTGCTTTCAACGGGTATACAAAGCGAAAAAGATTCACAAGTTTTTATCTTCTCGGTTTGGGAACACGTGAAGAAGAAGAAGAAGAAGATCGGTTTGAGTGGTTGACTAAGGAAGAAGATAAAGATTTAGTGGATCAATGTTATAATGATAAGAAGAATATTTAGTGGGATCCATTTGTAATCCACTACCAATTGATGACGTTGCAAGCATTTATGATGACGTGGCGAGCAAAAATCTCTAAGCCCAAGAAATATTTTACAGGCCTAGATACGATTCTTTTAAGCCTAGGTATGGTTCCCATTTCTTTGAATTTTCCTTCGCAAATGAAATTATGGGGGCCCCGCAATAATCTCCATGATTGGTACCATCCAACGATGAAAGGGTATCAATGGAAATCTATATGTTAAATTTCGAGATCATCGAACGGTCCAACATGTATGTCGCTACCCATTACACTAGAGATAGCAACCAAACCTTTAAATTATGAACCATTAGATGCCTAAGAGTTTTTTCTCAAACTTGTAACTTGTTGGACTTGTTGGACTTGCTTGACTCGGTCTCCCGCATTAGCTATATAGTTCCGAATTATACTTTGATAGGTGCACACCACTTTTTCAAAACATCCCGTACAGTAAAAAAATAATAAGGAAATTTTAAAAATATATATTTAATTCAAAATTAAATCTACAATGGGCTAACGTGTTATTCCTAGGCTTAATGTACCAATTCCCAGGCCTACAACATTCCTCCCGGGCTTAGTTCATCTTCTGTTCACAATTTCAAAATGATGACGTGATAAGTGTATTTTATTCCTATTCAAAGCATAAAGACTAATGTACCCTTCTGCGTTAACACCACCGTTAAAGCTAAGGTTGGTCACATGGGTTAAGGGCATCTTCTTGTAATTTTAGATAAAAGTTCAATTCGGCTATGGTATAGAAAAACATGAGGGTACTTTATTGCAATTTACCCTAAAATGAATACATATTTGATTTTAGATAATTGGATTAGAGATGTGAATATACATTTCTTTAATTTTTTTTTAAGTGGGTCCATAATGAACTGAAATACTGATGTGTCACTATTTAAAAACTCAAAAAAAAAAAAATGCATTTTTGAGTTGGAGATGCTCTTAACTCTCCTAGAAATATCTACTTAGATTTCTAAATTTTTCCCACCATTAATATTACACATAATTTAATTGTAAAATAAAAGAGGAGAGATAATGAGATAAATGGATACATATTTGATTTTAGATAATTGAATTGGAGGTGAGAATATGTATTAATTTTTTTTTTTTTTCTTTTTTGACAAAATGGATCCATATTCAATATATATATTGATGTGTCACTAGTTAAAAACCTCAAAATACATTTTTGCAATAGAGATACTCTAAACCTCTAATTAATATTTAATATTTTTAAATATAAAATTTTATAATTAAATAAAAAATAAAATAAAAAATATTTTATTTTTATTTTTAAAATACGGTATTAAATAGCCACACTTCACATAGAAAAAATTGTTGTATGGAATTGAACCGGTTAAAATAATTATTTAAATTAAATTTTGAAAAAAATTGAAATATTTAAAACCAATTTTAAACAAAATAATATTTATTTTTATTTGTTAAAATTGAAAATTATTATTTGTAAAATGAAATATTTTATTACTTATTAAAGCTGATCACAGCTCTAAATTTTTATCATATACGTACAATCGGCTGTAAGGTAACAGTTGCAAAATAATTATGCTCATATTTGTGTATAACGGTTGGAAAACCGGACACAACCCAAAGCTATTTCTTTTGGTCGGGTCGTTGGGTTATGATGATGTCTCTCGTCTTCGAGTCTTCATCAAATAGAAGGAAGGAGCAGGTGACTGTGTGGAGGGTAAATACCGAGTAACATGTAAGTAGGAGAAGGCGTGAAGTATATTAAACGGATCATGCGGTCAAATTGTCAATTTTAGAAACTCTTTTTTTTTTTTTTTTCATTTTCATTTTCATTTTGTGCTACAATCACTCTCAACTCTCATTCTCTCTTTTTTCAACACTTATAAATAAGTAATTACAATTCTTTACAAATTACAATCACACAATCAATTTCTTTTCTTTCTATCATATAATTAATCCTTATATCATTATTAGTCATATGTCTGGAATCTTGAGATGGAGGAAGCTCAACGACATGTCATCATCCTTGCTCACGTCGTCGCGAAACCGCTTCACTCCTCTCGTGGTGGGCCATCTCCACCACTTGACCAACCTCCACGCCGGACGCCGCCGTGACTCCTTTATTCGAATTCAGGAGCGATTCAAGTGGGAGCAGGGTGGTAGCAATTCCGGCGACAATCACAAGAATTATCGTAAAATCAGGGCCGATGCCAACTGCCCCAGATGTTCCAAGCACATGGATCTCATTTTCTCTTCCTCATCCGCCGCCAATCTATCTCCTCCTCCTCCTCCTCCTCCGTCTCCGTCCCCTTCTCCTGATAACGCCGCTTATCAGGCCGTTAACATCTGCCCCAACTGTAAATCAGCCTACTACTTCAAATCCTTCAGGCTCGCTCCACTTCAAGGCAGCTTCGTGGAGCTCAAATTGGGTCTCAATAACAAGTCCAGCAAAATCTCTAGCGGTGATGAGAGGGTCTCCTTTTGGGACACTTTGAGATCCTCCTACGGTGGAGACCCTCCTCCACTACCACCACCAGGTAATGGCCTCGCCGTCCATACTCCGCCCGGCCCCCCTTTTCCGCCTGGAGTCAATGTCATTAGAGCAACCGGCCCCAATAATGGCGGCGGTGGGTCCGACACTAGTGGCAGTGGCAGGAGTGGTTGGGGTGGGTCTAATTTGGGGAAGGATTTGCCCACGCCAAAGGAGATTTGCAAGGGTCTCGATAAGTTCGTTATTGGCCAACAGAGAGCCAAAAAGGTTTCATCTTTATTGTTTTAGCCATTACATTTCATTAATATGTAGTAGACAACAATGTTGTTATTCAAAAGATGGTATTTTGTGTTTATGGTGTAGGTGCTTTCTGTGGCTGTTTATAACCATTACAAGAGGATTTACGATGCTTCCCTCCAAAAAGGGTTAGTTACTTAGTTTCCATATTCCAATTACCTAATCAAAATTTTAAATTTATAAGCACTTGACAAATGCTTTGCTAGTGTAATAGTGTGTGTATATAGTCATAAAACTGAAGGTGTGGGATTTTAAACTAGGTCAGGAGCAGAAGCAGGTGCTGCAGAGGCCCTAGATAATGATGAAAATGTGGAGTTAGAAAAGAGCAACGTGCTCTTGATGGGCCCAACTGGCTCAGGTATGCCTTGGTTTATGTACATTTATTTTAATGTGGCATACAGTGAAAACCAGTTGCTGATTTACATGTTGGATAAAATAGGGAAGACGTTGCTTGCAAAAACACTAGCCCGCTTTGTCAATGTCCCATTTGTCATTGCTGATGCAACGACATTAACACAGGCAAGTCTGTTTCTGATTGTTATAGCTATAGATATTTGGTTCATTGCAATAACGCAAAGTTATTTATGTAATTTTTGACCTCCTTGATTGCTTTCATTAATGCAGTAAGATTTCACTTGAAAAAGGAAATTTGTCATTGTATATCAGTACATGGCATTCACCAATCTAATTTTATTGTAAATATTCAACTCGCTTATTTGAGGTCTGCTAATGGATTGTTGTTATGGTACTATTTTGCAGGCGGGTTATGTTGGTGAAGATGTTGAATCAATTCTGTATAAACTTCTCTCGGTACTCTTCATACTTACATCTTTGGAGTTTCAAAAAGATATTACATTGTTATTTCTTATTTTTCCAATATTGCTGTGATGTCCATACTTTTCTTATAAAAGTTCTCTAGATATATATATATATATATATATATATATATATATATTTGACATTGCAGTATAGAGGATTATATTTTAATGAGAACATAGTTGCACTTGAGAAGGTTTGTTCTTAAAAGATATATATATGTTCCTTTGTAAATAATTATTTTACTTGGAAGTTGGAAGGAATAATTTTTCTGGAGAATAGGTTGCGATCTGTTCACAAGTTTTTGGTGCATTGTGTATCTTATAGGTATAGGTTCCATGCCTGATGGATTCTCACATCAGGATGGATTTATGTGGAAACTTAATCAATTATGCTTCCGTATTGTGGGTTTAGCATTTTTACTTTCTTTCAAACGAGTGCTTTATTCCATACAGTTTCACTGGAAATTTTCGTTATTAACTTGATGCATATTTCTTAACTACTAATTTTCTACTTTTGCAGGATTCTTTATTTTTTCTTCTATTTGCCTTTTTACTAAACAGTGGACTGATGTGCATGTGATTTTCAATTTGGCACCTAGGTAGCTGAATTCAATGTACAAGCAGCTCAACAAGGGATAGTTTACATTGATGAAGTTGATAAGATAACTAAGAAGGTCCCCTTACATTTTATCTGAATGATATGCTGTGATTATATTCTCTGGGTTTCAGTTTTACCCAAAGGTTTTTTACATGTTGAAGTTATTTTGCAGGCTGAGAGCTTAAACATCAGCAGGGATGTTTCTGGTGAAGGTGTACAACAAGGATTATTGAAAATGCTGGAAGGAACTGTGAGTCAATTGTTTCTACTCTGCTCACCAGCTTATCTTTGATCATCATTTTTGTTTTTTCTGACTGAACTTTTAAGGGCACTAATTATGGCAATTCTTCTCTGCCCTTTCTCGTTACTGATTCATAAAACAATAAACATATGAAAGTCACTTTTCAAACATTGTATCATACTAAATAATTTTAGCAATTATTTTTTTCGTTCCCCTGGGTTTCTCAAGCTATTTACAGATTATATGAGCTTCTGTCTTGTTGAAGGTGTTGTATTCTATTAATTGTTTACTTTTGGAATGATGAAGAGTTGTGTGAGATAAATAGCTGTGATGCTTCAAGAGACTAGGATAGAGATAGAAGAAGAGGAACATCTAACCTAAGTGATGCAATGGAACAAAAATGTCTTGTGGGACTTGAGAGGCTAAAGCAATAACCTTGCCACTGAGAGTCAGAGACAAGTAGGTTAGAGGACGTAGCTCTTTCAAAAGCTTGAGCTTGTGAGTATAGGCCAAGAGATAGTGTTTAGCTTTAGCACATCCTCTCAAATGTAACAATAGTAGGTTTGCTGCATGGATCAAGCCCAAATAAATATACAAATGTGAAATGCTGCAGATATAGATACAAATGCATTATGCAGTTACATGAAGAATGAACACATGACCTTCACTCAAAATGGTTTTTATACTATATTAAGTCGCCATTAAAAGCAAAATCTTAAGCTTGTGACTCGAGGCCCAAATAATATTATTTGAGTTATAACATTAAGAACAAAAAATTGCAACAGTAATTGATACCACACAATTAGATGAAATTGAAATAATAGGTCTAAAAATCTTCTTATTGAGATCATTTCTGATTTGAATATTCAAAAGTGGCTTCTGTTTCCTTACTACCTAACCTATTCTCTAGTCAATACAATATCTTTCCTTCACTTACCCTATCTTCAGTTTCAACATTTTATAATAGTATAATACTAAGCCGTTATGGTAGCATAAATCACCCATAGCGGTACTAGACTACTAGTGGTGTGGTAGGGCCGTAGGGCCAGTGGTTGTAATAGCAGTAGAATCAATTTTTTTTCAAACTTTTATGAGCCTTGAAATTAACATAATCATATTGTATTTCCTATTGTTTTCTCTTGAAATCAATATTTTCATTGGTTTATTGTGGAGGAATTTTTTTCTTTTCTCTTTTTTTTTTTTTTTTTTTCATTCTCTCATTTACAGAATTAATTATAGAAATGTTGGCATTATATTGCTAGTAGGTTGAATGAACAATTTTCTTCTTCTTCTTCAGATAGTTAATGTTCCTGAGAAGGGGGCAAGGAAACATCCTCGAGGTGATAACATACAGGTACGTTAGGCCTAAATATATTACCTCCCTCTTCATTTCTTTTATGTTTGTTTTTTGTTCAATTTATCATCTATATTACAAATGTTTTTTATATGAGCAATATGAAACTAGAAAGTTCTTTATTTGCCTTTTCTAATGTTGCAATTGGTAAAACAGGAATAGTTTGCGAATGATCATATTCCCAAACAAACTCCTAAATGTCATTTCATTCTTGACAGATTTAAAATCTATATGAAGTCAGCGGGAGTCTGTATTTTTTTTTTATTAAGATTTTTTGTTTTCATATTTCTATTGTCTGTCCGGCAAATGAGATGTGTTTCCCCATTTCCTTGGATGTTTTAACTTTTAAGTTTATAGTATCTTTCTTGTGCTTAGTAATTTACTTTTTGAAAAGAATATAGAACCGTGAATCACTTTTTTTTTTTTTTTTTTACAAGGAATGTTACTCTTTGCTTGCTTCTGCTTATATATAATAATGAGAATCACCTAGTTTATATGCTCTGAAAATCGCTGTAACTCCACCTTTGTTGTTGTGCTGTAATACTGTGTTTGATATGTCTAAATGCTCTTCAGATTGATACCAAAGATATCCTTTTCATTTGTGGCGGAGCATTTATTGATCTTGAGAAAACCATCTCAGAGAGGTTAGTGCCTGCTAATAGCATCTCCTTGCAGAAATCCTCCAATAATCTTTATTTTCTGTTTCTGAGGTCTGTCTAAAGTCATAAACCATATGTGATATTTACCAGACGGCAAGATTCTTCAATTGGTTTTGGAGCACCTGTTCGTGCTAACATGAGAGCTGGTGGAGTAACTGATGCAACAGTGACTTCGTCTTTGCTTGAAACGGTGAGAATAATAAGGAAATTTGGAAATTCTATTCTCGTAGTACATTTTTTTTTTCTTTTTTTCTTTTTTTCCTTGTTCAAGTCATATTTTAAACTACTGAACAATCAGGGTTGGTTTATTGATCTACTCTCTCCATTTTACCCTGCTGACCCCCCTGCCTTTCCAGACCAAGCTAAAGAAAATTCGAACTTTTTACATTCTGTTTGTAGGTTGAAAGTTCTGATCTCATTGCATACGGTCTCATACCGGAATTTATCGGTCGGTTTCCAATACTTGTTAGCTTATCAGCTCTATCTGAGCACCAACTCATTCAGGTAATTCTTCATTATATTTTGGTTTATCAGGTTCTGATGTAATTTTTGTTGAGCATTGTTGGGACCAGCATTCGGTCTTCTTGGTTATCATTGAATGGATTATTTGGAGTTGATTCAGATAATGAAAACAGTCCCCTTTACCATTGTAATTGTGGTTTATATATGTGTATACTTTAGCTACACCTCCAGTCCACCCCATAAACAAACAGAAGTTACATCAAATCTTCTTCCAAGATTGGTGTGAAGGGTATTTATCCTTTGACCTCTTGCTTTACAGCATGAGCTTCAATCAATTGATTATCCATTTGGGAACTGTTGGATGGTTTTTTGCTTTCATTATAATTTTACTTTGTTTAGGTTAACTTGGAATTGAGCAACCCACACTTGAAGCTGAAATTCTATGTATTTTAACTTGGAATTCTATGTATTTCCTTTCATATTTTATGAGAAGAGTATCTATGGAATTTATTTATTTATCTATTTTCCTTCATTCAACAGGTCCTCACTGAACCAAAAAATGCGCTTGGTAAGCAGTACAAGAAATTGTTTAGCATGAACGATGTGAGCAACTTTCCTGTGAACGCCACAGCCTCTCTCTCTCTCTCTCTCTCCATGCATTCAATTGAATTTGAGTTAGCATTCATTCAGTGATTGTATACTTTACACAATTTCAGGTGAAATTACATTTTAACGAAAAAGCACTAACACTGATTGCCAAGAAAGCCATGGCTAAGAATACAGGAGCCAGGGGTTTGAGAGCTTTACTAGAAAGCATTTTAATTGAAGCCATGTATGAGGTGAGGTCCTAATAATGATGCATGCTTTTTTTGAATGTAATGTGACTTTCTGAAGCTTCTGGTTCACATGGTAAGTGGTAGTATTGTATGAAAAGTTAGTTGATGAAATAATGTCCATTGCTTCTATGTTTCAGATTCCAGATGTAAAGACAGGAAAAGATAAAGTAGATGCTGTTGTTGTAGATGAGGAGTCAGTGGGGTCAGTAAGTACCCCAGGACGCGGAGGGAAAATTCTTCATGGAGAAGGTGCATTTGAGCGTTACCTTCATGAAGCGAGTTTGAAAGAAGATGTAGAGGTATAATTGATATATGTTTTGTGGAGGCTTGTTACACAGCAATGCATCTGAAGCTTGTATTACCTTCAACCTTTGAGTTTATCTAAATTTGCTGGTTGAGCTCACTTATGATGATTTATGATTCCATGAGAACAATAGTGTGTGAGCATTGAGCATTTGCAATTTATATGAATGCAGGGAAATGGCGAGGCAGCTGAGAGGGAGTTGCAGGATGGTGAGGCAGTATCGTCAAGAGCCATGAGCATGTAACACTACAATTGCAATTTGTACAATTCTTGATGTTATTTGTAAAAATCACATTGATAATTTGGTGTAATTATAATCCCTTTGTAGAACAAACTAATAAGCATTAGTTTCTGATTCATAAAAGTTGATTGGAAGAGAGAAAAGAAAGAAAGGGAAAACTGTAGCATTCTTAGATCAGTGTATAAACTTAACGGAAAAGGGGTTTTATTTATACAAGTTTAACTTCAAATATCATGTTTGTCATTTGCTTGTTTGATTAATGTTTGAATAACGTTTGATGGAATGTACTCTTCATTAGACAAGAGAGTTCATGAATGGAAAATTCTACCAATTATTATAGTTTATATAGCTTAATTTCCTTATGCAACAGGAACAATTTTGTTTAACTATTATTGTCTTACAATGGAAAGAAAAAGTAAAAACAATAGAAAAAATGTCATTTGGAGGCAGAGTTGATGAGTGCTTGAGCATCAGGTGGGGTTGGAAGAGCTGGAATTGCTCCTTTCTGGGTAGTGCAAATGGCTCCACATGCATTCGCAAAGACTAGAGCCTCCTTCAGCTTCCCCTCATCATTAAAGATAGTAGGATTGTTGGCCAGAGACACCAGAAAAGAACCAACAAATGCATCACCAGCTCCAGTTGTGTCAACTGTTTTCACTGCGAAACCTGGCATCCTTCCTTTGAAACTCTTGGTGAAGTAACCACAACCCTTGTCTCCATAAGTGACAATAAGCAACTTAAGGTTTTCATGCCACAGTGACATTATCACATCTTCCTTCTCTGGATCTCCTTTTGTCAAAAACTCCACTTCCTCATCACTCACCTGCAAGCAATATGATTTTAGATTTGATTGTTTATTAAACACATTAAAGAAATCATGAATACGAATACGACCTACCTTGATGAAATCAGCATAATTCCAGATGCTCTTTATGCCTTTTCTTGCTTCATCAGCAGATGGCCAAAGAGGCAACCGAACATTTGGGTCATAAGAGAGAACAATGCCGGCATCTTTGGCAGCTTTCATGGCTGCCATATGAGCGGATCTGCATGGTTCCGATATCAAGCTAATGGATCCATAATGGAATATCTTTGCCTGCTTTATCAGACCCATGTTCAGCTCTTCTTCCTTCAATAGCATGTCTGCACTTGGGTTTCTGTAGAACATGAACTCCCTCTCTCCGTTCTTCTTCAATGTCACAAACGCCAACGCTGTTCTCGCATTCTTATCGAAGCACACTCCCTCGCTCTTCACTCCATTCTTTTTCAATATGTTCACCAACATGTGTCCAAACTCATCGTCTCCAACCTGTAAACAAAGTCATTATCAACTCGATCATTCTAGTTCTAATAATACAGACAGAGACAACGTAAAGAAATCATCACCTTGCCAATAAAAGCAGATTTGCCACCGAGTTTGGTGATGGCACAGGCAACGTTAGCGGGTGCACCGCCTGGTGCTTTGAGGAAACCGGAGGATTCAGCCAACGAAACGCCGGAAACATCCGGAACGAAATCGATAAGCATCTCACCGAAAGCTACTATCAAAGGGCTAGCCATCTTCTCTTCTTATGATCTATCTGGATGATATTTCAAAATATCAACTTTAAAGATATTGGAGGGGTATATATATATAAGCTAACAAACAATTTTAGATGGAGGATTGGATTTTGTTTAACTGTAATCAGTTTGCACGTAATTATCTGAAAATTAATAAAATAATGATATATTTTATCTAATCTACAGCCGTTGATCCAAATTGACGGATGATCAGAATGGTAGATATATCTTCCATGTATAAGGATAATTATCATCTCTTGCTGACCAAGTAAAACCTAATCTAACTCGACTACCATGAAATAGGCTTTGATTGATTTTAGGGTTGAATTCAAAGGGTCAGTTATGATAATTGATAAGAGTAATTAACTAATCCTCAATGTAGGGCTTGGAGGCCCAGGCCCATATTTGACAACTCTACTACTCATCAGTCATCAACATCATCATGTTTAATTCTTCCCAATAATCCATTGATATTCATCATCATAACTCAGATGATGAAACTTGTACAAGTTTACAACACAACACAGATGCTAAATTTGTCCAGTTCCCAGTTCAAATGATTCATCTGCTACACTTTCACTTGTTTTCCAAGCTATAGTGCTTGTTCACAGCTTCAATCACATCCCAAGTAATCTTCATTCCTTTAGGAAAAACAACCAAATCACCAGCCTTTATTTCGAATGATCCTTCAAACCCATCAACATTCACCTTCACTTTCCCCTCTACAAGATACATCGTCTCTGTCGCTTTGAATGTCCATGGAAATTTGCTTGGAGGGCATCCCCACCTATTCAAAAACAATGAAAATTCCACACATATATTAAGGTATATCATATTTGATTCTAACCACTAAAACTGCTCTCAGACAAGATCTTTGTAGCTTCACCAACAAAAAGAAACAGAACGGTTCTATACCCTAGAACCCCAAACCCTTTTTACTATTACAAATCAACCAAGATGTGATCTCTCAACCTTAAAATGCCCACATCCACCAAATTTATATAGCAATCACTAGGAAATTATGGGCAACAGTATCAACATAGTCCATACTAAGAAATTCTATCACAAACACTTGTTAATTTATAAAAGATCAAAATATTTATTGTTCAATTATCTAAAAACCATTCACCCATTACATGAATTGAATAGAAAATGCAAGTTGAAAAAAGTAACTCCAAGAAAACATACTTGGGCCAAGAAGTAACTCCAAGATGAGCAAGCTTTGAAGGAGGAGGATTCTTCTCAATCTTGACTCCAAAAATTTCAGTAGACATTGATTTTCTTGGTTTGGGCTTGGGGGATGAGATCATGAAGGGTATGAACAAGGAGACTACAACTACTAATAGCAGAGACAGTATCAATCGGTGATTCTTCCCTATTTTCTTCATTTTCTCTTCCTCCTTACAGATATTTGCTTGTTTTGCCTTGTAAAACCCAATCAATCATAGTGGGGTGGAAAAGTAGGAAAAATAAAAATAAAATAATCCCACTTTTTTTTTTTTTTTTTTTTTTTTTGTGCCATTCACAACTTCACACCCATAATAATCCTACTCATTTTAAATCTTGGACTAATTGCACAAATACCCCTGATTTTAGGCATAATTGCATGTATATGGAATTTTTACCCTTAATTATACAAACACCCCTAAGTTTAGGTATAATTGCATATATATGGAATTTTACCCTTAATTACACAAACATCCCCTGTAATTAGTTGACTTCGTTAACTCTAACCATTGACCACAATTTTAACCAAAAAATGACTAAAGTGCCCATAGTTACCTATTTTATTATTAATTATATATATATATATATATATATATTTTTTTTGACAATTTATATATATACTTAAAATAATAATTATATAATATACTTAATTTATTTATTTAATAATTTTTATAATCCATTTTTAATCCATTTTTTACATTTTTATAATCCATTTTTTAAAATAAATTAATTAAGTATTATATATAATTATTATTTTTAATTATATATATAATTATTTTTTTAAGTATATGTATAATTATTTTTTTAAGTATATATATAATTATTTTTTAAGTATATATATAAATTGTCAAAAAAAAAGAAGTATATATATAATAAATTATAAAATAGGTAACTAAGGGCACTTTAGTTATTTTTTGGTTAAAATTGTGTTCAATTGTTAGATTTAACGAAGTCAACTAATTATAGAGGATGTTTTTACAATTATGGATAAAAATTCCATATACATACAATTATATCTAAACTCAGGGAACGTCTGTACAATTGGTCCTTAAATCTTTTACCAAAATTACGTAAGGATACATATAATTCAAAAATAACTCTTGAAAATGGGGCATTATTAGTTAATTAGAGGAGTGTAAGTAGCATTACTCTAATTAGACTAGTTTCGTATTATCTTTATATTTATGTAAGTTTTTTTTATTTAACATTATTAATGAAGTGGTTGGACACTTCCCCTCCACATTCAAATATTATATTTATCCATTAAATCACAATGTGTGAAAAGATTCATCCTCTATTGTGGGAGTTATTTTTGGTCGTGATTATGACGTTTGATATCGCTATGTCGACAAACTCCCGACTAAATCACATTTGATATCAGATTTCAAAAAAATAACAAAATCTTTAAACCCTATTAAATAATCAATTATTTTTACTAAGTATAGAAAAAGACTAAAAGTCTTCAATGGGTTAATGTTCAACACTAATGTTAGATAACCCAAAAATTAAGCTTAAATTTCAACTCAAATGAAGTGGTAAGAGGTTTTTTCATTAACCACATTATCACATGTTGTGTGTGGTGATGACAACTCACTTTCTACATCATTTGGGTTAATTATTTGGGTTGTATAGAATTACTCGATATTCAAACATATACCATTTTTTTTTTCAAGTATTACATTAATTCGGGATTTTTTTGAGAGGGGATGACTCGAACCTGTAACATCATGGTACAAGTATGAGGGGTTTACAACCGGATCTACCTCATCTCGTCTCAAACACATACAATTATCAAATAAAAACTTGTCATATTTCATTATGAAGAATTTCTATTCATAATATGTTTGCATACCCACAAACATATGTATATATCCAAACCTTTTATAACCATTAGATTAATCTTGTGGTTGATATCAAAATTGATAAAAAAGAAAAACAATTTTAAATTCTTATTTCTCTCTCGTATCTTCTATATTCTCCGTATCCAATATAGATCAAATTCTCTCACCTGTCACGCCTTCTCTCTTACTTATATACCTTGTAGTTGGCCATTTTTATCTGTCCCCTCTCAACTCTAATAAAAGAAATTGCCCTATGCTTAATAATCAATAAGTAATTGTCATTCTTTTTATAAATTTTTTTTTTTTAAAAAGAAACGAAGAACAGATGAAGAACAATTGAAGAACATAAGAAATGATTTGAAAGACATTTGTATTAATATATTTGGGGCTTCAGCTGAACAACATTTACAAATGAGAATCATAAGTCTTATATATAGACTTTTACAAAATATCAAGCAAAGATATTAGGAGATATTATAGGAGATATTATATGAGATATTATGGGAGATATTTAGAGAGATATTATATGAGATGTTATGTGAGATATTTAGGGAGATATTATATGAGATATTTAGAGAGATATTATATGAGATGTTATGTGAGATATTATATGAGATATTATAGGAGATATTTATGTGTATAACACATGTGGTAAAAGCCACATATATTATAATACTCCCCCTTAGATTTGTACCACATTATATTAATTTTCTAGGGAAAACCCTAATAGGATAAAACCTAAGTAAAATATATACAGTGATCTCCTAGATCTTGTGACACGGGATGTTCTCAAAACAATCTCATTAAAAACATTGTTAGGAAAATCCAGTAGGACGAAACCTGATCAAAGGAAAAAGAGTATAGTGTACAAATGTCCGTTCAGAACTTTGCTCGCCTTGATTGTCTCGTAAAAAACCTTGTCAGGAAAACCTAATTGGAAAAAACCTGATCAAAGAGAAAAAGAGTACAATGTAAATATATCCATAGTTAATGTTTTCTTCAAAACATTTCTCATATTTATACTTTGCTAGGAAAAACTCAGTAGGATAAAAAACCTGAGCAAAGATATCCATTGATCTGTTGGATCAAAATAATATTTATGATGATCCCTTGGATCAAGGTAATATATGTATACGATGATTAGTAAGATCAAAGTAATATTTACAATGATATTTTTTATCAAGATAACATATATACGATGATATACTGAATCAATGTAATATTTATGATGATTCTGTGGATCAAATGATTTTTTGGTGTTCTTAGAGAATTGCCTTATCAGGAAAACTCAATGGGACAAAAACCTGATTAGAAGGAAAAAGAGTACAATACACATATGCCTAAATATGATTAATATACTTCATTTGATATGTACCCCTTGATGAGATGTTTCCCCTGATAAAAATTCTTTTAAAGTAATCTTCTAGATTGCTAAATTGGGGTATACAGATGTTTATTTCATAAAATGAAATAACATTATAAATGATTGAAGGGAGTATAAGCAAAGACTTCCTTTATGAAGTAATATCCATTTGAAATCTTTTCATAATCTTTTAAACATATTCTGATTGATGGACAAACATTCCATTTGATCTATGTTCGATCTTCAGGTCAAGACAATATTTCCTTTCCCATGTCTTTCATTTTTAAACTCATTTACCAAAAATTCAAGAGTTTTCACAAGAGCTCTCTAGGAGCTCCAATAAAATTCATATCATCAACATATGTTGTGAATATAGTAAATTCGGATTTTGATTTCTTCGCGAAGACACTTGGGTATATAATATAATTTTATACCCTTATTTTATCAGATATTCACTGAGACAGTTATACTACATTCGTCCAGATTATTTTTAATCCATGTAAGGATTTTTGTATATTCATCAAATACAGATTACGAGATCTCAATTTACATGCTTCTAACATTTTAAATCCTTCTGGGATTATAAATATCTGCATTGAGTGAATCATATAGATAAATGATTACTACATCTAGAGGACGTATTTCAAGCCTTGAAAAGGCAGCTAAATTTATCAAAAAATTCGAAACGTAATTGTATTCATCACTATTGAATACCAAGTTTCTGTGATAAACCTTGTATTGCGAGTCGTGCCCCATATCTCACGATCTCGTTTTTCTCATTACGTTTTCCGTATAAACACCCATTAGTATCCAACTAGTTTGACATCTCCAGGTGTTTAGAGTACTATTGGTCTAAATACTTTATGTTTGGCATATGAAGTCAATTATTCTTGAATTTCTTCTATTCACTTAGGCCAATCATGCATTTAGTATACAAACATTAATATTATGAATATCAAAATTATCATTTATAATTTCAGTAGCTCTACTGTGTATAAAAATACATCATCAATGATTGTTTCTTTATGATTCCACATTTCTCTTATATGATTTATAGAAATTTTCTTAATTTCAATATACTTGAATCACTGTTGAGATTTCTTCCATTTCAATGGATTTAGTCATTATATGGATTTTATAGAAATTTTCTGGATTTTATAGAAATTTTTTTAATTTCAATATAGTTGTATCTCTATTGAGATTTCTTTCCATTTCAATGGATTTAGTCATTTCATGGACTCGTATAGAAATTTTCTCAATTTCAATACACTTGAATCTCTGTTGAGATTTATTCCATTTCAATGGATTTAGTCACTATATGGATTTTATAGAAATTTTCTTATTTCAATATAGTTATATCTCTGTTGAGATTTCTTTCCATTTCAATGGATTTAGTCATTTCATAGACTAGTATAGAAATTTTCTCAATTTCAATATACTTGTATCTATGTTGAGATTTTTTCCATTTCAATGGATATAGTCATTTCATAGACATGTATAGAAATTTCTCAATTTCAATATACTTATATCTCTGTTGAGATTTCTTCCATTATGGTGAATTTAGTCATTTCATTGACTTGTGTCTCATTAGATATATCAGACTCTTACATAGTTGATTTAGAGAAAGTGAATTTATTTATAACTCGAGTTTTGCTTACATTAGGATCCTGATAACAATACCTTTCAAAAAGGTTCATAAGCTTATGAATTATAATATGCATCAGATGATTTATTTGTTGCTTTTTTACTCGGATCGTTCTCTAGGAACAATCACCCGCCCGGGATTTATGAGATGACAACTTATAAAATCTTGTTACTTTTAAGAGGAAATTGCAAGAAATGAACAAAAAATTTAGTGACTTATTGTTTTTAGCCAAAACTTTGTTTTTTATTATTTTTGTTATCTTTGGGCTTGAATTGCCAAAATTGCCAATATTGCCTTGAATTTTGTTTTACTTGCACCAATTTTTCCCTCCCAAAATTTGCCTCTCTTCACCTGATACAAACAAAAATTCTGACTTCCAAAGTTTTCAAACTCATAATCTCTCTCTCTCTCTCTCTCTCTCTCTCTCTCTCTCTCTCTCTCTTTCTCTCTCTCTCTCTCTCTTACAACCTGATAACAAATTTCAAGTTGAACCTAGAAACCCATTATGTTTCTCTTCATTTCGTCAACCTCCAACTCGTCTCTTCCACCCCATTTGTTTTTTCCACCCCATTTGTTTCTTCCACCGAAACCGAAACCCATTTCATCAGCGACAAACTGAAACCCAGCAAAATTTTGTGTCTCTCTCGCTCTATGATGACGTAGATCTGAAACCCAACAACATTTTGTGGTCTCTTCTCTCTCTTGAAGTAGATCCGGAGCCGAACAACCTTCTAAAAGGTATGTATCCCTTTCTCAGTTGTTTTTTATAAGAATCATTATGTTTGATATGAAGAATATGAGATTCGCTTCGATTTATAGTGAAATCCATGTGTTGTAATTTTTTGTTCACATGTTACATGCCGATTTATTTTAAAGTTACATGTCAGTTCAATTTGACGTTACATGTTAGTTTATTTCTAAGTTACATGTAACTCAGTGATTTTAATTTAGAGTGAAACCCAACTATTGTAATTTTTTGTATCCAAGTTACATGCCAGTATTTTTTAAAGTTACATGCATGTTATTGTAGACTTTACATGCTAGTTTATTTCTAAGTTACATGTTAACTATTGTAATATTTTGTACCAAGATTACATGCCGGCTTGTTTTGAAGTTATATACATGTTATTGTAGACTTTACATGCTAGTTTATTTCTAAGTTACATGTTATTATCCTCTTGTTCCATTTTGTCTTACCTTCTTACCAAATGTGATACATTTAATTACTAATAATCTTTAATTTTGTAGGTACACGAAGAAGCATTTTCCAGATTTTTGTGGGGATTGCTACAAAACTACTAGTTGGCTTGAAGCATATTCCAGGAACATTTTCCTGGTTGGGCATCCTAGTGAATGGAATAATCATAAAGATGTGCGATCAAAGGTTGTTCATTCGCCTCTTTTTCATGCGCAAGCTGGAAGACCAAAAAAGAAGAGATTTAAATCTATCGAGGAACATGGAAATGGAAAGAGCAGAAATTGTACAATATGTAAAAAATATGATCACAACCGACAGAATTGTAAGAATTCTCTACTATGTCAAGCTCCTCAACCATGTTCATCTGCAACATTTGCAACATCGAAGCTACCACATAGACCTTATAGGTGTAGAAAATGTGGAGAAGAAGACCACAATTCACAGAAATGTCCATTGGCACTAGAAGTTGGTGGTACAACTTAGGTATTAGCAATGATGTTTTAATTCTTATATGTATGGGTGGAATACTATATTTCGTATTGTAGACTTTATTGAATGAATTTGGTATTATGAAATACCAAATTCCAGTATTGAATTAATTTAGTTCATTGATCAAATTCCAGTATTGTTACATGTTAGTTGGTTCTGAAGTTATATGCCAGTTGGTTTTGAACTTATATACTAGGTGGTTTTGAAGTTACCTGCCTTTTTAAATTTAACTTATATGACAGGTTAAATTTAAGTTACATGCTAGTTTAATTTAAAAATACATGCCAGTTGGTTCTGAAGTTACATGCCAGTTTCATGGTTGAAATACACTGATTCCAAAAAAAAAAAAAAAAAAAAAAATTCCAGTATTGTTACATTCTAGTGTCGGTTCTGAAGTTACATGTCAGTTCAATTTGAATTCCAGTATTGAATGAATTCATGTTTGCGATGTACATTGCAGTATTGAATGAATTTATTTCGAAGATAAAATTCCAGTATTGTTACATGACAATTATTTCTAAAGTTACATGCCAGTTCCTTACAAAGTTACATGCCAGTTATTTCGAATGTTACATGCTAATTATTTACGAAGTTACATACTAGTTATTTCGAATGTTACATGTCAATTCCATATTTCAAAGAATGATTTGAAGATAACATTCCAATATTATTACATGCCAGTGTTGCTTGACCTGACAAACAGGGTCACAAACAAATCAATAACCTAATATGGCCATCAGAGAAAAATAAAGAAAAATATAATACTATATTTATACATCCAAATGTGAAACTTCATAATATGAGTTCTACCAAGTATGCCAATTTGACAGGATTTCGCCAGAATTGAAATGAGAAGATAAAAAAACATACTTCTTGTTTCCTTTTGAATCAAGAATTTGACATGAGAGGGACATCAAACAAAGCGATAAAGAGAAATGCACAGTTTTCTAAACCTACTAACTCCTAGAAAAAACAACTAAACATATCCACCATCTGAATCATCGAGTTGTTGCTCATTTTCAAGTTCTCTTATGTTCTTGACTATATCCTGGACTCTATCTTCAAGTTGCTGCACATTGACGTTTACTTCGCTGTCTGTCATTGTTGAGCTCTATTGTCAATTCTTGTATTCTCTGATCCATTTCATCCTGTAGTAACACAAAATCAATATAGAAGACATATCAAGTGAAATCAACCAAAATGATCCCGGAGGCGGGTAGGAAATATACAAGAGCGAAGGGCAAACTATAGACAAGTCTAGATTACAAGCTCGTTAAACAGCGATACCTAGCTTTGATCTTTGGACTTGGATCATAAAAAGTAAAAACTTAGTACTGGTTCAAGATGTGGATCTTTAACTGGTAAGGAAAACTTCACACAAAAAAACAACTCTACAGAGACATGTACTATTTGACTAAACCTTATAAGTTATAATGTTCTCGGCCCCTGTTTAAATACCATCTATTCTCATAATAAGGACTGCAAAACTGCAGACTTATAGGTAGCACAACTATAGACAACAAAGCAATTAAAACAGGGAGATAACATTGTGTGAATTTGGCCCTTTTACCCCAACTATAGACAACACAGAAATTATATACTTTATTTCCAAGTTACTTGTAGTGCATTCATGTTCAATGAAAGAAATACAAGAAAAATATATGCATGACAAAATCACAATGACAGACGGGAGGCAGTTGTAGCTTGACACATGGTCTTTGTTCTCATTTCAGAGTTTCTGTGTAGGCCTTTTTTGTGTAAGGCCGGTTATGACTAGATCATGAATTTCTCACTTACCTTCTGTATAATATCTGCAGGATTGAAGAGTGTATGACTCACAGGAGAAAACACCACAATCCCAGTTGAAGAAGCATAATTCTGTCGAAATGAAACAAACATAACATGCCCATCATATGATATCTATTACAAAATGAAATCACTCACTATAACACCAATCAATTTTTCTAAATAACTTCAATTGGGAAACAAAAAATATTAGCTTAACTTTCATGTCTAAAGCCTGATAATATGGATCCGTGTCATACTCAAAGCATATCTTCTTGACATTCCACTGCAACATCCCAGAAAAATAGACCATTAAAATAAAATCAAAAGTAAACAGTACAAAATAAATCTTAAAAAATATGAAGAATGTATGGTAATTTTGAACAATTGAAAAAGAAAAAGAAAAAACTGACTTGCTTCAAGCAACGTATTACAACTTCACTTGGCTCGCCCTAATTCTTGCGTCCAACTACATAAATTTTATATAATATTTTGAGTTTAACAGTAGAAAATAAATCAAAGAAAAGGAAAACAACACATACAGTTGAATTTCAACAAATCAGCAAGAACAATCAGACCTGTATAGTGCTCGACGACAAGGGCAACGACAGTAGCGGCGATGGCAGCCTTCAGCGGTGGATTCGGCGGCTTCAAGGACTAGGGCAGAGATAGTAGCGGCGATGACACTCTACTGCGGCGGATTCGACGACCTAGACCGGCGGATTCAGCGCGAGGTCTGACGAGGCTGAGAGGTGCGCGAGGTCAAGTGCGGCGGCGAAGACAGGAGCGACGACTACAACAGGTGCTACTACAGTAGCTTCGATGGCACTTTCTCTGTCTTTCTTTCTCTCTCTCTCTTTTTTTTTTTTTTTCTTTTGCCTGATTTCACTTAACCCTACCAAAACAACTCAACTTTTGATTTTTTTTATTTTTTTTATTTTATTTTATTTTATATATATATATATATATTTTTTTTTAATTTCAAATTTAGGGGTATTGTTGGCCAAAAATGGTCAAAATTAACAAAAACTATAAAAAAATAAATTTGCGGCTAAAAACAATAAACCCATACATTTTTTGGCTCTTTATGAATTCACCCCTACTTTTAATATATCAAGTAACAAATTAATAATTATCTGATGATCAATTATCTTTCACATTTGAGCGATACAAAGATAAAAATGAGACACATTTATATACGAGAACCGAATCGGTATCTCTATTTTGTATAAGAGTAATTTTTCATGTAAATAATGATGATAACCAGTGACCATAGATGAATGTATCAACATGTAATATAGAACGTCTCATATAGAAATTGGTAACTGAATCGAAATAATAAAGTTCTCGTAATTACCTGGAGACATTTGATAAGTGATTCCGTTGATCCATTCTGATTATGAGTACATGCGAAAACTAGATGTTGAACATCGATTTCAACTGAAGACGTTTGATAATACATAAACATGTGATCATCTTGTAGATGCATCAACTAGAACCATAAAATAATGAAAGAGTTCTTTTGGTGGTTGAATATATCCACATATATCCCCTTGAGTGATAAAGATTCAAAACCAACTTTAGAATGAGATGGTTTATTTGGTGGATGAATATATCCACAGACATCTCTTTTCTATTTAGCAATATCATCCGGATGGTAAAGAACGCAGTTTTCAATAATCAGCTTTTGGCCTGATTCACACACAGATATTCAACATTCTTATTATCCATAGTCTAAATATGACATTAATAAAGTTATGTCTTTAATCTAAATAGATTTATTTATGTTTTACTTGAATGATATAAAGTATCATTGATACACAATTAAATACCATCTGGTAATAAAATTGTGGCTCTTCTAGAGCCTTAATTCAGATCCATCAGATCCACTAAATTTGAGTTGATATTAACTTTAAATGTTCTTGAACTAATCATATTTCTTTATGTTGTTCTTGAATAATATCAAATATCATTGATACATAATTTAGTATTGTTTGATAACAATATCATGGCTTATCCAAAACTTTCTATCAGATCCATTGGACCTAATACATAAAACATTTGCTTTTAGCAAAGTTGAATATATAAAATATTTCGGAGTCATTACAATCTCGGCAAGACATATATTTTTCGTTTTAGAAATTTTATAGACATTATATGTAATACCATTTTATATCTCATTTGAAATGATAATAATTCCCCCTCCTTTTTTTAAAAAGAAAAATTACAAAACTGTCCCTGATTTTGTAAAATTATGGAAAAGTCCCTCAATTTTTTTATTAATTATAAATCAGCCCTAAAACTCTTTGAAAATTGCAAACTAGACTAATAAGTTTTGGTAATTATAGATTGATCCAAAATTTTGTCAAAATTACAAAATGACCTAAAATAATTACAAAACAGTTCATCAAGAATATCGAATTCTCTAAAAGTGGCCTAGAGTAAAAACGAGTTTTGTGATCAATCTTAACCAGATCATGGGCCATGCCTAACGATCTTTGATTGCCGTCGTAAAACGCACTAGGTTGGTGTGAAAAACCGGCAAAACCCGCCGACGAGATGGCGTTGACCCGAGGGAATGGGTCTGGGTTGAAAACCCACCAAAACTAGAAGCAAACCCAGATCGGGGTTTGGTTATACCAAAACAGATGATCTGATGATCCAACACCCATCACATTCACATGTTCATCAAGTTCATCTACTGTCAAGTAGACTACTGATCTCATAATTCCTTTTTTTTATTTTTTTTTTCAGCAATTCTAAAGTTTGCTCACCAGGAGCATCAAACATGAATAAAATGGATAAAATATTATATCCAGTTTCATTATACGTTAGGATCTTAAATCCTTTTATGTGATACTCACATCAGCCCATTGGATGTGTATGAAATGGATAAAATATTATTTCCAATTTTATTATACGTTATGATCTTAAATCTCTTTTATGATACTCACAACATCCTGTTGGATGTGTAGGAAATAGATAAAATATTATTTCCAATTTTATTATACGTTAGGATCTTAAATATCTTTTATGATACTCACAACATCCTGTTGGATGTGTAGGAAATGGATAAAATATTATTTCCAATTTCATCATACATTAGGATCTTAAATCTCTTTTATGATACTCACAACATCCTATTGGATGTATATGAAATGGATAAAATATTATTTCTAATTTCATTATACGTTATGATCTTAAATCCCTTTTACGATACTCACAATATCCCGTTGGATGTGTAAATCTTTTTTCTCATATGAATGATATGTAAACATATCACTTTATTTATATGAGATAAAATAAAATCATGGATTATAATGATTTTTCGAACTTCTGGTTCGATCATGAACTATAAGTTCATATATAAAATCCAAAAAACTTCAGATTCTGATTGGACTTGAAACCCCATGTTCCAAATAACGAAGTATGTCATTCATGAATATAACACTAGATCCATAATTTCATGTTCTCATCGATTTTCATGAATATAACACTGGATCCAGAACTCCAGGTTTTCATCGGTTTTCAAAACTGTGCCGACTTAAATATCATAATTCTAAAAACTTTAAGTTCTAGTTAGTCTAGCCAATCTCATATATTGTGTATAAATAAATACTGATTTCTAAAAAACAAAAAATAAAACAATTTATTTGGAGACACAGTAGAAGCCAGTCCCGAGATACAGCATAAGCCAGTCCCGAGACACAGTATAAACCAGTCTTATATATTGTAAAAAAAATAAATAAATAAACAGTTCCAAAACACTATATATGTTCCGTAAATAAATAATTCTAGGAGGTTGAGCTCACCTGTAAAAACAATTCCAAAAGGGTATATATGTCATGTACAAACAATTTCAGGGCGGTATATATGTCCTATAAAAACAATTCTAGGAGGCTAATCTCACATGCCATGTGCATAAAAATAAATCCAGAACTATATATATATATATATATGTTCCATTGACGGTAAAGCCACCTTATATACGAATTATATATAGATCCAGAATATTGAGATTTAAAGAGAATAAATTCAGAAATATATATATATAAATATATATATATATATATATATATATGTTCCGTTAAAGGCAAAACCATCTTTTATACGAAATATATATTGATCCAGAATATTGAGATTTAAAGAGAATAAATTCAGAAATATATATATATATATATATATATGTTCCGATGACGGTATAAGCCATCTTGTAATACAAATATATATAGATTCAAAATATTGGAATGTAATTAAATCACATATCGGAGATCCTTTTTACTTACATATGATCGTGCTGATAACGTGTTGTAAAAGAAATGAAGAACAGATAAAGAACAATTGAAATAAGAAATGATTTGAGAGACACTTGTATTGATATATTTGGGGCTTCAACTCAACAACATTTACAAATGAGAATCATAAGTCTTATACATAGACTTTTACAAATGATCAAGCAAAGATATTATGAGATATTATAGGAGATATTATATGGTGGAAATTGCCAAAAATGACCATTATAAATATGGAAATTTTGTTTGTAATCACAAACGAAATTTTAATTGTTAATAACTACTTTTTTGAGAAATTACTGGAAAACCCTCATATATAAACCATCCTCAAACACTCTCTCTCTCTTCTTCTCTCTCCTTTCTTTTCTCTCTCCTCTGCTCTCTCTCCCCGATCTCTCTCTCGCCAAAGTGCTTTGAGGGTCGTCGAGCGCCGATAAAGGTGTTGCTGAGAGCTAATGACCTTCAAGGCTTCGCGGCAGAGGTTCTCGGCTTTGTGCAATCGCCGAGCGATGTGTCCTTCATGCCCAGCCGACGTGCGTCGTGCGACGAGATGTGTTGGTTCGTGCGCTACTGCTTCGCAAACGACGGGATGACGATGTGCGACAAAATTGATCCTCCCTCCGCCGACGATGTGGTCTGCAACAAAAAAAGAAAAACAAAAAACCCTAAACCTAATTTGAGAGAGGAAGAAAAAGAGGAAGAAAAAGAGGAAGAAGAAGAGGAAAATTACAATATAGTCCATATTTCAAGTTTGGATATTTCAATTTATGCACGATTTCAAGTTTGGATATTTAAATTTAGTCATGATTTCAAGTTTAGACATTTTAATTTAGTCGTGATTTCAAGTTTGCTTCGAGATTTAAAAAAAAAAAAATTTATTTTCAAGAGTACTTTGGTAATTTATGGACATACACTAAAATTTTTTTAAAAAAGTGGTTATTAACAATTAAAGTTTCAAAAGTGTTTACTAACAAAAGTTTAATAAGTCCAATGGTTATTTTTGATTTTGTCTTTATTATATGAGGTATTATGGGAGATATTTAGGGAGATATTATATGAGATATTATGGGAGATATTTATATGATATTTATATGTATAACACGTGGTAAAAGCCAAATATATTATAACATTTTTATTTTTATTTATCTTGATATATATATATATTTTGAACAAATATATTGATATGTTTTATTTTGTTGTGTAGTCGATCTTCAATGAATAACAATGAAGAATCAAATTTGTATGATACAAATGATGACGGTTTGCCTTCAACGGGTATTATTTATAATTATCTGTACAATGATATATATTTTTTATAAAATAAAAATAAATAAAAAAAAAATAAAAATAAAAAAACCACTATACAAGCACATTTATGAAATTGATAATTGGTTTTTTTTTTTTTTTTTTATAACATTTATTTTATGATCTGGTGTAGGTTTGCATGAATATAGTTGATGGACACAAATGATGTTGGAAGAGAATCTAGCTATTGGACACAGATTATATTGGAACCAAAATTTTAAATCTCGGAAGGCGGTGCGAGGCGGGAAGGCCTCCGTGAGGCGAGGTGGGTGCCTCGAGGCATTTGAGGCAGCCACCTCATTCGGAAAATAGGAAAATTTTTTTAAAAAAATTATAAAAAATTAATAAAGTAGAAAATAGTCCATAATATTCAATAAATAAGTCATATTCAATAATACAAACATAAAATATCTTAAACAAATTAAACATTACTTCCTAATGATAAATGAACACTGTATATGTAATGAATCTCATAAGCTATCATTTCTGTCAAGTGGTTTGAAATGTGGATCCAAAGTGTCATCTCTCCATCATCATCATCTGAAGTTCCAAAAGAGTGGTATTGGTTTGAAATGTCCTCTCACCCATGTTCTTCATCCACCTATTACAAAGTCTTTCATTCGTCTACCAAATAAAATAAAGTAATATTATAAATTTATAATTAAAATTATCATTCTTTCTAAGTAAAACTTATTAAATTTCATTGGAGAATTACTTACTTGTATTTCGCTTTCTCTTTCCTCCTACTTGTTGGCTTCCACTTGGTTGACTCATATCCACATCTATGGATGTTCCCACAGCTACATCTTCCTCAACCATTCACTCATTATCTAAAGACACATCTTTACTAACCAATGGATCCTCATCATCATTTAGTGCATTTTTCTTTAAGAATTTGTGCTGCAATCTTTTATTGTACATTATGTACACCAGGGAATTCAATTTATTCGTGCTTAATCGATTCCTCTTCTTCGTATGGATCTATAATTTTTTTTTTTTTTTGTAGGAAATTGTTAATTAGGGAATACTAAATTTATTTTAATCTAGTATTTAGAATTCTAAGTAAACCCATGCCAAATTAAATGTACTCCAATTTCTCTCACAAGCCGAGGATGAACAAGTGAGACTTAAAGCCTTCACAACAAAACTTATAAGTTTTGGAGTTTCATCTCCATATACAGTCCACCAATGGGCTACAATGAGAATAATAAACATTGTTCAGTTAAAACAATACTATAAATTTCACAAAGAAATTGATACACGTAAACAATAACTTTACATACCAAGCCTAAGATTTTGGATGAGACATTTTTGCATGTCCATAGCCAAGAAACCCTTGCTAATGTTTAAAGAGATTAAGTTTTAAATTAGCCCGTACTCTCGCTTCCTCATTAGGAATAAGTTTTTCCATACACACCATCAACCCAACCTTTATCTCTAGATGAGTGAAAAAATCATCTGAAAATATTGGAATCGAGGATCAGATAATACGCAACTGCGTGCAAATGGCGGTGCAATTGAAACTCTCATTTATCATCAATGATTTTCCATATCACTTATAGGGAAAATACACACGGCGGAAGCAAAAAATATATTTGTATATTTTAAAAATTTTCCTTTAAAAGAGAACCTTAACCCTTGATTAATTAACATATAAAAAAAAGAAATCATACCTTTTTCCAAGTGACGATATGTTGCATCGATAGTAAACCACAAGATCTTCCAATCCAATCACGAACGTGAAAGTGTGGGCCCTCTTTCTTTGAATTGTGTACCTGATGATGGATAACAGAAAACTTTTTCTTTTGTTAGTTACAATAATCTTTCTAGAGAAAAACAAAGAACGTTCGGTCATTTGTAAATTTTCAATCTTTTGATCGAAACTCATGTGAACCTTATTCGAAGTTGTGCACAAAACCTTTTGATATAAAAGCTACTAGTGCACTATTGAAAATAAAACGCTTCTTCTCTCTTTTTCCTCTTGGCCGAAATTTCACACACTATGTCTTAGAGTTGGATTATTTTTAGCAAAAGAAAATAACCCTCTCTTCTAAAATTAGGGTTGGCCGATTTCTATATCATGGAATATATAGGGTGGACGAAATCCTTGCTAAAAAATATTATGTTTGACCGAATTCTATGATAGGCCTATAAAGAGTTGGCGGAAATCCTCACACAAGGTGGATTTATGCCTTGTGGCGGAAATCTTAACCTTAGGTAGATTTCATGTCTTTGGCCGAATTCTACACACAAGTAGGATTTGTGTTTTCACCAAAGACTCATATCAATCTTCAGAAATCCAAACCCTAATCCAACTCTTTAGTGTCTTATCCAATAATATATTGAATATAAATTAAATTGTGACTTAATCAAAAACTTCCTAATTTGACTAGATAAATAAATTCTTTTTATTTATCTATTTATCAAATAAATTCTTTGATTCTTATTATACTACCAACAATAGTATAACACTAAGAAACCTATTTCCAAAATAGAAAAAGATTTTGATTTTTAATTAAATAATAAATTAATTAACTTCCATTTAATTAAAGAATAAAATAAAACAATATATTAGACTAATATTCTTAGTCTTGCCGCCCATGTATACAACATGTGCAATATATTGTTTTTCCATTTTATTAAATCTATTGGGACCTTAATAAAAAGTCTACATATGAACTAGATCCATTCTTACTAAAAGAAAAAACAAGTCCACATGCCTTAAATTAATACATTAATATAATTTAACAATGTTTCTCATTCATACCTTAGATAATTTTATTGGAAATAGTGTATCATTGTGAAAAATATTAGTATTCGCCAAGAGCTCATAGACCGCCTATAGCTCTCCTAGTTACTATATTTACTCATATGACTACATTTTGAACTTGGATATTCTGACTTGTCCAGAAGCCATGTTTCAATAGACACTATCGAAAACTTAACGTTAAGATTCAATATCCAATACCTCAAAATATCCATATGATGACATTCTACTCTCATTTAATAAATGGAGTCACGATATCCATATCTATATATGAAGTCCTTTATCGATTAACAAATGAATATTACCAAACTATCGATGATAGACTATGTTATATAATCGTACTCATTGATAGCTTAAATGATAACACTTGCAACCATAAGTCCATCATTTATCTCAGGATTAAGATAGACTCTCCGATTGTCCTCATAATGAAAACTTTTATCCACTAACGATTCTGGATAAAGTATTTCGCTATGATCATATTCACTGCTCCTAGTGCACTAGATTCTTTTACTCAAAGACAATTTGATGATTTTAGACTTAATATAGCACATTTGATCCCACTCAAATGCTAGCAAAAGAATCTACAACTTTAAAAAGGTAAAAGCGCCTAACATTTATCTTAAGTTGTGAACATTATTCAAGACTAACTAAAGAATTGTGTCTACCTCATACATACTCAGATGTACAAACAATTCTTCATTTCTCATAGTCTTTTGACCTTATGATTATTTACTTTTGACAATTATAATAATTAAACTATAAATGCTATTGGATTTGTTAAACTAGAAATCACATTATTAATATGAAAAGATTGTCAAATACTTTATTACACTTTTGCTATTGAGTATAATTCTAACATCACCTTGTAAGCTCTTTCTTCATTTCCCAAATTATAGGCTATCTCCTTCTTAGCCTTATCCATGGCACCATAAAAATGAATCCCATTCCAGACTGTAATGACCTCTATTTTATGATTGACTTATTTCATGACAAACAATATTGAGGATGATTTTGTATTGGGTAGCTTAAGATCTCGGTGGCAAGCTTTCAAGTATCTCCATAACTTCAAGAGCAAGAGTGAAATATATATCACTTGACTTAACTCTTGAAGAGAATAAAAGCACACACACTTCATGCATTACCATTCTCTTGCATTTGTGTTTACTTGATTGTGTTCATTTATGTCTTACTTCACACTTGCATAACATTCATATAGGATGTGTGTTTAATTATGTTGAAAAGGGATTATTTCCTTTTACTGTGGCATAGGTCGCTAGGTGTACACCTGCCCATACCAAGGTTCGAGCAGTGGTTGCTTCCAGTAAGTTTTGTGCAGTTGATACCGCAGTTGGTACATTGCCTGTCTAGCAGTTCATACTGCGGTCCAGTCCAATGAATATCTTGCTGTTGATTACATGGTTTATGCCTCTTACTTGTCCAGCGGATCAAACCGTGATTCATTTTAGAAGATTGGTTTCTTCCGTTACGCAGTCTATACTGCGGTATGGACACTTGCCTATACTATGGTATATATAGTGGTTTGACGGGAATTTTGTCAAGACAGTGCAATTTTGAGTGAGCTATATAAATATCTCTCTTTTCCTTTTCTGCTATTTTCTAAGAACTCTAAATCACAAAATTACTCTTCCAAGAGAGAGAGAGGCAAAGGTTCTACAGAGAGAAAGCTCCAAGCTTTATTCTTTAACTCTCCAAATCTCAAAAACCCATCTTTATCTTGCATCATCTAGTATGGGTCTTCATAATTAAGTGACTTGGTAAAACAATTCATCTTATGTTATTGTTTAATCTTTCCAAGATAGGTTGTTATTGCATAATAGCTGCAAAACTCATATATTGAATGTTTATATTCTTGAGTTATAATATGATTGAGATTTATTTGTGATAGCTTGCATTATTAGGTCATATATGTCTAGATAGCTAATCCATAAATGTTCATGTATGCTTAGTTGATGATTTGGTTGACTTTGTGCTACTAGTTAAGTTCAGGAATGTTTATGTGAGTTTTATTTGACAATTAGGTTGCTAGAATCTTTCTACATCTAATTGAGACTTCATGTATATGCACGTAGGTTTGTTTGATAATTATGTTGTTAGATTTGCATCTTAACATCTAACTAAGCATATAGTGTTTAGTTTTGCACTTTATTGTCAAGTGTCACTGTAAAAGACCTTTAGGTAGATTAGAATGTGTTCACCTCAAGAGTAGTAGGTCGGGGGTTATCATTAGGGATTGAACCAAGAGTGGTGACTGGAAATGTCCATAGCTTGAGGTTATCGACATTGAGAGTCCGTGTATCACTTGAGGGTGTAACACTCTTTTCATATAGTAGATTTCTAAGACTACATGGCTAGTTCTGTGGGTTTTTCCTTGTTAAAGGTTGGCCACGCAAAAATCATGTGTCATTTTAATTCTGCACTTTACATTTGATTTTTTTTTTTGTTGATATGGTTTTTTATATGTTAATATTGACTGATCGAAAAAGTTAGTAAGTAATCGATTAACAACCCATTCACCCCCACCCCCACCCCCACTAGGTTGTATTAGACACACCTTTTATATTTTCATGGACAGTTGTTCAGAATCTGACATCCTTAACACACTCACAAGAAGTCTAGTTGTCTTTAATGCATAAGACATGCTACCCCAAAACTACCATCCCTCAAGATGATCTTCTCGATTTCCCTTCCTTCAGGTTTTTACCCAACTACATCCATCCCATTTCTTTGAAGTAAACATTTGCTTCAAAGGTTGCTTCAGACTGAACATTATATCTAATGTCAAGAATGCAGTAGCAAATCGTGTATAAGCGACACAAATCAATTCTTTTTTAGTGTGCTTCCTCATCAAAGCACTTATTCATGGTTGTATATAAAGTTACTCACCTATTATAGCACAAGAATAAAAACATTAACATATATGAAATGATTTATACTAAATACTAAAGCATTTCTGTTATGATTTATACATTCTTCGCTTTCCTCAATGCACTTTCGTGTTAAGGTAGAGATCCAATTTTCTCAAGTATTAGATCACTACAATAAATAGCATACGACATCCACCATAATTGTGTCCTCTTCTTCATCAACATTTCACCTGTCTTCTTGTAGTTCAATGCATTATCCATCACCACTTGAACCATAACGTCTTCTCCAACTTCTTCAACCATTGAAAATCCAGTAGATTAAACAACAATGTAGCATATTTAACTGCATCACTAGCATCAACCGACTTCAAGAACATGGTGCCATGCAGAATGTTTACGAGGAGTTGATCAACTGTCTTCCTCTCATTTCCTTCCTCCCATTTGACATAATAGATACCCTGTTTGACTCCATGTTTTCTTTACTTCGATAACAATTACTTGAGTATTGGCTTCTTTTGGGACCAATAATGTTGAGCTCAACTCATATGCTGTAGGTAGGGGTGGGCATGGTTCGGTTCGGTTCGGTTTACCCAAAATTGAACTGGTTTAACCGAATAAGAAATGGTAGTCGAACTAAACTGATTTTAATCGGTTCAGTTCATTTTGGTTTTGGGCCTAATGGGGCTTTTAGTCTTAATGGGCTTAATGAGTATTTTTAATATGTTTTTAAATTTGATGGGCTGTTGGATTCTAATTTTAGGCCAAAGTTTCATAAATTTCATAAATTGTAATAGCCCAAAACTAAAAAACACCCAAATCAAACCTAAATAATAATATTTAATTTATAATTCAATAATAATAATAAAAAAAACTCTAAATCACAAATTACAGACATATGGTTCAAAGACATTAGACATGTAGTACAGTTTTCACAAGTTTCATACAAACATCAGACATGAGACATATATATACAGTTCAATTTTCAAAGATAAAAACTCTAAATCACAAATCCAAACTCCAAATAAAAATTACAATCCAAATCCAAACTCCAAATAAAAATTACAATCTAAATCCAAATCCAAACTCCAAATCAAAATTACAATCCAAATCCAAATCCAATTTTCATGCATTCATAAATGAAATGGTAATTAGTAATGACAGTAAAATAGGAGACCTGCATCAATGTTAGAAGGCGAAAGGCTGTCATCATCAATACCAAAAATAATGTGATAAAATATTTGTAAGTAATTAGAACCAATAGATTTTTTTAATATTAATTATGATACACAAACAAAATATATATCGATTCGAATGATTAATCTCCATCTACTGTTCTTTAAACACAATGTATGCAACATCTTAAACAAGTACTACTCTAACAAGAAGCAAAACAAAAATTATTTTGCTTCCTCCAAATGCGTAAAGAAGTCTTCTAAGCACAAATTAAATAAAGTAACACACTTCACATCATCTATATGCATAAACTGATGTGTTGAGTTTTCTTTCTCGTTGGTAGAAATTCAGGCTATCACAATAACTTGAACACAGATAACTATTTTTCAATCCAGTTTGCAGAAAAAAAAAATTGAAATCACATGATCACTTGGCTAGTTTGAAGCATAAACTAAACTTCACCCACTTAAAATTTCAACACTAGTTCGTTTTTCTCACAACTAGAGCAAGTACACATAACAAATACATTATTTAGAGAGCCACTCAACAACAATATGCATAATGCCTTCTAACCTTTATCACATCACATATTAACAAACTACTAAAGAACAAAAACAGGGGAAGCAACCAGAAAAACAAATTCAAATGTTTAATATCAACACATATAAACATATTCGACTCAGATTCAAATGTTTAATATCAACACATATACACATAACACAACAAATCAAGTAGAAATATCTTTAAACATATATATCAATACAGATATGACACAAATTCAAATATATATCAACAACACTATCTAATATACACAAACAAAATATAAATCAACACTGTCTAACTCAAAAAAATTAAGAAAGAAAGAAAGCTAAATGGATAATCAACATTTGTCTCATTGAAACATATCGGACCAGCTGAAGAAGAGCAGATTGCCAGATCGGATGTGAAACAAACCTTGGATGTGACAAACCTTGTACGAGCAGATCATATATTGAGGAATATAGTTGAGACGAGCAGATTGGATGTTGAGGCAGAGATGAGAGAACAAGTGTAGTCAGTTCGATATGAGCAGAGAACTGAACTAAAAAAGTTAGGGTTTTTTTTTTTTTTTTTCCTTCAGTTTTATAGGCGGTTTAATCAGTTCAAAACGGTTTTTAGAAAACCAAATTGGTTTGAACTGAAAACTATTCGGTTTTTCATTTCTTAAACCAGTTTAAACCAAATTGATTCAATGAACTGAACCGAACACCCTTTTTTTGGTTCGATTCGGTTATGAACTTAGTTCCCACCCCTAGCTCTAGGTGGTTTTATACCACGCCCGTAACTCATATGTTGTAGGAGCATATTGACGAATGATGGACTACTAGCAACATTAAAGGCGAATCCATTCTCATAGAAGAATCTTTCTATGTCAATACATGTCTGATTCGTAACTTAATTCCTTTTCCTATGAAAGATTCTTGATTAGTAAACACACCCTTAGCGGCTTAATATTATTTATTTATTTATTTATTTATTTTTAAGTAAGCATCACATTATTGTTACTAGATAGCAATAAATTTATCTTAATTTCCTCCGGCTTTTTATGTGATAGTTTCATCCAAAATGTGATTGAAAGCTGTTAAATAATTCATGTTAATTTGGATCATATTTTTATTATGCAATGTTATACAACTCAGTCTATTAGATTTTGTTATTAGTCACATATTTTTTACGTTGTTCATATTGTCTTGTTTTCCTAACCATGTTTCAGGAATTAACATTTTTTTTTTTTTGTGTAGAATGTATATAGCTTACTTGCTTATATACCAAATAGTAAGATTCGTACATATTATCGTGTAAGATTGTTGTTAACTTTCAAATCCAAATTACATGATTATATTAAAAAAAAAATTACATTACTTAGTAAATCATCTCTTAAATAAAACCAAACAAATATTAGTGTTTTCTAAAAATCTTAAATTAGCATTTTTTTTTCTTTGACTCTTACCAAATGCAGACCCAAATTTTAGAAAAAGAGAGGATTTGAGATTTAAAAACATATCAAGAGTTTTTTTTTTAGAATAGAGTAGACCGTAGAGAATCAGAGTAGAGAGCTGGAGAAAATGTAAAGGTAAGAAGTGAGAGAGAATGTGTGATTTCAAAGAGGAGAGAAGGTGTGTCAGGTGAGAGAAATTGATTTGCATCGGATAAGAGAGGAGTGAAAGAAATAAGAATTTAAAATTGTTTTTTATTTTATTTTATCACTTTGATATTAACCACAAGATTAATCTAATAGTTATAAAACTGGTTTGGATATATGCTTATGTCAGAGGATATGCACCTGAGAAGCTCTTTATGTTTAATTATCTTAATTATCATATATAGAGGATAATATTTATTTTATAAAATTAAGTTAATAATAATATGAAAGATGACAATATGAGATTGACTAAGTGGTAAGTAGGGCAAAGCTAGGATTTTGGTTTTGGGGGGACTGAAACAAAAACTAGTATTCTAAGTCAATAGAAATTATGTACAAGAAAAAATGAAATCCTGCACCTAATACTTTTCAACAAAATGTGATATCGATTAGTGTTAAAAGTAATGATACAAATAAATAAATAAAATAGACATTAACTAATTAAAATGTAACATGTCTATTTTACATCTAGAAAATTATTTATAACCAAATCAATCTAATTTTTTTCTTAATTTCCATTTCAATTACATAATCAAAGAGTATATGCGAAAACATCTTTTATTTGTTATAAAATTTATGTATGTTCTTAACCATATGCATAACTAAAAAAAATATTTTAATAGTTCCCAGCTTATAAAATATAAGTTTCAATAGCTTAATTAAAATATCATTATACCATTGATATATTTAAATCACAATTATTTACATACTTGTAACTTAATTTTATAATATTAATGTCAAACCAAATTAACTTATAATAATTTTGAAGAAAATTCAAATAATAAACTAATAAAGTAAATTTATCAAAATCATATTAATATTTAATCTAACAAAATAAATAATAAAGGTAGTCGCTATAAGAGTTCAATATTTACTTAGTTTGTTTTAGTAAAATCTAAAAAAAAAAAATTATATATATAATGAGTAATGTTAGGCTTCTCAATTTTTTTTTTCCAAATTCTTTTTCAAATGTTTGTAGAACGTTAGGTGTCAACATCACATCATTCACCACATAATCTTATGATTTATAAGATGTTGACACCTCACGTGCTACATATATTTGGGAAAGAATTTGGAAATTTTTTTGGAAAACATAGCATTACTCATATATAATACACACTAGATTAGGTAGTAATGTATGAAATAATAGGAAATCAAAATATTAAAATGGACTGATTTGATCTCTTATTTTCATGGTCATTATAACTATGAAAACAAAAATTATAAGTTAAGTTATATTATTAAAATAATAAAAGGACAAGAGAATACTATCACCTACTATATATATATATCACATTTTATGTATAATAGTTTTTTTTTTATTTTTTTTTTATTAATTGGTTTATATTCTGATTTAATGTATAACCACCCCTCCTCCTACTCATATATAATACACACTAGATTAGGTAGTATTGTATGAAATAATAGGAAATCAAAATATTAAAATGGACTGATTTTATCTGTTATTTTCATGGTCCTTATAACTATGAAAACAAAAATTATAAGTTAATTTATATTATTGAAATAATAAAAGGACGAGAATACTATCACCTACTATATATATATATATATATATCACATTTTATGTATCATAATAATTTTTAAAAATATTTTAATTGGTTTATATTCTAATTTAATCCCCCCTAATTGGTTTATATTCTAATTTAATCCCCCCCGCCCCCCCCCCCCCCCCAAATACTGTAATAGTTATAAAAATAAAAAAAACAAAAAAAAAACTCACCTATTGCATTCTACTACATAAATATCTCATTTTAACTTTTTTTTTTCTTATTGACTTCGACAAAACTCAAGAAAAAAAAAATTAATATTAAAAAAACTATTTTATATCTAATAAAAAAAAGCCTAAAATTTGGGTTTTTCTAAAGAGTTATTTTATATATATATATATATATATATATAAATTGTCTCAACAATTATTTATAAATTTTAAATATTTTACTATATACCTCTTATTATGAATATATTGTCAACACCCATTTTTGTAATTTAAACAGCCAAAAGCTCTTTTTAAAGATATATCACCAAAAAATATACTAACTTAAAATTGCTTTTTAAATTGAATATCAAACAACCACCAATATTCAATTATTAATTCTAGTTGAGTAATGTCATACAACCTAAAAAAATTAATTCAAAAATCAACCAAAACGATGTGTCAAAATTATAAACCGACAATGCTTACAAAAACCAAAAGCAATTCAAATGATGTGATACCACTGATGTGATTTGGTCTACACAAGACACTAACACATAAACTTGTTCTTATCACTTGCAAGAAACACTTACAACAAGAATGGATACAAATACCAAACAAAACAGTAACAACAACAAAGAAAAATACCACAAGAAATCACAGATCTAAGAAATATAGAAAACTAGAATAAGAAAGAGGGAAGTGACACAAAGATTTATCGTGGTTTAGCTTTAAACAAGCCTACATCCATGTTGAGCTTTACAAGAAAGCTCTCTCTACTATATGAGTTTCTTACAAACAAGAATACACTAATATAAACCCTAAATCAACCCAGAAACACAACCAGCAACTTAAATCTACAATTAGAACTGAAGATCAACCCTTAACAATCCTTAATCTGTTAAAGACTAATAGAAAGATCTCAAAACCTCACAACAATATGAACAAACACTCTGATCACTCTTAATACACAGTAATTTCATAAATATTATAAAGAACACACTTGGATTCACCAAGATTTACAGAGATACACAAGAGAGAAAAACAGAGAGCTTTCGAGAGAGAACAAAGTAAAACGAAACCCTAATCAGAATGACCTTCTGATTTCTTCATTCTCTCTCTTAAATTTATATAACCATATCAAGTGAGTCAGCACCGACATCTCCACCAGTTAGTGCCGGTACTGAGGTTTGGAGGCCTGAGGGTGAATGTATAAAATGTGGCCCTTTGTTTAATCTCACAGCTAAATCTTATGAAATCCTGTACTTAATAATAATAATAATAATAATAATATATTATATTTTTGAAAAATTTTACAAAAGTTTAATCAAAGTAATTTTCATCAAGTATATCATGATATATAGAAAAAATAAAACTAAAAAAAAAATTACGATCAAATAGATCTATATGACAGTTTCCACTTAAAGAAATAACGTATGTAAATAAGAAGAGACGAACTTGCTTAGAAAATGAAAAAGGATGAGGAGATCTCCTCCTTTTTTATTTTATTTTATTTTATTATTTATTTAGAATTTAAAAAATAAATAAAAGAAAAGGTATATTTGGTAATGTTTGGGGCGTGCTTATAAAATATAATTTTTAAAAAACTCTTAATGAAGTGTATATGTAAAAAGTGATGCACATACAAATTTTCAGGGGTACAAATAGAGTTACTCATTTGCTTTTAATAATTATGATGAAAGTTCATTTTGAGCTCAATCTTTATATAAGAAGTTGATTTACACAACATTTTTCTTATTTGGGGTCCAAATTTGGTATAATTATATGAAGTTTGAAAAATAACAACAAATTTAGACCCTTTTTGGACTATTTATTTATCAAAGCTCAAAGATATAAACACTAAAAATAGAAAATAAAAATAAAAAATAGGCCTTTCTTAGGCCTTTTTTTTTTCTGGGCCCTGGGTGAGCGTCCCTAGTTGACCCACCTCAAGGTTGGCATTGCCACCAGCCAATGAGGGCACGCCAAATTGGATTCCTTCACGTGATCCTATGACACTTATCTGATAGCATAAAACGCACCGTTTCACTTGTGGCCAACAGAGCTCAAGATTGCTGCTTGATATTAACGCTGTGATGGTTCTGGTTTGGGCTTTTGGATTAGACTTCTGTTGGGCTACTTGTTTGGGCCTAAATATATAATGAGATGGGCTAACCCAATCACTACATGAGTGATTTTGTATAATAAATCTAACATGCTTGAGTTACATCTTTATTATTATTATTATTTGAACTGTTACAATTAATTTATAATTTAGAAAGGAAATCGTAACTCAAATCTAATATAAGTACTATCAGCTAGATCAATCTTATTTTGTTTTGTGTTACATCTTTGTCAATAGTAGTTATATTCTCATGAATCATATAACATGTTAAATTTAAACAAACATCGCATAACAACTTGATATAAAATTCAAATAATAAATGATGGTGGAGGACAAGAATTATGTTTTGCTAAATAAGATTCCCCGGCTAAATGGTGAGGTAATTTTGAAAACAAATTGGAATAAAATTCCACATGGAATAAGTATAGATTCAACTTTTTCCATATCAAGCAATAATTAAGATATTTTGAAATTATAAGTGTGTTAAACATCAATGTTTGCTTGATAATCTTTTAAGTTTGTAACAGTACGTGTATAAATCCCCCATTTAGATATTTTGGTTTGATCTTTCATAAAAAAGAAAAAGTTAGTTTGGTTAGATCCAAAAACAACTAGTATTGCTTTACAAGGAGGCAAACAAGGGTAAATTGTCAAAAACCCAATTATATTAACAGGATTATATAAAACTATAATATCAGGATTAACATTGCCTAATTACTTACAGAATCAAATAGTCTGTCCAAAAATGGTGTTTCAATTTATGTCTAATCAACTAAATTGTTTATATAGACACATGTCTCAATTTGATTGGTTAGACACAAATTGGTACACAATATTTAGACAAACGATTTGAGTCCATTATTTAATAAAAGTTGGTATAATTAATAAATTGTGTTAATGAGGGATATCTAAGGTCATATATATATATATATATTTTAATATTTTAATTTTATCTAAATTTTGTTTTTGGAAAGGATTTTTTTCTCTAAATTTGAATCGTTTGATGTCATTTTCAATAATATATATTAATTAAGTAAGAATTAATAAAAGAGAATAGGAAGAGTTGGTCGAAATGGACCCTAGAACCAACCCTACATTTTTCTCCATTTAAAAAGTAGCAAGTTGGTGATCATATGAGAAGAAGAAGAAGAAGACTACAAAATAATATCACGAGTCATTACAAGACAAGACGAACACCTATTCATAGGCCTAAGCAGCAGAAGAAGAAGTGAAGAACCCAAGTTCTCATATTTCCGTGCTAGATTTAACAATGATCTTCTTCCACCACACATTGAAGTTGAAGTTTGCTCTTCTCATCATCAGCTTTTCTTGTATGTTTTCCATCCACGCCCTCAACATTGGTGTTCAAACTGCTAATTCTGCCATCTCTGTGGTTTGTTCCATCTTTATTAACCTTTGTTTATCACATATCGATAGGGTTATTGTATCTCTTAAATCATCAAAACTTTTTTATTTTGCAGAGTAAAGATTGTAGCAGAAAATGTGAGTCAGAATTCTGTGCAGGTACCTATAGGGTATAGCTACTTGTTTTTCTTTTTTCTTTTTTCTTTTTTTGTTGAAAAGATTTGAAGTATATATGATGGAAATTGACAGTGCCTCCATTATTGAGATATGGAAAGTACTGTGGGCTGTTATACAGTGGATGTCCAGGAGAGAGACCTTGTGATGGCCTTGATGCTTGTTGTATGAAGCATGATGCCTGTGTTCAATCCAAGAACAGTATGTTTCTTAGTCTTTTCTATCTATCTATGTTTTTGAAACTTTTCCAGTTGGATATCTCAAGTGATGATGGTGGCGGTGGTGCAGATGATTATCTGAGTCAAGAATGCAGCCAAAACTTCCTGAATTGCATGACCAATTTCCAGAAAACAGGAGGGCATTCATTTAAAGGAAACACTTGCTCAGTCAATGAAGTTATTGGTGTTATTACTGCTGTCATGGAAGCTGCTTTGCTTGCTGGTAGAGTTCTTCACAAACCATGATCATCCATCATCAAATTTCTAATTCATTTCCTTCCAATATCCATTTTATGTATTGTTTTATCATTTCCTTTTCTCTTTAGAGCACTTGATTCCTTGAAGACTTGAACCTCTCACCAAGTGGGATGCTGACTCTGTTTTGTCGTTTTACTTTTATTTTCTTCTAAATGCTTTCATTAACTATCAAGAAATTGTTTGTACCAAATGTTATATGGTTTAAATAGTTACAGAGCATTTAAGCATAAACATACTTGGCTCTAGATTTTTTTTTTTTCTTAAGTTGAATCCATTGTCAGTCAAATCTTGTCGGGAACAGGTACGGTCCAGAATGTAACTCCCACCCAAGGGTATGGGTTCCTATACCAGAATATTCTTGTAAATTATGAGTTTACGCATTTGGAAGTCGGAACACCCAACTGTGTACTAAAACTAACCAAATTTATTAGCTGAAAAATGATATTAAATAGAATTCATCAAGACTAAAAGTAATCTTTTAAAAAATGTTGGATGATTTGTGGGGTATAAAGCATCTCAAGAATAATATGATCAACACCAAATCATCTAACAGTGTTCACAGCTGCACATTAACAAAATATACCTCTCGTGAACTACAATCAACAATCACACAAGTACAACTCTTGAATGGGAAAAATAACATGTTCAAATGCTCAACCATAATACTGTAAGCATAACTTTTAGTCTAAATTCCATTCTTAAAGGCTTTTCCAATAAGTAAATCAAAAACTGGTTGTAAAGGCTAAGTTTTCATTGATCAAAATGTGACAAAACTTGAATAGAGGGTATAAGTAATTACTCAAAGTTGTAGTGCTTGTCGACAGCTACGGAAACATCCCAAGTGCAACTCATTCCTTTGGGGAACACAACCAAATCACCAGAACCAATCTCGACACCCTCGCTTGCACCATCAGGATAAACCTTTACTTTGCCTTCCAGCAGAAAGCATGTCTCTTTTGCATCGTATGTCCACGGAAATTTGCTTGGCGGGCAACCCCATCTGCATCAAGAATACGTATACAATTCCCATCAGATACCAATAAACACAAGCAGCATTTGATGCAATTGATGTTCAAGCCATCAAATGAGATGATTACAGAGTTCCTTCCAATCGAGTCAACCATGAATCTTCCATCAATTTCAATATTATTTTCCCAGCATCCAAAAAAACAAAATAGATCACCCAAATTAACATATCACCACAACCCCATGAAAGAATACACAAAAAGATAGAAACTTGTTCTATCAATTTGAATATATTTTCCTTTTCCCAACATCCAAACACAACAATAGATCACCCAAATTAACATATCAGCACAACCCCATGAAAGATTACACAAAAAGATAGAAACCTGTTCCATCAATTTCAATATATATTAATTTCCTTTGAATATTATTTTCCCAGCATCAAAAAACAGAACAATAGATCACCCAAATTAACATATCAGCACAACCCCGTGAAAGATAGAAACTTGTTCGAACAGGAACAAATACAATCAATCAAAGAAAAAACTAAAACAAAAAAACAGTGAGAGAGAGAGAGAGAGAGAGAGAATAAAATACTTGGGCCATTTTCGAACACCGAGCTGGGAAAGTGTAGACTCAGGAGGGTTCCTCTGGATCTTAATACCCAATTTCTCAATAGTTGTAGACATACCTGTCTCTGCTCTCACTACCAATCTTCTTGTTGCACTAGTCAAATTGGAGCTTTTGGTTCTGAGGTTATATAATGAATATGATACACTACTAGTCACACATGCCATTGCAATTTTTTATTTTGTCAATACAGATTGTTTATTGTTTGATGCCTACATGAAAATGTTCTTTTTATATTTACCAATTCATATAATATCAAAATATGAAAATTGTCATCCACTCATGCCTCATCTCATCCCTTCACAATTTGGATTTTTCATAGATGTGAAAGTTTTATTTCTTCCCATTAAAATCAGAGTGACGCTGTTATCAATCCATCAATTATTTTTTTATAAAATGACAATTTTAAACTAAAGTATAAAACAGTAAACCAATTTTTAGAAGGGACGATTGCAAAATAGCCTCTCCAAAGTTCGAAAGAGTAAAAATGTTCACTTTGTGAAAAATTTGTAAAAATAGGTTGTCTTAAAGTTTACTTTGCATGGAACAGAGGTTTTCTCTTTACAATCCAAATTTATCTTTCGACACTTTTTTTAAAGAAATTCCATCCTAAAATCTTGAATGTTAAAAATATTTTAAATACATTTCATTTTGTTCCAGAATTATCCTATTCATCTTTTGACACTTCTATTTTAGACATATTTTGATTCTAAAAAAATTAAATTTCTAAAGGATTATTAATATTGAAAAATATGGAAATATTCCATATTTGAGAAAAGCATTAAATATTTAAATGTGTTTGATGAAAAGTCTAAAAAAATGTTAGAAACTTCTGACCACTGAGAGAAAGAATCGGAGAAAAACTGTGGGAGAGATAATAATTATGACGGATAAAAGGGTCAATACATATATAGTATATAGTATATACTGAAAATTCTAGAAAACAATACATACACATCCTTTATGCTTTGAAAAGTCAAATTTTGGGTTCACCTCCTTTGGATTACAATGAGCATCATGTTTGTGTGACCCAGAACTTGGTGAAGTAAAATAAATTCATAATTGGCAGGTGTTGTACGTGTGAAAGAGATGAGAAACTTGCTACCTTTGTTAATTGTAGTCCTTTGAACTAATCTATGTTTTGTACTTTAAATTTTCCTGAAGAGTATATAATATTCCGCTTATCTATAAGTTTTCTTTGAATTAATCTTGCTTTATTTCTAGTTGTATATATCGTTCTCTATCACTTTCCAATCAAACAAAACTTTAAAATATTGGATATTGGAAATTAAAAAAAAAAAATAGGGTTTGTAAAACAATAAATAAGAAGAAAAATAAATTGGATTCTAAAAAATTGCTTTGGAGTGTTTTTAGAACTTTTTTTTTTTTATCCTTTTTAGTAATTTTAAATAAGATTAAAATTGCCATTAACAAAATTTTTTAAAATGGAGTGTAAAAAGATATTTAGTGGAATGCTAATAGCATCACTCAATGGAATGACCTTTGAGGGACTAAAATATCCTTCCCACTTAAACGAACCGTAATGACTAAATTACCCTCAAAATTTTCTCTTTGGCGAAACAACCCTTTCTTCCTTCCTTCTTCATCGCCGATACAATTCAATTTTAGAGAAACGACCTTCCTTCCTTTCTCAAACGACCTCCCTCACCCCCTTCCTTCATCACCCATACAAAGAAATCATCCCCGGAATTTCTCAAACCGGCCGAAATTGCTCAAACCCATACATGAATCCTTCTCTTTGTTTTTTCGGTGCAAAAGCTAATACGGAGGTCACTTGGGAAGATTAAGATAACACAATATTAGCTAGTAAGAATGCCCTATCTCTCTTAATTTTATTTGGGTTTGATTGAATACCTACATTGTTAGTGTGTTTAGAAAATGTTGAATACCTTCATCGGGGTCTAAGAAAATGTTGCTTATGATACTGCTGTGTGGTTTATTATTTGTTTAAATGGAATAAAACAAGAGAAAAGATGAAATTTGTGAGCTTAATTATTTGATTGAGATATTGTTGATATGATCTTAGCTTGATATATTATGTGGGTCTTTGCTTGCTTTTTTTTATTTTTTATTTTTTATGATTTTGACTCGGGTATAATTGGCATTGACTATTGTATATGTGTGTGCACTTGCATATGTGTGTGATATATGCTGACACATTCGGAGGATTTAGAGAATTGAATCATTGGATATGTTAATAATGTATTTGACCCTTTGAGTTTATCTTTCGGGAATGAGACTGATTATAAATTAGTTTGTTTGTGTTGGAAAAGCATTAGGTTTATTATATATAACAAGTTTTTTTGTCATTGAAGAAAAAAGAAACTTAGAAATTTTACAGAGAGCCAATTTTTGCAAGTTGTTTTTTGTTTATTGGCGGTGGAGGAAGATTTAGTGACAGAGTCTGTGTGTGCATGCATAAATATATTTTTTGTCGATATTCAATTGAGTTCATAGTATAGTATTTATTGACAATCCAATTCAATTGAAGTCCTGAAAGTTTTATAACAAATTCAATACTTTTGATGCACAATGGCTCTTACAATAGGCAAGGCAAAGCCACAAAGGTCTATTTCATTCTCTTATATGCATTTCTGTAATTGCATCTCATTTTCTTTTCATTCTTAATTTTCTTGGTGGTTTTCGAGAAAAGAACTCACACCTGGATGAGTATTTCTGTTTGTATACATTTAATTGAAGTCTGTATCAATTCTTATCAAAAATTTATCATGAATTTGTTTCTTCTTGGTGATTGAGAAAAGAAAGGAAAAAAAAACAACAACTCATTTGTCATACCTAGATGATTTATTGTGGTTATATACATTTAAACATTGTTGAATAATTATACTAATATAAGGAAATACCACTAAAATTATTTTTGTTGGTTGTTGCTGGTGGTGTCTTGTTGCGGTTGTTTTTGTTTTGGTGCTGTATGTTTGTCCTATCTTGGTGGATGTTTGGTGTCCCCTTGGGTTGTTCGTTTTTTCTGGTTTGTGCTTTTGTGCCTTTGTCTGCTTGTGTTTGACATCTCTTGCCATTTGAATAAAATAGTTGTTTGAAAAAAAAAAAACGTATGATCTAATGTGGGCCCTGTTATGAATGAAGAGTTTTGAGGTTGTAAGTGTGAAGAGTTTTGAGGTATTATTTGAAAGTTTGAATTGTTTTAGTTTACTGCAAGATGGGATTACGAGCACTATTTTGAGGTTGCGGGGTTGCATTGTCGTTGTGTTGTCATGTTACATGTTGCATTGTCAATGTAATTTTTATGTTGTTTATTCACATTACTAGGCATGGCTTGAAATCATCTATGTATAGGGTTTGAAATCCCTTCGACATGAGCTTGATTTCTAATTCCCGGGCTTGAAAGTCCAACTCCTAGGGTTGAAAGTCCAATTCCTTGGCTTGAAAATTCCTGGGCTTGCAAGTCCAACTTTAATCCAAGATCAATCCATGCTAGAGTTAGATTATTTTCATGGTTAATTCAATGCATTTGTGAGGTAGTAAGGGGTGATTTATTTTGCTTTTTCTACTGTTTTCAAAGCATTGTTGGTTATTTCTACACTTTATTATTATTATTTTTTAAATAACTAATTTCAAAGATTTGACTTATTTGGGACCAAGTTGATTTGGGTTTTGTCTGATAACAGCAAAATTGCTATGGATTTAGTGATTTGTTTAATTCTTGGTTCATCTTTTACTCTCTAAAGAGGATGTTCTTTTTTGTTTTCTTGTTTTTTGTTAATTCTATCTCTGTCTATAAGGTTACACTTAGAGTGTGTTTGGTATGACTTTTCAATTTAAGTTTCTAGAGTAAATCTTTTTGTAGCAGAGCTTTTAATGAGTAGAGTTTCTTGTAAAAAAACTTTTGGTTGTGTAAATTACAAAAAAGTGCTGACAATGTAATTTTATAAATAGCTTTTGGTTGAGTGAAATACAAAAAAAGTGTTGATAATGTATTTATAATGAAAGAGTTATGATGGAATATCTAAAATTTATAAAGGGTAGTTGAGAGAATTCATATGTTTTAAAGAAGCTCAAAAAAAGCTACTTGGAGAAGCCCAAATTTTGTGCTTCTCTAAGTAGACATAAAATGTGTTTTTTTTTTTTTTTTTAAAGGGTAATTGAGTATATTAAAAAAACTTTTTGAGTTTTGCCAAATAATTAAAAAAAAAACTTTAAAATAGTTTCTAGCATTAAAAAAACGCTTTTGATCCTTTCAAAAGTCATACCAAACATACATTTACTAGTCCCACCCTTCCCAACAAACCGATGATGATGACTAACTTAAACCTTTGTCATAAAAGCTTAATCCTCAACATGTACATTTCAAATTGCTCATAAAAGTTTGAGTTCTATTTGAATGTCTTCATTATAGGTTCATTATGCCGTTATTTTGCTTTTATTACATTGCTTTATGTTCATATCTGAATGAGGGTATTTTTTTTTTTTAGTGTATACGGATACGATGACGAGCTTGTTAGTGCATTGCAATAGACATTAGAAGGGTAACCAGTCCATGGGTTTGATTTCTTTCGCATGTTTTCTAACTGAAACAAATTATGGTGTGTTCAATATTAATTTAGAGGGAGGGAGGGAGGGGGGGGGGGGGGGGGGGTTGAATATATTTTAATCAATTTTACCCAATTTTCGTGATTAGTCAAGTTTACGAAAATGCCCTTAACTAGTCAATTTATATAGCAAGTGCGGAAATATAAAAGACAGTTAATATTTACGTGGAAACCTTCAACAAGGAAAAACCACGGGTTGTATAGTGCGCCACACTCGAACCTTGAATCCACTAATTGCAATGACGTTTAAAACCTAGGTTGACCTCAATCTCTCACAGTCTATAACCCGCCACTATTACCTGCAAGTCTATAAAAGTAGACCTAGTCCAATTTGCTTGCACCATTCACCAGGGTCACAAGACTTACTTCTCAATGAAGAGAATAAACAACCTAATATGAATAATATGATATTCAATGAGCAAGTAATGCTAGGTTACACTAAATGCCTATCTAGGATGAAAGATGACAATAACCACAATCCTAGATATCAATCTTTGCTATATGACATGTCATAAAGCTTAACTATCAAAGATTAAGCAATCCTAAAAATAGCTATCAAAATACAACTCTCAAACAATCAACACAATCATCTTAATCTTGAAAATAGAATATGTTCTATAAATATGCAAGTGATAAATGAGATCGCTTGTTAAGAAAGACATAAAATATGTAAGATATTAGTGACCAACTTACCAAGCTAAAAATGTTGAATATAAACCAAGCATAGATTACACGTAGATGATCATGGATGATGCTAGATGATGATTTGATGCACTTAGATATGTGTTTGAGTAAACAAGGGAGAGTTCTTTAGTGATTTTTTCTCTTTGGAAAAATGCTAAGTCAAAATATGATTTGGACTCTCTTAAAACTGACCTAAAGTCAAAGTAGCATATATATATATATATATATATATAAAGGGTGACAAATTGATGCTACGTCGTTTTGCATGGTTTTCAAAAACTTTGTCTTGATCGCCTTACACTCGTCATACGTAGGGCGGTTGTAGGGCGGTTCACTTGGGAAATGAAGAACAAGTTCTTCATGAAAACCTTGTAGGCGAAAATCAGGCAAACCAAGGGCGGATGCTCTCGGGATTTGGAGAGCCGCCTTACACCCGCTCTACGTAGGGCGGTTGTAGGGTGGATTACATGCGATTAAAAAATCGACCAGTGGCGCTGTATGTAGAGGGCCTGAAGGGCGGTTTGTACAGCACCCTTAAAAATCATGATGCATCAATGACATGACATTTAAACACACAAGATGCAATCAAGTTAAACATGCATAAAGAGAGATTAATGAATATTAATGCACACACACAATAAAGAACCACAACATACAAAAGTAAGAATTATGCATGTGTTGTGAGTGTGTATAACTACATCTCTTCATAAGCAAGTAAGCATTTAGAAATTTACCTTTGAAATGCTTGATCTCTTGAGGACTTGAGAGGGACTTGGTTGTGCAAAGCACCAACCATCAAAAGCCTAACCTACCCTTACATCAAACCCCACTTGTGGTTTGTCACCGAAATAAGCTAGTCAAAACTTGAGGAATTTACACAAACCAACAAGGAGAAAGATACATATAGTGAATTATTGGAAATAATATTTCACTGGATTGAGGTCAATAGCGACAGATTCAATATAAGGATAAGTTCACAACTTAAAATGAAGAGTGGGAGATGTATATTATCCATTAAGAACAACGGTGATGCAACATGTTTGCTTACTCATAAGCAATCGGATTGGCATGAAGTCAATGTCAAAGTGGTAGAAATATTTGTACTAGAAAATGCAACCGCAAATGTATTTAAAACTTAGAAAAAGTCAATAAATACAACAATCCACTCTGCATGTACACCGTCGACTTTGAAACCCACTAGTAATCAACAATCCCCAGATGGTACTCCATATTTCAAACCAGTGAGTGGTAGCAATCAGTCATTTGGGTCCATGCTTTCACTTGGAATTACATCAATAGAGAAAGATTATGGCACTCCAGCATCGAAAAACAAGTATGCAGAGGTGGACGATATAGATGGTTTTGAGACATCTGATACTGTGGATGAGAGTGGTACTGACGATGATACTAGTAATGACCCAAATGATGTTTCAGCAGTTCCCCAATGTGCTGGGCAAGCAGAACTAGGTGCTAGACAAGCCCCAACAGATGGTGAAGAAGAATGAGGGGTCAGTGGAGCACCTAACAGTTATCCACCTTTTATGGCATCACGATGGACAATATCGGGTTCAGAACTCTACTCAATTCAACATGTTCAATCAAAGGACTTGTTAGAAGACCAATGTGACAAAGGTGACCAAGGCAACCAAGGTCCAATATACAAAGGATAGATCTTCAAGAACAGGCAAACCTTGAAAGGGACTTTAGGGTTGTATGCATTGGAAAAGAGGTTTGAGTATAAGATTAGACGATCAAATCATACACGATTCGCAGCAACATATAACAAGAGAGATTGTGAATGGGTTATTACTGTGAAGAAGTTTAAAACCGGGACCTACTGGTATGTTAAGTCATTTGTTAAGAAGCACACATGTGGTGATCCGGGCAACTACAACGTTGATTTTAAACAGGTAAGTTCTTATGAAATAGGGGAATTGTTTGCAAGAAAACTTGCTGATCCTGGATGCACTATACATCTGAATGATATAATTTTTGTGATGAAGGATTAACACGGCATAAACCTCTGATACAATAAAGCCTACAGGTCAAAGGATCGCGATTTGCATAATGCATTCGGTGATCCATTGGAGTCATTTAAGATGTTATCGACATTCTTTTACACGTTGGAACAATCCAACCCTATAACTATAACTAAGATTGAAATAGACTCACAAAAACGGTTCACTTATGGATTCATGGCACTTGTGGCTTGTGTAGAGGGATTCAATGTAGTTATTAAGCCGGTTATTGCCATCAATGCTACCCATTTGAAGGCCAAGACTAGGGGTTTTTTGTTATTTGCCGTGTGCAAGGACGATAACGAGATAATATACCCATTATCACTTGGGTTTGTAAATTATGAGTGCACCGAATCGTGGACATGGTTCTTGAAGCAAGTTCGCGAAGTGATCTTGTATCCTGAACGTGTGATGATAGTTATTGACCGGCACACAGATATCTTTGCAGGCATGGAAGCAAGTTTTCCCGATGCAACACATAGGGTATGTACATACCACTTGTCACAAAATCTAAAAAGAATTTTCAACCAACGTGATGATGTGATTAAGCTTTACTACCATGCTACTTATATGTACCGTGTCGATGAATTCGACCGTGAAATGACTGAGTTGAAAGCCATCCACCGTAAGGTTTATGATGAGCTTGTACATGTTGGGATATAAAAGTTTTCATGTGTAGATAGCCCAAAAAAGAGGTACCATATGATGACCACCAACATTGCCAGGTTAATTAATTATTGTCTACTTTCAATCTGGAAGTTGCCTATCACATCTATTACAAAATTTATCAAAGATTTGTTGCAAAGATGGTTCCACGACCTTTGGAGAAATGCACGTGAAATGCCTACATTCTTGAGTCATTATGCAGACCAATACATCAAACAAAGGCTATTACCATCGCAACGGTATGAGATTCACCCCATTGACTTCAATAGAGTCAAGGTAGACGACAAATGGAATGAAGCAATTGTCGACTTGGAACAACATTCTTGCTCATGCCGTGAATGAGATCTAAATATGTTGCCATGTATTCATGTTATGATAGTTGCTAGGTATGCTTACAAAATTGAAGTTTCATTTAATGTTACAAACCTTTCACTATTTAATTGTAATAATATTTGTTTCTTTGTGTCTTTTGTACTAGAATTAAAGGTATGTCTATTAACGTATTATGTTTTGACTTTTTCATAACGGCATGGCTGCAACATGCTTACGTTATGAATGTGAACCTTGTTCCAAATCCTGAAACATAGGACATTCCTAAAAAGGTTCGTGATCGCATTGTTTTACTATGGGAGATAAAGAAGCAGTCAGGAAGACCAAATAAGTCAAGGACACCATCTCTTGGGGAGAAACGAAAGCTACATATATGTTCGAATTGTGGGCAAAAGGGACACAATAAAAACCGTTGTCTGAAACCATCGTCTACCACAAGCAAACAAATCAAAAAAGCACGTACTTGTAGCATTTGCAAGAAGGAAGGACATAATAGATTGAAGTGCCTAGATAGGCCACCCGAGCCCAGTTTGAATGACACGAATGAAGCAGCCATTCATACATTTGAAGAACCTATCTTGGATGATTAAATTTTATTTTGGTAGTTGTTGTGGTGATAGTGTTGTCCATTTCGATTTAATATGTATTTGTATCTTCTAACTGCTGTGAAAATAATGTCTTGTACGGTTAAGTTGAATTAATAGTATATTGATATTTATGTTCTAGTATATATTTGCAAATTGGTGCTTAATTTAATTTCGTAGATTGATATTTGAACATCATAATTGCTATTTCCTTATATTTACACTTTATGGTATATCGGTTTCATTTTGAAGCCTGAGGTTTTATTTTTGAAACCTGGTATTAGATAAATTCCCAAGCCAAACATACTATTTTACGACCTAACTTATGAATTTCTGGGCTTAACCATAATAAAACAAATACAAATAGTATGAATAGATAAGGGCTTAACTTATGAATTCCCGGGCTTAACTGTAACAAAAAACAAATACAAACAGATAAGGGCTTGACTTATGAATTCTCGGACTTTACTTATGAATTCTCGTGCTTCAATTATGAATTCCTAGGCTTAACCATAATAAAAAACAAATATAAATAGCACAATCCATTCCAAGTAGCATAGCTTAACTATTATCAAACACAAATACAAATAGCACAATCCATTCCAAGTAGAATAGCTTAACCATAATCAAACACAAATATAAATGTTTATGAATGACTAAACATTTGAAATACAACAAAATAAATCAAGATTACCATATGAAAAACAATGTCATCGTTTTCTTTCGAGCCGTCCGTGTCCATAACAGTTTCTTTGCTTGCTCTTGATTTTTCAAACGTTGATTGTTCAGCTGGCTTTTCTCCAACCTTCATTTCTTTTCTAATATTTGCAAATTCAGCTTTACAAAAAGAAAGCAATTGTTCCTTGATGTCCTTAATTAGTGTAGTAAGAGCTGAATATCGTTCAACTACAGTGGACGGACTGCAAATCCAAAGCAACATAGGATATGTTAGGCCTAGACACTAGTAACACAAGAAAGCACAAATAAAATCTTAAATTCAATATCAAAAGAGTTGCTAAACTAATTAACCAAAAACATTAATAAATAATGAATTATATAAAGAATTTGCATACCCTAAGCACAAATCAGTTACTGTTCGTAGTGTTGGGTCCATGCATATCATGTTCTACAGTATTGCTTGGTGAAATTGGAGAGCATATTAACATAAGATTATAAGAGAATATCATCTAAATTGTTGTAAAATTACACAACTTATAGTTAAATAGTAAAATAACAATGCCTTAATTACACACTTTGAGTAATAACTTAACAAAAAGCATACAGTATAATTAATAATCGATAGAAGATCTTTACAAGTAAACGCCCATAAGGAAACTTTTATTTTATTTTATTTTACATCAACAACATGCGGAAATCCATAAAATCACTAATCATATCTAAACATAATAAATTCATACCTTAGGAGTTTCAAAATCTTCTTCTTTGAAGAGCCACCTTTTAGAATTAGGATCTGAAAATGAGCTTTTAGATCTGATGAAAATTGTTGTATGATGGTTGTGAAAAGAAGTAGTTCTCTTATCAATGTCATCGTGGTCCTCATCAAAACCAACATTTTGTTCATCTTCAAATTCCATGTGTATAGGCTTCACCAACGACTTGTAGTAATCAGTCCATTTTTCTATGTCGTGAACTTCCTGAGGAAACAAAGACATCTGAATGTAGGGAACAAATAATGTTGCGCTCTTCCTACAAGTCGGTATTACTATAGAAAAAGAAAAAGAAAAAGAAAAAGGAAAAGTAATGAAATACATACCATTGATGAGAACCTGGATTCAATTTTCATGACCCTTATATCGAAATTTCATCTCTGAAATTAAATAAACATATGTCTAAATTAACCTTGGGGGGGGGGGGGGGGGGGTGTGGATAAGTTTTGATGAAGTTAATTACCAACTTTTCTTTATTAGTCAATATTCAAAATAAACCAAAAAGCAACAAGCAATCAATTGCCACTTTAAAGGCGGAAAACAATAAATGACAAGCCAATTAATTTACGTGAGAAACACTCCAACTAGGCAAAACTCACGGGCTATTATGCTAGTCACACACGGTCTTCAAATCCGTTATTTGAATAAAAGTTTACAACCTAAGTTGACCCCAAACTAAACAATTCTTAGTCACTAATCCTTCCACTCTATCCAACGAGCATTTAATTGTAATCCTAGACCATCTTGCTTGTGCACTAATCCACTTAGTCACAAGAATTAACATTCAATGAAGAGATAACAACCTATGTGAATATCAAATGGATAAATGCTTGATTAACACATTAATGTTTATCTAACCATGAATGAGTAAATCAAACAATCCTAGTATCATGTTGCTACATGCCATACATATAACTTAGCTATATAAAATAAATGCAAACCTAGATGCAATAGCTATCATAATACAAAACCCAACAATCAACACATAAATATCCACTTGAAGATAAGAAATTAATCTAGATGCAAACAGGTCATAAAAGAGATTTCTTGTCAAATAAGAACATAAAAATGGATGAAGATGGTGTTCTACTTACCAAGTAAGACCTATGCTAGAACACAATCTAGATAAAGCTAGATGATGCTAAATGATGTTAGATGCTCATGAAAATGGGTTTGGATGAGCAAATATGAGTTCTTAGGAGTTTCTCTCTCTAGGGTTTTGATTTCTCTCACTTAGATCTGAATTTTGGCTCATAAAAACGAGCTACGAGGAAGAGAGAATATATATAATAGGGCAAAGTGAAACTACGTCGTTTTTAAAAAAATGCCCAGATTACGTGCTGTGCACTGGTGTGTGTGCTGGTCGAGTAGCACACGACCAACGCAAAAGCTTTGCTCACCTTGCGTGGGTATGGCACTTGACGACCAACGCTGAACCTCTACTCAACTTTTACGGGTTATGTGCTGGTTGAGCAGTGCATGTCCAGCGCTATGCACTGGTGATGCGCGAGTAAGTGGACCAGTGCACTGACTCAATTATCTAATTATGTATGATAATATTGAAGAACATACAAAGAGATGTGTGTTGAGCAAGACCCATGCAAGAAAACCTCATAATTATGCTAGAAAATGCTTATATGATATTTTGATACATATGTAAATGAGTTTGCGTGATTAAATGAGCAATCTTGATTGTTTTTTCTCTCAAAAGTCTCTCTTTTAAACTTAGGGTTTTTGATAATCAAATAGTCACCAATAGACTATGAGAAAATAGTGTATTTATAGAGGGCCATAAAAGTTAGAGTGAAAAAACAAATTGCCCCAATCTTACGGGAAAATTTACCCCATGTTCTGTGGCCATGGACTGCAGAATCGAGGGCACAAAATTGGACCTGACGCTCTGGTCCCTTTTTTGTGCCCTTGTTCTATGACCCCTAACTGCAAAACCCAAGGGCGTAAAAGTGTTAGGTATTTTGACACTTCATTTCTGCAGCCAATTCTGCGGTCACCAATTGTAGAATTAGGGTGTATTTTTGACCTAGTCAAAAATATACAACCCTTTTCCCAAATCCTCCTGGAAGACAACTTCCAACAAACAAGCTCAATGAAGAAGAGCATGGAGGATATAAGTAGACAACCACACACACAAAATACAACAAGGAAGTGCAAGTGTGGAAGTGAAGAGAATGCACAAAAGCAATGAACATGTATGCAAGCAAGCATGGCAAGTGAGTGTGTGCAACTAAATCTCTTCAAGAAAAAATAAGCACTAGAGATATACCTTTGAAGTGCTTGTCAATCTTGAGGTCTTGAGAAGGTCTTTTAACTTGATCACCTATCACTTTTACTACCCGTACATCAACCCCAATATGTGGTTTGCCCACGAAATAAGCCAATCAATAAATGGGAACCTTACAGAACTCTTGCCTTGATGACGGATTCGAGATTCTGCAAGGTCGAATTTCGCTTATGTCTTTGTTGGGTTTTGGAGTTTATGCTTATATTTGGCTGCTCTTAGTGTTTTTTCTTCAGATTCTTTTTCTTCTTATTCAGATTCTTTAGATTCGGCGGGTTAGGGATTCATATGGGGTTATTCCTTTGAACATGTATGCAAGCAAGCATGGCAAGTGAGTGTATGTAACTAAATCTCTTCAAGGAAAAATAAGCACTAGAGATATACCTTTGAAGTGCTTGTCAATCTTGAGATCTTGAGAGGGCCTTTTAACTTGATCACCTATCACCTTTGCTATCCTTACATCAACCCCAATATGTGGTTTGCCCACGAAATAAGCCAATCAATAAATGAGAACCTTACAGAACTCTTGCCTTCTTGACAGATTCGAGATTCTGCAAGGTCGGATTTCACTTGTGTCTTTGTTAGGTTTTGGAGTTTATGCTTATGTTTGACTGCTCTTAGTGTTTCTTCTTTGGATTCTTCTTCTTCTTCTTCAGATTCTTTAGATTCGGCGGGTTAGGGATTCATATGGGGTTATTCAGATTTGACTGCTCTAAGTGTTTTGGGCTTTAGACAGTTTGAGGAGAAATAAGTGATAAGGGTAAATGGGTAATGTTGAATTAAATAAATAAGTTATGGAAAATCATTTTAAAGGGCACTTTGGTAACTTTATCTTATTTTTGGACATTTTTGCAAGTTTTTCACAAAGTGGACATTTTTGCTCTTTTGCTCTTTGGAAAGACTATTTTCTTATATTCCCAATTTTTAGAATCCAATATTATTTTAGTCTTATCTCCCATGTTTGTTACATGGGATATGCTTGTCTTCTATGTTTGTTGCGTACTTAGGATGAGGTAAAGCAACTTAACCCACATCTGTGAGACTAATTAGTGCCACCACTTTATACATTTTTTTTTTCTCTTTTCAATTAATTTTATTTTTTATATAATTAAAATATAGATATCTTATAATAATTAATAAAATTACCTATGTGTTTCTGAAATTACCTCGCCAAAGCCGGTTAGCCATCGTCTTTGCAACAATCTTGTAAAGCATATTGCAAAGGCTTATTGGTATGAAATTTGAGACCCGATCTACTGCTTGTTTCTTAGGGATTAGACATATCAAAGTATTGTTAACATGTTCTAAAGAGTCACCCTCATTTAAGCATTTCAAGCATGCTTCTATCGCACTAACCCTAACAGTATCCTAAAACTTTTGATAAAAGATGGCATGCAGACCATCTGGGCCAAGGGCTTTGGATGGTGCCATATCGAACACTACTGAATGGACTTCCTCAGCTGTGAAAGGAACCTCTAAAAAATCACAGGACCGCTGTGATAAACGGGATTGCAAACAACCTAAAAATGAAGCAACATCCTCACTAGTCACCTCCTTAGCCTGAAACATTTTGGTAAAATATCTAGAAATTGCCCTTTCTAAGTCTTGTTTTCCAACACACCACACCCCTTTGTCATCAATAAACCCTCAATAATATTAGCGCGCCTTTTTAAAGCTTTCCAATGGAAAAACTTTGTGTTTCAATCCCTCCCTTTCAGCCACTGCATCCTCGATCTCTGTTTTCAATAAACCTTCTCTTCTTCTAATAAATCATCTAGTTTTTGCTCAATCTTCTAAGCCTCCTACCACCTATCTACATGATCAATAGTATTCACTCTTCGTAACTCCTCCTGGTGCTTCCGAATCTTCGATCGTCAGGACACCCTATTTTTAGAATTCCACCTCGTAAGCTTCGAAGTACAACTCTTAATCATTAGAGCCATCTTGCCCATCGCTCCTACACCGCACAAATGGACCCATTTTTGGCTCATTGACACTCAACACTCATCACGATTTGCCTAACAAGACTCAAAATGGAATCTTCTGCCAAAACTACCTCTAGACCCACTACCTCGATCATTTGTTGCTAGGATCTCCACCAAAATCGAGCGATGGTCTGATTTATAGTAGTCCAGATGATGCACAAAAGAGTTCAAAAACATATGGTGCTACTGAAAGCTACTCACTCCCCTATCGAGCCGTTCCTGAACCATAGCCTCACCCCTCTCTTGTTACACCATGTAAAAGCAGGGCCTTTGAATCCCATATCCTCAAGTTCATATGAATCCAAAGCATCCCTAAAGCTCTTCATCAATCTTCGATTCCTTAGCTGACCCCCTTGCTTCTCATCATTGGTGAGCACTTCATTAAAGTAACCAACACAAAACCATAGCAAGTGGGACATGCCGTGTAGACGGCACAACAATGTCCAAGCATGACACTGCTACTCTAGAACTGGGTCACCATAGAAGCCTATAAACTGCATACCTTCACACCATGGGACACCACCTTGAAGTCAATGTGGTACCTCGAAAACGAAAGCAAATCCACTGACAAATTCTTTTTGACAAATTCTATGATAATATCTTAGGTTCTAGTCGCCACCTGTATTTTTGGTATATATATAAAAAATAGATATAATTAAAATTCCAAACTATATATAGTTAAGACTTAAGAGGATAGATGGCACTTTATTATTGCCTTATTTGATCATTTAGCAAACTTTTAAGTCACAACTACTTCTTAAAAGAGAAAAAAAAAAAAAAAATCATATTTTACTGGATGAAATTTCATATATTTATATTTAAATGTAAATGAACATTAATACATATAAAGTTGTGTAGAAGTAACTGCTCTTTCAACACAAGGAATTAAGTCCTGGCTTCGAGAGCCATGGAGTACGATGAGGAGAATGACATAGGAAAAATGGCTTGTTGATGAGTGAAAATGTTGTTGGGATCTATGAGTGTTTTGGCTCTAACCAATCTATCATAGTTCTTCAAGAAGTAGTTTTCACCCCAAGCCCTAGCAATCTCAACAATATCTTCATCTTGAGATGGGACATCACTACCAGTGTTGATAAACTCCACGACTCCTAGATCAACGTCCATGTAATTGACATAAGCAGCTCTTGGACCCCATGAAACAAATGGTGTCATTGCTTTGTACAACTCTCTTATCCATTCTATGTATCCGTCACTTTTCTCATTGTTTTCTTCATACCAAGCCACCAAGTACTGAATTGTGAATAGATTGCCTTTTCTGTGTGGAAATGCAATTGAGTCACTGCTTATTTTGTTCATCAACCCACCATAAGGGTCCAAAATCACATACCCTTTTGGTTCCTTCTCAAGTATGTCCAAAGCAGCCTTGATGCCTGTAAAAGAGATTTGTGTTTTGACATAATCTGATTTGGCTTTGAAGTAGTTCTTGTCTTGCAAGTACCTGTTTTTCAAATCAGAAATGGAGCTTCCATTACTTAGACCAGAAAAGAAGAGGATTGATTCAATCCAACTCATTTCTTTGCAATCTTCTACAGAAATTCCCAACTCAGGAAAATCCTGGTTTAGAATTGACACAGCTTCATGTGTTGGACCCAAATAAAAGCCTTTAAATGTAGCTGAGATTCCAATAGTTTCGGTTTCAGGCAGAGAAGCACCCACAAAACATGACAAATAGAAGTCATCAACTAAATTTGGTGCAATGTACTGCCACTTGTGAACTAACTTGGACACTTGGTGTTTCGTGCCTGGTCTAGAGACAATGAAACTTGTTACAACTTTTGGTACATTTAATAATTTAATTTTCCAAGCACAAACAATGCCCCAAACACCTCCACCACCACCCCTAATTGCCCAAAACACTTCCTCTCCCATAGCTTCTCTGTCTAATAACCTTCCATTTGCATCAATAAGAAGAGCATCCACCACATTATCAGCTGCAACTCCATATTTTCTAGACAACAACCCGTATCCACCGCCGCCAATGTGCCCACCAACCCCAACAGTTGGGCATGATCCTGCTGAGAACCCATGAGTACTACTTGATTCAGAAATGGAATAATATGTCTCACCAAGAGTTGCACCTCCTTCAACCCAAGCTGTTTCTGATTCGGAGTCCACCATAACCCGGTTCATGTTAATCATATCGACGATGACAAAGGGAGCTCCATCATTTGCCACAGCTGAAGTTCCTTCATAGCTGTGTCCACCACACCTCACTCTGATTTCAACTGAAGCTTTTGTACAACACAACACACTGCTTTTTACCTGCTCGGCACTGTCTGGCAAGATAATGGCTATTGGTTTGGGAACTTTTGGTTCTGCGAAACGAAGGTTTTGAATGGAAAAATCGAGCAGCTTGAAGTAATAGTTATTAGCTGTGCAATTAGGATTTTCTGTTTTGCTGGGAAATGTTGTGAAGTTGTTGATACTGTTATGTGTCAAACAAGACACAACATCATCAATTGGTGCACATAGAGATGGACTAACAAGAAAAAATACGAAGAAGATGGAGAGAAGAAATGGGGTTTTGAAGACCATGGTTTTGGTTTCGAGGTCTGAAAATGGTGATACAAATAAGTTCGAAGGTGGTTTTTAATTAAATGGGAAAAAGTGAAGAATCAAATGTAAAGTTGAAGACAAAGAGAAGGTGAAATATGCAAATATGTGGCCGGCCATTAATGTTTTTATATGGCAAGTTTTAGGAAAGAAGAACTCCTTAATTGTTACATATGACATGCACATTAATATGTAGCTTAACTGATAGATGGACGAGTTCAGGGCTTGGGTAAATGACTTCTATGTTAGTGGCTCGAATCCTACCAATAGTGAAAGTTTTAAAAAAAAAATATATGATCCCGGATTAAAAAAAAATTTAATGGGCAAACACAACCACTGGAACATGACAAAACCAGTACTTTCATGAGAATAAACAAGGTTAGTTTTAAGACAAAGAAAGATATCTACAAATTCAGGTTACCTTATCTAAGTTCTCCATCGAATTGATTTTAGTAAACATTATAATCACGTAAATGTATTGATATTTAAAGCTGAAACATGATTCAAGTAGTAAAGACGTATAGGACTGCCAAACATAAAATCCAAGGCCTGCTCGTGTTTGTAGTGTGTGGCTATATTATCACTGATTAGTAATTAGTGGTAACACAAGCACATCACTATCCAGTATCCATGCATTGATAGACAGAACGGCTGTTGCATTTATTTTATGGTTAAATTGCAATTAACTACCTGACATTAGTTGTTTGTACATCTAAAATGAATCTTAATCGAAATTATAGATAATTACCCTTCACTTAGCCGTCCAACATTCGACTTACTGCCTCTCTGAAACTTCAATTACTGCTCTAATTGCTATTGCTTGAGAATCCAGTTAACAGAAGAAAATAACAATTGATGTTTAGAGGCATAATATAAGATAAGATTTCATTGTCAACTGCAATAATTCAATTACTTTAAAGAGACAAAAGAAACAAATACACGATTGAAATTGTTATTAGTGACAATAGTCATAACCGCTTCCAATTAATTTAGTGATTATCGTAAACTTTAAGATAAGAAAAGACTTGGATGTATATGAATTATGATAATATAAACCAAACCGGCCCCTCCCAGTCCCCGCTACCTATACATACTGAATTTATCAAAAGTTACAAAAAGTATATGATAAAATTATATTTCATGTCTATCATAGGTCTGCCATCTTTCTATTACAACGTTGAAACCATCATCCCGTTTTCTGATCTGCAAAACCAGAGTTCGATCTACGATTCAGATCAAGGGTTTCCATGTCCAAAGTTAATAAAACAAGTATGAAGAAAGCTTGTGAAATCTGATGCAGAGTTGAATTCACACTTGAAAAATCTTCTTTAACAAAGCAAGAGGTGATCAAATTTTAAAAGCATATGAGTAGAGAAAGAATTACCTCAACCGATGGGTTCTGTCCACGAAGCAACATATCCACACTCTTCTCTGTCTACATGACAAGAGACGAAAATTTTAAGAAATGTTACTATCCGAACATTATAACTGAATATAAGAAATAATTAGAAGCCAGTAGAAATACCTTATGTGTTACCCAATAATGTCTTTCTCTCATCTCAATCAAGAAATAAAATGTTGGAGGAGCTTTCCTTTCAAGAATGCTTTTCTGACACCTTCTAGCTCGGGCTTCTTCATCTCCTAGAGTAACAGTTTCTACTCCCCCAATCTGAAAACCAAAAACCGGCAAATTGTTAACTATTATCAAACAATTACCAAGCCTATAGGAGACATGTTATTTCAACTTTGCATGAGTTTTAGCTCAAATAGCAGTGAGTCATTCAGCTGCATGTAAATATATGCACTCAAATTATTAAGTTCAAGTTACTTTCCCTCTGATATGTTGGTTTGCTCAATGTCAAAGAACTGCACACCAAAAAAGGCTGTAATGTTAACCATTCGATAAATATTAGAGATGAGTACATTTAGACTAGATTTTGATGTGCTCTCATTAATTGAGTTGACATAATTTATATTGAGTTTCAATCATCTCTGTTATAATAAGAAATCTTGAATAGAGAATTAGCAGACTCGCGGCATGACTACATGAGTATGAAGATATGGACACATATCATCTTTCTAATCCATTCGCTCCAAACAGACTGTATTGAGTTCAACAAACTGTTGTTGCAGGAAGACTAAAAACTGAAATTTGTAACGAGGCCAGACAGCAAGCTTTTGTTATATGAAACAAAAAAGACATACACAACCACATATAAAAGCAATCACAAGTTGAAATTCAAGAATATCAAAAATATTTCAACGATTACAAGTCAAAAAAGAAATGAAATATGCAACAATATAGAAAATTTCAAATGGAGGGACCTCAGTAAAGACCGTTTAGATTTAGACAACTAGTTATAAAGAATAGAACACACCAGGTCAGAGAGCGTCGGGTTCTTTATTATATTTTCAAGCCACTCTCCATGAGCAGTACCAATAAGCATAACGCCTCTCTCGGCAATGGATCGACAAGCAAGAGCTTCAGCTTCAGTGCCAATCTCATCAACAATGATCACTTCAGGCATGTGATTCTCTACTGCCTCAATCATGACTTTGTGTTGCAAGGAGGGTTCTGGAACCTGCATTCTTCGTGAATTTCCTATTGCTGCATGTGGAATATCTCCATCCCCTCCTATTTCATTGCTTGTATCAACGATCACCTATAACAGTTGGTCAACGCATTTGTCAAAGCACCGCTAATGATAACAGAGATAAGAGGGTTTAGTGAGTTGAGGGAGAAAATATGGTACTTGAGAACTCTACCCACCACTCTTTTGTGAAATTCATCTGACAATACACGGGCAATCTCTCGCATAACAGTAGTCTTTCCAACCCCAGGTCTTTACAAAGAGAAAAACGAAAAATCGTCAAAAATAATCAAATGAAAAGGGTCATTCTAGTTGAGGATTGAGAGTCAAAATATTCTGCGGTCTTCGAGATCAAAGGAAGATGTGACAGTACGACACTCACAACATTCACTCTTTTCTTTCCGAATTTTTATCAAATAACAATCCTTACAGAGGCACAAACATTGTACTAAGAAAAATTACAAAAGATTGAACATAATGCGGAATGGAATCATGATGTATCACTTACAAACAGAAACATACTTCTTCCAAAGCCATGTAAGACTCAATTGAATAATTTTATTTTTGACACAATTTCCCTCAATTTAGACTGTTTGACATGACACCATGTTGGAAGCAATTTTCCTAAAGTGTTAAAACATCAAACAGTAATATAGTATAAATAGTAAACTTACCTCCCAACAAACAAGATGCTTTGCCCAAACTGAAGCAGATCATAAACCATGTCAACATGACCACTGACTGCCCTGCCCACTCGGCAAGTTAAACCAACTATTGACCCTTTCCGACTCCTGATAGCAGATATTCTGTGCAAGGTACCCTCAATGCCAGCTCTGTTGTCCCCTCCAAATTCCCCAACAGCATTTTGAGCATACTCTAACTCTTCTATTGATACCTAGCTAATAAGCATCTCAAATCAGTAAATAAAATCCAATGAAGACGTTACTGTGTCAATTAAGTACTTTATCCATCTAGAATGTTCACAACTATCAAATAAGCAAAAGAACACTGCAAATACAACTGAAAGACTCAAATCATGAACTTACTTCAGTACTTCTTAAATACTTGCCACCAAATTCACCTTGATAGCGTGCTTCAGGCAACCGACCAAGGTCCAGTATCACCTATATCAGACATAGCAGTAGATAACATAACCATTATCTAAAAACATTATTTGAGTGTTTCTGTGTAGTACTGTAACTATTTTCATGAATATTATCAGCAGATATTTGTCCCCTAAGGAACAAATTTTTTTTTTTTTTTTTACAGTTTTGAGATTTATCACCTCTAAAAGTTGACCTCTCTTAGAATCATTTAGAAGTCTATTGCGCAAATCACATGGAAGAATCTGTCAAAATGAAATAAACAATGAAAATGATGGAATTCAGTAAGCAAATCAATCAACACTAAAGTATAATCCAAGTAGAATACAAAAATACTTGAAGAGAATCTTAAAAGGTCTAAACTTCCAAGGCCAAACCAAACTTATGTGGTACAGAGAATGTCAAGCCTGAATTGAGTAGCAAAACTGTTGTAAGTATAGACAATATGGAAAAGCAACATAGTTTGCTTTATAAACAAAGATATATAGCAAAAATACATATATGATTCAAACAAACACATTGAATAAAATGCAAAAGCAGAGCTTAAAAACAAAAATCATCGAAAACCCAGTAGAAGAAAGGAAATTGAGAGCTAGAGGGTACCTGTAAGAAAGCATTGAGATCATCCTCCACGACCAAATGAGCAGTTTCTGATGAAGACACTTCAAGTGGGAGTGAGCTCCGTTTTTGAAGACACTGGTTAGTTCTGGTATTGGAGGAGAACAAGTTGATTGCTAAATTTGGTTTGCAGAGGAATGAACAAGAGCATTCATGATTTGCTGGGAAGTTTAAGTGACAAAGTGTGAGAGTAGCGGTTGCATTCATGTGTTCCTGTTACAACAAATGAACAAGTGAACAAGGTGATTGAATTGAAACTAGGAGATAAAGCTGCCTGCTTGAGTGGGCCAACTCATCAACTTATCGGCCCATTTTTTTTTTTTATTATGGGTTTCTATCAATGTGGGCCCATTGTTATTTATTAAGGCGTTCTATCAAAAAAAAAAAGTGTAAGTGGGGTGACTGGGGTCCTGTTTTAATTTAAATTGATAAAGAATTAATGTTTCCATTTTTTTTGTTGTTGAAGTATTTGAAATATTTGTTGGTACAATTTATTGATTTAGAAAATTAAAATGTATTAAAATAATATAATATAGTGCTAGGTGTAAACATTGTATTTTATTATTTTAATATATTTTAATTGCCTAATACAACAAACAGTGTATTAACTAATACATTATATTTGGTGGTATTAAGTTGTATTGTATTAAAAAAAATACTTTTTTATTTTTTTTTTAACAAATATAAAATATTGTTGAAATATGTGTTATATTGTTAATATTTTTTTTTTATAATTTCAAAATAATTATATTGGAAATATTTATTTTATATATAAAAATATTATTTATTAAAAAAAATTCAATTAAACTAAATATTTATTGATTTTTTATATAAAAATATTTATTGATTTATTCATGGTAAGAATATTTAAAATTAATTATTAACTATTTTTTAAAAATAATGTTATATTTTTTAATATAAAAAAATTCAATAAAATCATAGAAATAACTTAATACGATATAATACAGTACGTTACAAAATATAAATTTGTATTAATGATAATACAGTATAATATAATTCAATACAGCCTAATACGTTGTGTCAAACGAACCCTAATTGTGTTAGATGAATTATCACATCAATTTATAAAAGAAATCAAATAAAAAATAAAAAATAAAAAGCGTTGTTTTCAGCTTTGGGCTTAATTACTTGTAGTCTTGTACTACTAGTTTGATAAACAGAGAGCGATGAACGGGTACGGCAGCAGTAGCAGAAGAGACGATGAAGACAAGGGCTTAATCTGGAAGCTTCCTCAGATCAAAATGAAGGACCTTGGAAAACTCGGTCCCGCTTTCGGCACCGGCGTCGGCTGCGGCGTCGGCTTCGGCCTTGGTGTCGTCGGAGGTAAACAAAACTCAAAACTACTACTTTTTCTCTCTAAGTAGGGATCAGCAACTAGAAAGTGGAAAGATAATATTTTTGTATTAGAACAGTGAGGTTTCTTCTGCTTATTCAATTACTTTTGAGGCCCAATCCCCAACTGATATAACTTTCCAATCCCTAATTGTCAGATTTGGATTTTTTGTGTGATAATGTTCCAGTTTCAGTTCAATTACAAATGAAAACAAGGCAACTCAACTTTATTATTAGGGAGATTGTCAATTTCGAATGCTCAAATGCAATGGACAATAGTCAAATTAGAAAAAGTGAACTAGTGTGGTTTTCAAGTTTAAATGTAACTATTGGATTTAGCAGTGATGCTGGTTAAATTTTGTTAATGTCAATGTTTTTGTTCAGGTGTAGGCATTGGCCCTGGATTTCCAGGTCTGCAATTCGGATTTGGGGTTGGTGCAGGATGTGGGATTGGTATCGGTTTTGGCTATGGTGTTGGGAAGGGTGTGGCTCATGATGACAACCGAAAATACTCTAATGTTGGGAACCTGTTTAATGCTCCAGGATATCTTCCTTCTCAGTGAGTAGAAAATTGAACCGCCTTTCGTTTTTATCATGTATTTATTTATATAGAATTCTCTGTATGATTCTAAAATCCTCAACTGGTTCATATATGCATCTACTGACTTCTATATGATATTCCAATTTATCTTTTTGACATCATTGAGTTTTTGTTATGAAAATCACGTTATTGAATATTAAAAGGTGAGCAAGTTCGGTGCTATCTTTGTTTTACTATTTAGATTATTGAAGAAGAATTTTTAAATACAGTATTTTAGCTAGATTATGTACAAATGAATGGATTATGGAAACCGACTGTTCTTGGGTATGTACTTATCATATTCGGCAAAAAGTAAACAAGGTTATCTTAGTTTTTCTATCTAGTTTCTTTTATTCAACTGATTACATATCTAATAATGTGCATGGCTTGATTTCTAAAGGGATGACATTGGTGCCATTGTTGATGAGTTTGTCCTCAATACCAAGAAGATGGTCCAAGCAACTTCAAGAGAGATTGACAAGTGGAGAAGATGAGTTAAGTTTGATGGGTTTGTTGGTTCGAAGAAGAATTTTAGCTAGATTATGTACAAATGAATGGATACCGACTGTTCTTGGGTATGTTAGGTTATCGATCTCCGAAGTTATATTTATGCAATGACATTTGTGAATAAAAAAAAAAAAAAAACATTATTTGTTTAGGTCACATGTAAACCAAAGTTGATATTTGTTATTTGTTATCCAGAGACTGCAGAATTACTTGTGCTTGAATGAGATGACTGAATATGTTATATGTGCTGTGATTGTTTTGTTAACGAAATATCAATATTTCATGTTTGTATGAGTATGAGACCCCACTTAGGATGATAACCACATAAAAAAGAAGAATATGGATAGGACATGTTATCCAAACCTAATCTATGCACTATGATCTGCCACTTCATCATACCCGCCCTATCAGATTTCAGTATCAGATTTCACATGTTCCACAGCCAACCAATCACAAGCATCCTAAGTGGCATGTCCACATCCATTAGTTCAACCTTATAGTATCTACATCTTCATTCTCTTCATTCTTCAGAGTTCACTTCAGCTGCACACCCATCTCACTAATCCTCCACCACCAACAACAACAACATTGAAGATGGCTTCTTTGGCAGCAACCACCGCTGCCGCCTCCCTAGGAGTCAAGGAGATGCTTGGAAACCCTCTCAATGTGAGCAGTGCAGTGAGGTCTTCAGCTCCAACCTCATCAAACCCAGCAACTTTCAAGACTGTTGCACTCTTCTCCAAGAAGAAGGCTGCTCCTAAGGCCAAGCCCGCCTCCATCTCTCCTCTCAACGAAGAGCTCGCCAAGTGGTATGGTGAGTATATATATATACCAATTTCACTCGTCTAGATATAAATATTTATGTGAATTTTTAATATATTGCATGGTGGGTTCTCAGGTCCTGACAGAAGAATTTTCTTGCCGGAGGGTCTCTTGGACCGATCTGATATTCCTGAGTACTTGACTGGAGAGGTTCCTGGAGAGTAAGATTTTTGATCTTCCTTTTGATGGGTTGTTTTAGTTCGATGTTGAGGAATTTCTTTTGACTTAGTGATTATTGTTTTGATCATTACATGCAGTTATGGTTATGATCCTTTTGGACTGAGCAAGAAGCCAGATGACTTCGTCAAGTATGTTAATTAAGCAAATAATAATCAAACTTAAAAGTTGCTTAATTGTTGATCATGGTTTTCAATTTTGATTTCAGATACCAGGCATTTGAGTTGATTCATGGCAGATGGGCCATGCTTGGTGCAGCCGGATTCATCATTCCTGAAGCCTTCAACAAATTTGGTGCCAACTGCGGCCCAGAAGCCGTTTGGTTCAAGGTTTGAATCCTTGCATTAATTAGATCAATTCACTTTTGGTCCTTAAATCATGTATTTTAAGTTGGGATTAATTTCAGACCGGAGCTCTACTCCTTGATGGGAACACATTGAATTACTTTGGTAAGAACATCCCCATCAATCTTGTTCTAGCTGTTGTTGCTGAGGTTGTCCTTCTTGGTGGTGCTGAATATTACAGAATTACCAATGGTTTGGTATGCTCCCATTCTTCTTATACTATATATATTCTTCAATCCTTGAGATTAAAGCTTAATATAAACTTCAAGATAGATTATGATTGCATTTGAATATCTTAAATGAACGAAAGCATACCATAATTTTTACTCTTTCGAGATAGATTCTGATTAGGGGTGTATTCAATTTAGATTTTAAAAGATTTTTATGGAATTTAAAAGTTTGGATGTATTCAATGTAAATTTTTAAAGACTATAAAAGACATGGTGTATTTAATACATACTTTTACGGATTTTTAAAAAAATCTATAAAAGTCATGAGGTATTATTCGGTCAAGATTTTTTATAAGTTTATGAAAGTTATGAAGTATTCTAAATGTTAACGACTTTTAATGTTATAAAAAATCTCACAATTTTCTTTCGTTCTTTAGAATGATTTTTATTTTAGAAGAAAAACATAAAACTCTTTGAAAAAAATCAACCACCAAACATATGTTCTTAAACAAGAGCACACCCATTCTTAACAAATTTCACAAATAAAATAAAATGAACTGCTTTTTAAAATTAACAAACATTATAAAAAATACATATAAACATTAGTGATTTATAACAAATAAGAAGAAGAAGTTAAACTAACAAATAATATAAAATAAAACAGTTCTTCGCCGGCTATGCAATTAAGAACGAAAGACTTCATTTTTTTTACCTCCAATTTCAAAACAACTAAACAACACTTAACTACGTCATAATCAAAGTCGCGTATGTGTCTCCATGTAAATATGGTTAATATCAAACTATTCACTTTTGGGTATAGGTCTTATTCAACAGCTTGGTGCGATTTTTAGGTTTTGTTTTGGTAACTTGAATTAATTTTGGGTAGAGTTTTTATACTCATTATCATACTTTTATAAAAACATGTAAACTTTAATATTATTGTTGGTTTTCTATCTTTTATTCTAAAAGAAAATTTATAATATTTTGACTAATTATAACAAACAAATAAAAATTTGACTAACTATGTATTAATTATAAAAAACAAAGAAAATTAACTTTTTTAATTATATTTTACACTTACTTTGACTAATTATGAAAACCTGTAGGTGCATAATATATTTATGATGCAAAATATAATAAAAATTATAAAATCACGTATATACATATGAATGCGTTCGTCAAGTTTCATAGAGATTAACGATGATTTTTGTTTTTTCTTCGTTGGATTTTTTTTTTTTTTTTTTTTGACATGAGAAATATAATTTTGTTACAACATAGTATATATTATATTTAGAAATCAATACAAGTCTATAAATGTCTATGAAAGTTTTTCATAATTATGTAAAGTCTATAAAAGTCCAGAAACTCTATAAAAGTCGTCTACTTAAAAAAGTATTTTGAAATCCAAATTGAATACACCCCCGTGACATCTGGTATCTTAATAAACGTTTAACTTTTAATGGTATTAATACTTGCAATAGGACTCATTAACATTAATCTTGTAAAATTGATATTTCATTGAAGTTGGACCATGGAAGTGTTGTAGCATATACTTTTAAGACAATGTGGTTTGATAAACAACAGAACTCATGAATACAGTTGGACTGATTTGGTCGTTTGATGGCAGGATTTTGAAGACAAGCTGCACCCGGGAGGTCCATTCGACCCATTGGGGCTGGCAAAGGATCCGGACCAGGCTGCGATTTTAAAAGTGAAGGAGATAAAGAATGGTAGACTTGCAATGTTTGCGATGCTCGGTTTCTACTTCCAAGCTTATGTGACAGGTGAAGGTCCAGTTGAGAACCTTGCAAAGCATCTCAGTGACCCTTTTGCCAACAATTTGCTTACTGTCATTTCTGGAAACGTAGAGAGAGCTCCAACTCTGTGATTTGAATTTCTGAATTTGTGAATGATCAGTAGTTGTTGTAAAATGCATTGTATATCTCATCATCATCATCATCATCATCAAGACAACATACAACATGCATGTATGTCAAAGTGTTGAACTTGAAATCTCAACTGTGTTTTGAGTTATAGAGTTTCAACTCTATTAATTCACTTCACCTACTATATATATATAATGGCAGCAGCATCCTATTGATTTTCTCTATATTATCTTTTGACCCCAAATTGTTTTATCATTTGACATTATATAGAAATCAGATAAGGTTCTGTAATGAAAAACAAACCCCATTGAATGATGGAATATGCTTATGATATTGATATATTTAATATATATATATATATTTTTTTTTATTCTTTCCATAAAAAAATTTGGTTTTTCCTATAATTATAACACCATGCACGTTGTTCCTGAGAAAGTTACTGTCACACTTTCACCAACAATTCATTAAAAGTCTATTTTTTTACGAATCTGAGAGAGATGATCAAAGTTGATTTGGTTTTGAATGATTTAAATTTTATATATACCAAAACATTGTCAATATTGATAAACTGATATTTTACAGTCGGCATTTTTTTACAATATTTTCCAACCTTAATTAATTACTTTTGTTGCAAAGTCAGATTTTTACGATATTTTCCGATCTTAATTAATTACTTTTGTTGCAAAGTCAGATTTTTACGATATTTTCCGATCTTAATTAATTACTTTTGTTTCAAAGTCAGATTAGATAACAAAATGTTTTGACTTCTATCTATAGAAAGTTAAGTTTTGTAAAAATTTCTAAATGGCTGGACCCATATTTGTCATTCCGGTAAATTTCAATCTTACGATCTAATGAGATTAGAATGAGTGAAAGCTCAGTTCCCAATTAGAGGCTGAGAGAATAATTCTATTTATATGCAGATGAATACAAAAGATACAAAGAATATACAAGAAGAATTTACATAGCATGCAGTAAATGGAAAATAATAATAAACAATATAAAAGTGTAATACAGCTTGTAGTTTTGTCTTGACAGGGTCACGGATTGGGTTTGGGACAACCGTTAGAAAACCGGGTTTCAGGTTTGGAGCAGCCTTGACTCACCCGACCCGCCCCATTACCATCCCTAAATTCATGCACATCATGCACAAACAATAGTCGACTATAAAATTGGTCCCTTGAGCTTTTCACTAATACCAAACGTTACTGATTGATAAACTATACTAATGTTTCTGCTCATTTACGCAAATGCGTGTACATTAATTCATGATCATCAATAATTTGTTGGAATATTGCTCATCATCATAAATATATAAATTTAATTAATTATCATCACCTAACACATTATTCGTTTCTCGCCTCCGTGGTTCCTCCATCTCCACTCCCCATATATTATCAATCAACTACTTGTACTAATTGCATGCAAACGATTACTGTAATGTAAACAAAACATTAATTATTACTTGAAATTCCTGTTTCAACCATATAAAGACAACGACATCCATATGACTCAGATAAGTAAATATGGTTGATTAACCCAATAATCATGAAAAAAATATCACAATTGAATTAATCTGGTTTATAAATATATGTCACTTATAGCACTCTTTTCGTGAGCCTAAGATTTCTCCCTACAACCATGATGCTTCAAATGATTTCTTACGCTATCATCTTCCTCGTATCAACCCTAATTCTGAAATCAATTTTATCCTTCATAAGACCTTCGAAAAAGCTTCCTCCGACCCCGTTAGCCTTACCAATCATCGGCCACCTCCACCTCCTCGGACCTCACATGCATCACTCTTTTCACAAACTCTCATCAAAATACGGTCCTTTGATTCATCTCCGTCTCGGCTCTATCCAATGTGTTGTGGCCTCAACTCCCGAGCTCGCAAAAGAGCTTCTCAAAACTCATGAGCTCACTTTCTCTTCTCGAAAACACTCCGCCGCCATCGATTACCTCACTTACCAGTCTTCCTTTGCCTTTGCACCCTACGGACCCTACTGGAAATTCATCAAGAAGCTGAGCACCGTCGAGCTCTTGGGAAGCAGAACTCTCGGTCAGTTTCTTCCGATCAGGACAAGAGAATTACACTGTCTTGTCAAGTTTCTTCAGGAGAAATCTAGAGGTGGTGAGTGTGTTAACGTTACGGAGGAGCTATTGAAGTTGACGAACAATGTTATATCTCAAATGATGTTCAGTATCAGGTGTTCAGAGACTGAGGGACAAGCTGAGGAGGCTAGAACATTGGTTCGCCAAGTGACTGAGATTTTCGGAGAGTTTAATCTGTCTGACATTATATGGATTTTCAAGAATGTCGATTTGCAGGGGTTTCGAAAAAGATTTAAGGACATACATAGGAGGTATGATTCGTTGCTCGAAAAGATCATCACGGACCGCGAAGACGTGAGAAAGGAGAAGAAGATGAAGAAGAAAAATGGAGATGATGATGATCATGAAGAGGAGGTGATTGATTTTCTTGATATGTTGCTTGATGTTTTGGAGAATGAGAATTCGGAGATCCAGTTAAGTAGAGATCACATCAAGGCCTTGATTTTGGTACGTATAAAAGCATTCCACTTGTTTTCCAAATTTATTTTCTACGATCACTTACATGTTTTGCATTTTGACGAAATTAAAACTAATAGGGGATACATAAAAAAAAATAAAAAAATCTCATCAGGTGAAACAGATATTTAGATTTATCAACAATCTGCGTAGTCATGATTATATCGTAAATGGTCTTGATCAAAACTGTTACATATGGTTGTTAATGGTGCTGAACAAAGTTGTCATTATGACCAAGATCATACATGAACCACTATAGTTCAGATCAAGACCGTTCACAACCATTCATGACTTGATCCGATTTTTTATTAAATTCAAACATTCACAGTTATATATATATATATATATATATATATATAACATTTGTCGGTTCCCAAAACATAGGAACATATAACTCAGTGTAAGAAACCTTCTGTATTACTTGTGAACTTCAGATATCATAGGAACATATAACTCAGTGTAAGAAACTTTCTGTATTACTTGTGAACTTCAGGGATCTAGAAGCTATCTGAAATTCACAAGTAATACAGAAGGTTTCTTACACTGAGTTATATGTTCCTATATTTTGGGAACCGATAAATGTTATATAATAACTTTCTAGTGCACGATCCTGTACGAATTTTTCATAGTCTCACTGAAATCAGTGTAATAATTTCTAATATATAAATTCCTTAGCTTGTATGTGATAGAGATCAGTCATGAGAATCCTGCCCCTAGAAACTATTTTAGCATGAGAAAAACTTGCTGAACACGGGAATCTTATGCAAATCCCCATCACTTTTTTGCCTTTAAATATGTTTTCTTGCTACTTTGCTTAGTAAACAACAAAAAGTAGGATTTTTATGTTATTCTTATTTTTCAAACATGTACTCCTAACTAACATTCTTGATTTTCAGGATATGTTTCTCAAAAAAATTGATACTACGTACACATTCTAACTAACTTTGTATACAGAATTGAATATTATGCTTTAATAATATCTCATATATATTCTTGTCTATTTTTAGTTTGACTTTGCTTTCCAAAAAAGTGATAACACCTACAACTCTCTTTTCAATATTAGGATTTCACATGTTTTTGGGTGCGAGATCCTAGATCATTGGACCTAATCATAATCGCTACAAAAGAGATTGTCTGATAATCTAAGATTATGCAACTAATAATTATTAATTTCTAATGTTTAATGGTTACACTTTTATATGCTCCAATTTTATTGTTTCTTAACACCGGAGACATGATTAAAATTTATATTCTTGTTATATATATATATATATTTATGAGTAAAAATTATTAAAAAAATTAAGACCATTAATCCGCCTGATTAAAATGCATAATCTTCATTAATATTTAATTTTAACTTGTAGCAGAGAATGACTTGATCAACCAATTCCAGCATCAACTTTGGTGTACATTAATTTGTGCAGGATTTTCTCACAGCTGCCACAGACACAACAGCCATGGCAATTGAATGGACATTAGCTGAGCTCATCAACCATCCAAAAATACTTACAAAAGCTCAAAATGAGATCGATCGAGTCATCGGAAAAACCAGACTAGTCGAAGAATCCGACATCCCCAATCTCCCGTATCTCCAAGCCATTATAAAAGAAACGTTTCGGCTCCACCCTCCAATCCCAATGTTGGCAAGAAAATCCATTCAAGACTGTGAAATCGACAACTACACAATCCCAGAAGGCACTCTCTTGTTTGTCAACCTTTGGTCTATGGGAAGGGACCCAAAAGTGTGGGAAGATCCATTGGAGTTTAAGCCGGAACGTTTCTTAGAATCCGAAGAAAAAAACGTTTCGTGGGGGGTTAATAATATTGATGTGAAGGGTTTGCATTACCAGTTATTGCCATTTGGAAGTGGAAGAAGAGGGTGTCCCGGAATTTCTCTAGCCATGAGAGAACTGCCTACAACTTTGGCAGCCATGATCCACTGCTTTAATTGGAAGGTTGATGGTGATCATCATGGGGTGGTTGATATGAATGAACGGCCAGGATTGACTGCTCCCAGAGCTAATGATCTTTTATGTGTTCCAGTGGCTCGATTTACTCCTAGTAGTCTAGACGACATTTGAAGGTTCATTGCATATATGATCATCGAGTCATGCGTGCATATATAGTTAATTTGCTTCTTTTTTTTTTCTGAAAGGGTTAATGAGATCGAGTTTTTGAAGGTGAATATTGATGATTGCTATTCATGTGTGAGGCATGCTTTGTTAATTTGTTTTTACTATGCAACACTTTTTTTGTGAGTAATAAATGTTTTTCTGTGTACATTGACTACATTCAATAAATAAATATTTAGAATATTTTATATAAGTATTTGACTGAAAATGTCCATTTCTTTTTTCAAGTATGAGTACCCTTTTTTCTTAAACTAACACCGAGTTAAGGGACCTGTTTGGATAAAATAATATAAACATTGTTAGGATAGTTATTTCCACAGTAATTCGAATTAGAAATTCATAAGAGTTAGGTAATTAAGAAATCATGTAAATTGTTTTTTGTTTTGTTTATGCGGTGGTGCATTTAGATTATAAATTATAGTTTTTCTTGGTTTAATTTTAGGTTGCTTAGTTTTAGGAATAGAAATTTGTGGCTAGGATTCGAGCTATTTTTGTGTGTGTTTGAGATATGACAGAGATCGTAGAACCAAATGAGAAAACTCTTAGAGAGTAATTTTCACCTATTACAGCTAATCATCCATCTTGCATCGTGTTGCCGGATACTGTTGCTGCAAAATTGCTTCAAAATAAATTGATACCATAAACTATTTCAAAAATAAAATGGTTGCTGGAAAATATTTCAAAAACAAAGTTGTTGCTGAAATTAGTTCAAAAAGAAAAGGTTGCTGAAAATATTTCAAAAAGGAAAATTTTGTTAGTGCAAAATATAACTAGAATAGAAAAAACCGAGGTAAATGGCTGAGTCGCAGACAATGTCGCTTTCTTTAAAACGTTTCGCGACTCTACTATGATTGTGTAAGCAGTTCTAAAGTTGCCATATCGTCCCCAAGATAAAACAGCTCAGAATCACCTTTGTCTTGGAACTTCCTTGCACGAAAAAGAACCGGAATACACAAACCCTTTCAAGAACTGCTCGGAATACTAACAAAGATCACTCAAGAAATTTTTCAAAGTATTTTGTTTATAACTTTATATGAGAACATTGTTTTTCAAGTTGTTGTAGTGCTTTGTGAATGAGGCAAAACCTCTATTTATAGGATTAGAAAATCAAAAGGCCTTAGTAATAATTGGACCGAATAAGGGTTCAAAATTTAAATGTCACTATTTAGGGCGCCTTTTGTAAAAAAGGCAGTACATTACTAATATAAGTATAAAAAACACCTATTAAGGTGACCAGAATAAAATACCTCTTTTTATCGCTTTGTGTGTTTTTCAAATGTTGACAGAAACCACTTTCGGAGAAGAAAACCCGACGGCGGAACAGTCCTAAAGTACACCAAATCTGACGGCAAATCATCGGCGACGGAGCTACAGTACTTATGTCAAGGATAGGAAATTGGCGAACTCAACAGACAGTGGTAAGTTTTTTTTTTTCTGTGAATGTAGATGAGGAATTAGCTAAAGGACTCGCTTAAAATCCCAATGGAAGAATGGTTCAAGGGAAAAATTATACGGCAAGACCATTTCGATGACCTTCAAGATATCGACAACGCACTTAACAGTATACCTGAACTTCTGAGGATCGAAGACCGATGTCGGTATATTGAGTCGTGTTTTGGTCATTTCCTTCAAATGTATCGTGAGATTCAGTTTTCGGTTGGGATTGTCCATCAAATTCTTTTACGCGAGTTACATCATGATGGGCCGGAAGATGAGATGAGATTTTTGTTAAGTAAGCATTCGGTTCGGTTCTCGAAGGTTGAGTTCTGTCTAATCACCGGTTTGAAGTTTGGAGTCATTCCCGACACGGCGAGGTATGATATGGTAGAGAATGGCATACACGAGCGGTACTTTCAGGGTAGAGACATCGAGTTTGAAGAGCTGAGAGCGGTGCTGCGGATTGGTATTTTTGTGGAGCAGTACGATGCAGTGAAGCTATGCTTATTGTTTATGCTCAACTAGATACTGATGGGGTTGGACGAGCGAGATAAAGTTCCAGTATGGCAGTTTCAGTTAGTGGAGGACTTGGACACTTTTGATGCATTCCCGAGGGGCGCACACGTGTATAGGCGGTCTATTTTTGGTTTCAAGCATGTGCTGGATGGTGACGGGAGCAGTTTGAACAACGACAGCAAGAAAGGGGCGCTGATGTACACACCACCGAGATGTACAACATATATGGTCTATCGCACGCACTGTTAGTGAGAATTTAGAATTTGAATCCGTATTTTAATTGTAACTTTTTTATATGACTGATGTATTTACTTCTTATCGTACTTATATATTACACAGATATTTGCTTTTGAGGTTATTCCCGAGCTTGGGAATAAAAATGTGGGACTCGCAAGCAATCGACGAGCTAACCCTACCACGTATTCTGAAATGGGAGTTGAGTTAGCGACCGTGTGGGAGAAAACTGGATGGCATTTTCACTGAAAGGGTAAGTATTGTTGTTGTTAATTTTCATAGTTATTAGTATGTATACAATTACAATGATCTAACTTCGATTTCAGATGTTTACGCGGCGTGAATTGGTGTCGACGGATGTTGAGACAGCTCAACATTGCTACAAAGGCATAGACTTGGGAGGTAGTCTATATGATGTCGATGCTGCTGATATATCTGGTCACGTCTCGAAGCACGAACGATATAAAAGTGCCAAACCTAGTGATACGAAGGGTGCGTATTCCGGACCCAGTGATGCAGAGGGTTTAGACCAGGAGGGTGGTAGTCAAAGTCTCGTAAGGCGTCGGCGGGTACGATACACTTTGCCTAGACAGCCTTAACTTGGAGGTGATTCAAATGTGGAGGATGGCTGTAGGAGTCCCGAGAGGCATAGACGGGTACGATTCACTATACCCAGACTGCCTCGACTTAGAGGTGATTCCCAAAGAGGCGTTGGCGGGCATCCACAGGTAAGTAAAAATATTTTAACCGTATTACTTAATTTCAATCGAGTGAACAGTTTAAGTGCTGACAGAGTTTCAAATCATTTTCGGGCTAGGACCATAAATGCACTAAAGTGATGGATTCTGTCCGATCTGTACAGGATGATGTGATAGAGGCTATCCGAAAGAGTGATGAAAAATGAGATCAACAGCATCAGGAGTTGTTGGATATGATCCAAGCGCTTCAGGGTCAGGGTCAGGGTCAAGGTCAAACGTCACAGTCCTGTATGGATGGTCCACCATTTGATGACCCACCATTCAATGACCGTCACAGAGACTTTAGTCCCACAGGCAGGACAGGTACTCATCAGCATGGGACAGACCCATAGACCAAACATGAGCAGGCACCTACTACGGAGGCATATTCTACAGACACAGTATCCGATCAGCAAGGTCATGTTATGACAGAATATGCAGAGGTACCCAGTGGTACAAAGATAGCATTATTAGAGTAGGTACCTCATTTGGTTTTACGTGACAACACTGTTGGTATAGAGACAACACTTTTGGTACGGGAGCCACCTGGTGGATCTGAGCCAACACTGTTGCACCGTCATGTTCTTCCACATGACCTGGGACAGAGTTCATCCTCACAGTGCACACCACCTCAGGTCGATCCTAGCGCAATACGACCTTTGAAGTGATCCCGGCGTAGCTCCCCCACTCATCAGAGCGATACACAGAGGGATAGATCCTTCTCACAGCGATACATGGCTGGAGAGATCCTCCTTATAGCGCAACCCTCCTCAGAGAGATCCATGGATGCAGAGTTCCTCCTTCCAGCTCAGCTATCATCATAGAGATCTATGGTGGCAGAGTTCCTCCTCACTGCGCACCCATCCGGTTGAGTCCAGTTCTCGAGCCCATAGTCCACCCTAGGTTCAGCATCAGCTGTGGGTTCACAAGCCAGGTTGGCAGCTGATGTCCTCATATACTGACCCCTATAGGCCTAAGAAACCAAGGACCAGGCCAGCATCATTAGTGCATGTTTTCAGGCCCCAGGATTTGTTAGATCCTGACCACTTTGCAGTGTGGTTTTTTTCACAATCATTTAATTAATATTACTTGGTCATCTAACTTCTTCACCAATTATACAGACGTGATGTGGATATACATTTACCAGTTGGTGTCACTTGGTTCCAATGGTTCGAAACCAACTTCATAGAGTTGGAGGATACAGTATGTTCCTTACTTTAACTGTTTGTATAAGTTTTTATCAGTAATGGTAGAATCCTAACAATATAAAATGTTTACATTGTCAGCATATCGACGCGTACTTGTTGATTTTGCAAAAGCGTTAGCGAGCATACCCTGTTGTCTACACTCAGAGGGTCAATGTACTTGATTCCTAATTCTATGTAATTTTTTGTACTGTACGGTTTTCGCTTTTGCATTGATGTGTTTCATAGATCTTTCACCTAACACTGTGGTAAATTTCCTATGTACAGTCATGGCTAGATATTCAGTGGGGGCAGATGTTCGGCAATGGGGTGACTGCACCCCCTAAAGAGTGGTCTATGTTGAAATACAAGTGGCACGATGATTACCTAAAGACGGTCCGAGGATTAGTCCCGTCAGGAAACCGGCCATGGCACGTGGTTGATTAGGTGAGTGTTGAAATTACATGGTTTACATGAATAAGCAGGTCGCGTGCCTACGTTGGTTTATACACTCGATGTTGCATCAGGTCGGGTTTCACGCCAACAGAACAAAGGATGATGTCACATACAAATTGGCAAAGAAGGCCTTTCTAATGAGCATCATGGACGAATCCCGTGGGGTGCCCTAACAACATCAGAGGTATGACTATTTAAACATTTTATTCTATCCCACTTAGTTTTAATTAAATTCCATTCTAACGGTTGTTCATATGGTGATTTGCAGCAGTAACTGTGGTGCCCATACTTTGAGATTGGCAGAGTACTTGTTGGCAAACAAGAAGGAGTTCAACTAGAAAGAAGAGGATATGGGCACCATCTGGAAGAAGATGGTTGTGGAGGTTTATTGCAACTTGCTTCACAACACTGTTGTGTAGATGATGTATATACGGGTTGTTCCCTGAGTTGTAGTTGATGTACATAACATTTGAATTTATTATTTTAATTAATCAATTAAATTTTTTCAATTCCAACCCACAAGTGAACAATTTGGTAAATTCCAACACGATTTAAGTGAACAATTTGGTGAATTCCAACACTATTTAAACAATACAATGAAAATGAAGTGCTTCTTAGGTGAACTATTTAAACAACACAACTATATCGAGCATGGTTCCCAAAGTATGAACGATGTTGGAAGACATCAAGTTGGAGACATGTTCCTCAAGGTGCTTCTTAGCATCTTGCCTTCACACATTAGCAATCATAAAGCTTTTCTAGTGGCAATTCGTCTTCCTCTTTTACTGCCTTGTTATGTTTGATTACCTTCCTCAACGTTCCATTTATTCCACGGTAGAGTCCTTCTCAGGGCACGTTTGTTTTTCGTGTCCAATTGAATGACATATGCTGCACCTACGACAGTATTCCTCGGGGACAATTCTACTAGGACCTTCATTAGCCATAGGCAGGTTGGAACACCTCATGCTATTATGTCCTGGTTATCCACATCTTCTACACGACTGTGTGGTTGTCTTCTCTGAAGACGAGGCATGTCAACCTCCATCGGGCGACCTGATTGTCTCTTTGTCTTTGGATTTAAAACGATCCGCGCTACAATGTCAGATGACACTACCCATGAAGAAGGATGGCCAACAAGCATAATAAGAACCGAGTATGCATCAATAAGTGTCTCCCTTTTATAGCACTCTGCATACAGAGATGTGAAATCCAAGTTCGACTCCTTACAACAATGAAAACAATGAGATTCATGTTTGAGTAATATAATGTTCTAACTGTAACTAGTCAAGTACCTTACTGCTGCGAGTGTATGTGAACATGGAAAAAAGTCCATTTGGAATTTGTTGCATATGCAAGTCTTCCGGGCTAAGTCAACCATGCACTGTTTTCCCCTGTGTCTGATAGAGAATATGTTTCAGTCAACTAGATTTATGGCCATATAACCGCACATCTCGACATGTTTCAGGATCACAAGATGTGCTGCGACGGTCAATCGATGACGCATGGACCGTGCAACTGTATGACGATAGTGAAACCACTTTTGTAGCATATTCCTAATAAACTTTGCCATTGTCATCAGTGGCAGTTGCCGTACGAATTTTAGGCATGAGTTTATGCACACTGCAACATTTGTCGTCATCACCCTGTACCTTCTTTGGAGACAGTGTACGCGGGATCATTTGTGAGGACCGACAGCAATGGCATAATCGAATGCAACCTTGTGCAGCTTACGTAACTCTTCCATGTGGCGATTATACTTTAATTCACTGTACGACCTAGCTGCGTCATCCATAATGTCGGCAACATCCTTTCTGTGGAATCGCTTCTTCATATTTTCACCAAAATGCCAACAACATATGGTATGGGTTGTATAAGAGAACACTTTAGAAATCCCTGCTTCAATGCTTACATGACAATTGGAAATGAAAATTAGATCATCTATATGACTAAGGGCACCCCCCAAGCATTCCAAAAACCACTCCCATGAAAGGTTGTTTTCTGAGTCACCATACCCAAAAGAAATTGGATACACCAGTTCATTTCCATCTTATGCAGTTGCCACAAACATTGTACCCCCGAATCTTCCCTTCAAATGGGTACCATTAACTGCAATCACAGTACGCATACACCTCTGGAAATCTCTAATTGAGCACCCTAACGACATGAAAAAGTAGAGAAATTTACCATTGTTCTGTGCACTGTAAGTCAGTGATTGTGCCAGGATTTTACTGTTCCAGAACGTATACAAAAGATGGCAGGAGTTGGAAAGCTTCTTCATGCGTTACATAAGTCAATGACAATGCATATTGCAAGGCATCATGTGCCATACTGTACATGATTTGTATGCCATACATTGTTTTCATATCGGCGATGACATCCTTGGGATACATGAGACGACCATCATGTTGTTGAAGTGTAGATTCAACGACTTTTCCGATTATGACTGCACCAACTTGTAGGTGGCGATGGTGAATCTCCTCCAAGGGATAACTGTATTCGTTGACAAAACTTCTGACTTGAAAGTATGTCCTTTCATCTCTCCTCACCGCTCTTAATTTCCACGTATAGTCGTCAATGATGCAAACCAGATGTAAAGTTGTCTTATTGGACCTTTTTACCTTCCATTCAAAGTTCTGATGCATTGCAAAATGGTCAACTAGCCTCTTCAAATCCTTTTTACTCGAAAAAAATTGACCTTTATAAATCATGGTTCTAGGTTCTTCCACTGCTAAGGTGCTGCTTCTACCAATACCAAACGAGTATAAATCTGCTTCGGGAATAACTCACGTTGTCGCATTATCAAAATCAAATACTATTACAATATACTGGACCTCAGAAGTCCCATGCATATCTGGTGCAGTGCAACTAACTCCTTGTACACGTCTACCACGTGTTTGAATTTGTGCAGGCTCTTTATCCACATTTTGTAGATCATTAACCTGATCATAAACCTGTTCATTATTTGCCTCATTATCCACTTCATGGTTCGGGTAATTGTTCTGCTCATTGTACTACTCAATTTGACAACCAAACACATCGCCAAATTGAGGCTCAACTAAATCTACTTAGTCGACCGCTACCGGTGGGACACCACACATGTTTCCCCTACCTTCAGTGGCACTTCTTTGGGTGAACACTTGGGTACTACCACTAAAGAATCCTGATTGTTGGGTATTTTCAAGAGGAGAAATATCATTCCCGATCACATTTTCAGCTGTCCTCTCAGTTACACTGACACATACTTGAGGAATAACTCAATCTTCCCCTAGCATAAACTGGACATTGTTGTCATTTCTTACAAATGTGCAGCATGTACTGTTAGGAATGATTGATATTGATGACAGATCAACATTGAATTTGTTTACATCATAATTCACAATGGTATGATAGATCGCCACCAATTCTTCGTAAGTCATATCCTTTGACACATACATTCCTCGGTTATCGAATCCAATAAACCTCTGACTTCCGTCGGGTAACTACTCCCATCGACCGTTGTAAGATATTACCATTCTAACTCGATTCATGATACTGTCAAATTAATCATCACAAACCATTAATAAAAACCCAGGACTACAAACTTTTTTCAAATATTACATTTATAAAGGCTCGGGCGAGGATATTGAAAAGTCTTGGAGAAGATATGAAAAGGCTCTAAGAATTCTTTAAAAGGCTCGAGTAAATCATATCAAAAGGCTCGAACAAGTCTTTAAAAAGCTCGATTAGATCACATGAAAAGGTTCGAAAAATTCTTAAAAAGGCTCAAGTAAATCACATTAAAAGGCTCAGGGTAGATATCAAAAGGCTTGAAAACTTCTTCAAAATGATCGGATAGTAAAGACATGAAAATACACGGGAAACACATGAATGTGAACAAATTAAAAAAAGAAAGTTCAAGAAATATTACCTTATTTTACTAAAGCACGTCCCTTCTTTATAAGTTGAAGATGAAAGTCGAGGCAACGACCAAACTTGAACGTTTATTTGTAAATAGAGAGAGAGAGAGAGTTACTGAGTTAACACTACTATCGTTTTTGTTGGACGTATGGAGGGAGAAAAGTACAAACAGAATAACATAAATGATTATCTAAGGGCAATTTTGGTAGTTTACCATAATATGTGTCTTTTAAACTTAACTTATTAAACTACTGACAATGTTACCAAATCAGTTTCAAAAAGTGACATTTCTCACTATTTCCACACCGAATAATGAGGTTTTAGTTTTAATAGTTTAAACTCGGTAACTTTCACATTTGATTCTAGTCTATTTAAAATAGTTAAAATAGATTAGAATTCGAATAATAAATTAGTTTTTAATTGTTAAAAATCTGGTTTATTATTTAATGTTAATAGGATAAGATTTTAGTAACATAACCTTAATAACTAGATTCTTCTTTGCTGTTTAATCTACGTTTATCTAGGTGCATTAGAAAACCCTAATCATAAATAATGAATGGGAGTGGGATATGTAACATTATATCCCTCAGTCTCCATCATTAGTTCAACACCGTGAGATTCAAGTGGGGCCTAGAGACGGCTTTGTTTTCGTCCTCCCTAAGAAGGGTCTCCATAAGAGTCAATACCAAGGTTAACTTCCTAACGGATAGAATTTCTGAATGTATTTTGAGATTGACTGACCCTAAGGCAGCAACTCTCAAATTAAGTTCATGAGATCTGAAATGATGGGTTACACTCACAAGGATTTAAATTAAATGGTTAATTAAAATCATAACTAAAATAAACGATGGTTAAATAATGTAAGAATAAAAAGTTATTCTGGTGTATCATTTAATTGAGAAAGTCTCGATCCAATATGCAAGTATTTGATCGACCCTAAGACGGCACTTGCTTGTGGTATGTTGGATTTTTGTGGCACAGTAACTTTTTTAGGGAATTTTTCTTGTTCATTAAACATGTTCATGCATCATGTTTAATTATATGCCGAATACTTTACATATGATTTAAATGTATGAATGAATGAATTTTTTATTTATGTTTATTTCAGCAATGTCTTCTGTTTTACTTCAAATTCTTGTGAATGAGAAATTAACCGGGAAAAACTTTACAAAATGGAACATTAATGAAATCATGGTCACCATAGACCTAAAATTTTTCCTTACAGAAGAATGTCCTCCACAGCCTGCAGCCAACGCAACACGAAATTTTCGTGAGGCCCTTGAAAATTGGATTTCAAGTAATCAAAAGGCCCGCATTTATTTGCTAGCTAACATGACTGATGTGCTTGTTTCGAAGCACGAAGCAATAACTACAGCATATGAGATGATGGAGTTATTGCAGGCCATGTTTGGGCAACCTTCTGAGCAAAAGCGACACGAAGTTGTTTGTTCCGCAGTGATTGCTCACATGAAGGAGAGAGCATAAGTTCAGGAACATGTCCTAAGCATGATGTCCCATTTCAATACAACTGAAGTCAATGGTAGGGCCATAGATGAACCTAGCCAAGTGAGCCTCATACTGACAACTCTTCTGAAGAGCTTTGATCAATTCAAAAGCACTTTGGGATGAACAAGTTGAAGTTCAGTCTCACTCAGTTGCTTAATGAGCTCACAACTTTTGAGTCCATGAAAAAGGAAAACAAAGGTAAGATCAGTGAGTCAAATGTTGCTGAACCATCTTCTTCTGGATCTAAGAAAAGGAAGTGGTCTGCTAGAAAGGCAAAGGCTAAGCCCAAGAAGAAACAAATTCAAAGCAAGAAAAAGAGCACAACAACTGACAAAGCAAAAGGAAAGTGTTTCTAGTGCTACAAAGTTAGTTATTAGAAGAAGAACTGCCCTTAGTATGTCGATGAGCTCTCTAATAAGAAGAAAATAAAAGGTAAATCAGATTTACTTGTCATTGAATCCTGTTTAGTGGAAGATGATTCTTCATCTAGGATAGTAGATTCAGGAGCCACTAACTATGTTTGTTCTTCTTGGCAGTGGACTGATTCTTGGACGGAGCTAGAGAAAGGGGCCTTCTCAATACGCGTTGGATAAGGGGATGTCGTTTCAGATTATGCAATGGGAGCAGTTAGACTAGCTTTTAATAATTATTTTCTTTTATTGGACAATGTTTATTACATTCATGGGTTTACTAGAAATTTGATTTCGGTATCCAAATTATTAGAACGATTGTATTCAGTTTATTTTAGTAATAAATCAGTTATTATTTCTAGAAACGGATTGAATATTTTTTCTTGTTTGATTGAAAACAATTTGTATGTTTTAAGACCGTTAATTCATACATCACTACTCAACACTGAATTGTTTAAAGTTAAAAAACCTAAAACAAAAAGACAAAAGATTTCTACAAATAATGTAACGTATCTATGACATCTAAGACTTGGCCACATCAGTCTTGACAAGATAGATAGACTAGTAAAAGGCAGATCTTTAAGTCAGTTAGAGATCGACACTTTACCTGTCTATGAGTCTTGTTTAGAAGGTAAGGTAAAATGACCATGAGACCTTTTACTAGAAAATGGCTTAGAGCTACACAACCACTGGAACTTATATATCCAGACGTATGCGGACCTATGAATGTTAAAGTTAGGGGTGGTTATGAGTATTATGTCACCTTTAATGATGATTACTCTAGATACATATATGTTTACCTAATGCAACGTAAGTCAGAAATATTTGAAAAGTTTAAATAATTCTGAGCTGAAGTTAAGAACCAATTAGGCAAAACTATCAAAGCTCTACGATCAGATTGTGGAGGTGAGTATCTTGACTAAGAGTTTGAAGACTACTTGGTTGAGCATGAGATTATATCCTAACTCTTAGCTCTATGAACACCATAACAAATTGGTGTTGTAGAGAGGAGAAACAGGACCCTGATGGAAATAGTGAGATCTATGATTAGTTTTTCTCATCATTACCAAACTCTTTTTAAGGATATGCACTACAAACAGTGACCTACATATTGAATATAGTTTCATCCAAATTCGTTCTTAAGAATCCTTTGGAGTTTTGGAATGGTCGTAAAGCTAGTTTGCGACATTTTTGCATATGGGGGTGTCCAATACATGTACTGAAGAACAAATGTGGAAAGTTGGAACCTCGTTCACAAGTATGCATATTTGTAGATTATTCCAATGAGACTAGAGGAGGATACTTCTATAGCCCTCAAGAAAACAAAATGTTTGTATCGACAAATGCAATGTTTCTTAAGGAAAACTATATGAATGATCATAAGCATTGAAATAAGATTGTATTAAATGAATTAGAACCTGGTTCGACCAGTGATCAATCAACAACAGTTGTTGTTAAGAACCAATTAGGCAAAACTATCAAAGCTCTACGATCAGATTGTGGAGGTGAGTATCTTGACTAAGAGTTTGAAGACTACTTGGTTGAGCATGAGATTATATCCTAACTCTTAGCTCTATGAACACCATAACAAATTGGTGTTGTAGAGAGGAGAAACAGGACCCTGATGGAAATAGTGAGATCTATGATTAGTTTTTCTCATCATTACCAAACTCTTTTTAAGGATATGCACTACAAACACCTGATACAAACTCTTAAGAATCCTTTGGAGTTTAAAATGGTTACGATAGTAGATGGGAAGGTAAAGACCTTTAAAGCTAGGCTAGTGGCAAAGGGTTACACCCAAATCGATTTTAAAGAGACCTTCTCGCCAGTGGCTATGTTTAAGTCTATTAGAATACTCTTATCCATTGTAGCTTATTTCGACTATGAAATTTTGTAAATGGACGTCAAAACTGCATTTTTTAATGGCAATCTTGATGAGAGCATCTACATGATGCAACAAGAGGGAGTCTAAAATTCCCTTAACCACTTATAGTGTAAAATTACCTAGAGAGGGGGGGGGGGGGGATGAATAAGTGATGCCCAACCACTCAACGTAGTGAGATGGTAACACTTAGACCTGTTTAACAAGTGAATTGATTTAACAACAGGGTATCGTTTTGATGATAGTGTGGATGATCCATTATCGTTAAAGTAAGTAAAGAAATTAAAATGCGAATATCAACATAAGAGATTTTTACGTGGTAAACCTCCGAAGAGTAAACATCCACAGGTTGATACCATAACCACAGGCAAACTATCTTTCACTAATTAAAAAAGAGTACACCCTCAAAAGTAACAAAATCACATGACACATTCTCTTTTGGATATCTCTCATATCTATTCCCACTAATGAGAGACTTGCCTACTTTCTAACTGAGACACATCGCATGCCTCTAGAAAGTATCCTTGCTTGACTAACTGATGCCTTACACTTCTAGCTAAGACTTCTTTACCTGTCTAACCAAAACCTTGCACTCTTAGACAAGTCTTCCTTGGTTAGTTATTTAGATCACCCTGATCCTAACTAAGACTCCTTGTTTGGCTATTCGGAACACTTTCCTAGCCATGTCTTCTTGCTCAAGTCAAAGCTTCACTCACTTCAACAAGAGACTTCCACCTTATGCAAGGCAATGATCTAAGTGAAGTGAAAACAAGTAATATGATACAATCACAATAAAATAAGCAATTAGATCAAACAAACTCTATGAACATGCAATTAGAGAGCTAGATTAGGCTTTCAATAATCAATCATAAAGATATCTAGAAATCTAAACATGCAAAGCAAACAAGAACTAGATTAGAATAATAGAAATCACAATCAAAGTATCCTAGTTCTTATAACATGTTACTAAACCTATAAATCAACAATCAAGCTCAAGAACACTAAGTATTTCTAGAATCAAGTTCATGGTCATCAACTTTTATCTAAAAGGTGTTCAAACAAAATCACAAGAGCTAAACTCCAATCAACCAAGTCTAAAATTTGAATCAAATCATTCTAAACATTTTTCCTTAATCAAATAAGAAGATACATTAAGTTGATCATAAATGAAAAATGGAAAGAAGATAATTCACTTACAAATGATGAACACACGAATGGAGATCAGATTACTTTGAAACATAAAGACATCACTTGACTCTAAAAATGCTTGGTACTTGTTCCTCTTTTCAAGACCAAAAATTTCAGCTTTTGAAAATCTAAAATTGGAGTTGATTTGACAGAGATATGATAAAAAAAAATACAAAAGTTATGAGAGCTTTCTGCACGAATTTTGAATTTAAAGTGAGGGAAAACAAGTGAAGAAGAAGGGTAAAATGGACAAAGCAAGTCACCGCCCAACCTTTGCTTCCCATGGAGGCGTGTGGCCACCATAGGGGCAGGGAGGTGTTCCTCCCGTGGTGGCCACACGCCCCACCAGGAGAGAGGGTTGGTTGGCCCTTTGCCACCTCTCTTCTCCTATGCTCTCTTCGTGCACCTCACACATTCTTCGAATGTTCTCTGGCCTCCAAACTCCAAATTCAAATTTGCTTTCGGATTATGAACCGTAACTCACTCATAAACATGGACGTTAACAAAAATTTCACAAAAAGAATGGAAATCGACTCAATACATAAAAACGAAAAATGAGAAGTAAATCATGTCTTAGACATCCAAGATTACTATATGTAAATCTCAGACTGAGTATATGAATGTCATATGTAGAGGAATTCGGTTTGAGACGTGCAATCTAAAGAGTCCATAGAAAAAAATAAAATAAAGTTGTGTACTTTATTTGTGGTTAATCTACAGCTACGATCTATTGCGTAATGTACGATGGTCTTATCCTAGACCACTAATATGGTGATATGAGAATGGAGACACCTTATATGATGTGATCTTATAAGATTGGGCCACGATTTATATGAATCTATCACCAAGATCTGTTTCGTGTAGAGATTCATATATATATATATATATATCAAAAAATTATGGTTGTATAAAGGTGATCTAAATCCTAAGTGTCTTACTGACTCCTTTAAGTTAGATCGTGTTTCTTGGAATACCATGGGTCAGATCGAAGTAGCATTCCCGATCAATAATTATGTATCTTGGAATCATAGGTTGGCTTGTGGCTGGGAAGGTATGCACAAAATAGAGGAATCTACTTCTTTTTGTGAGAAGTAGAGAAGTAGTTTCCTTAAGGATTGATTCAAGACTTGAACGATTAAGAGTGCTCTCCTTCTTCCGTAAAGAAAGGAAGGATATAATTGTCCATTAGAGAATCAATGGTACTTAAAGGAAAAGATATAATTAGCGAGGTATAACGAACTTTATGACCTAACTCTAATTATGAACTACTTGTGGATGATCATACCATATGAAATATGATTAAATAAAATGGTTATTTAATTGACAAATTATTAATTATTAATTGGAGATTACAAGTTCGAACCATGACTAAAACAAAAGGATTAAAAATAATAAAGATTATTTTAAATCCTAGAGGTCAAAGGTTCAAGTCCTAATGGTGACCGAATTAAAAATGATTTATAATCCTATTTTGACTTGATTAACTAAATCCTAGGATCCTAGTATATAAAATATACTTATTAGGAAACAAACTAACCTAACCCTTATATAGAGAGAGAGGTGCGGCAAGGAGAAGAAGAAAAAGAAAAGAATTTTTTTTTTCTCAAGACTTGGCCGAACCCTAGCAGGAGGACAAGGTGTTGTCTTCTCCATCTCGGTAACCTCCATTCAAGAACTCTCGAAATCCGTGAGGTGCCCATTTACAGTTGCTAGATCGCGAGTCATAGCTTGAAAGGCTTAGTGGTGAAGGATCGAAAAGAAATGAATGAGATATCTTCAAAGGTATGAAAACAAATTCCTCCTCATATTCGTGTATACCGAAAAGGTCTAAGATAATTGTTTTAAAACCTATCTTTTTTCCGCTGAGTAACTTACAAAAAGTACAAAAAGAGGGAAGTTTTAAAGCAGAACATTACAGTCGTTGTTATGGTCATTAGGTGAAGACCGTGAATCCTAAACCAGAGGATGTCGCTGGCAATGCATCACTGGATAATTATCACGACAATCATACTGCGATACATGCCATATCAACTAATGTGACAGTTACAAGCTTGCTTCTTAGACCAGTATATATACCTCTCTTAGATTCATTTGTAAGGACGATTCCATTGACACCAGATTCGACCTACCTCACCATTTTATGATCTTGTACTCATCTTTTCCATCCAAAACTCAACAAATCAAATCTAGATTACTTCCCCTTAATCAATCCTCTTTTCTTGCCTTTTACATATCTTTCTTTTGTTTCTTTCCATTGACGCCACTTCATTACACATCCTAAGCTTCCATTCTTTATATAAAGTTCAAAGCAAAGAACATTCTAGGAGGGATCAAGCTTACAAGAGAGACTAATGGATTTTTTACCTTCTTTCTTTGTTTATAAGCATGTGTAACTAAACCCCTATTCTAAGGGATTGATGTGAGAAATTATTGGACAATGGGTTTTGTTAGCTCTCAATAATATATTTGCACAATTATAGTTTTATTCACTTGCTTAATTAGATCTTATTCTTTAGGTGATTAAATTTTATGCCCATTCTTTGATTGCAATATTGGTAAGATAATTTGAGATAAGGTTGAGACTTGATACCCTTGATTAATTAGGGCTTATAGTGGATAGAATATGTAAGATCCTAGATTTATGTTGGCTTGATTCCATTGTAAAACTCTTATTATTTGTAATGCTTAGTTGCTTAGGTAGTTCTTGGTGAAAAGAAGCTTCAAAGTTCAAAGGAGAAAAGCAACTTCTCATGCAAATATCGTCTTCATGAGGAAAAGCACATACTTAGATGCTAAGGTATCAAGACACTTCTTTCTCTTGCAAGGCGTAAGCACACACACACACACACACACACACACACACACACACACAATTCATTCATGTATGTCCCTGCATCACTGTGCTACATTTGGTATTACGCATTCATACACTTATTGAAATATGCATATGCATTGATCTCATATTGACAAACATTGTAGAATTGCATGTTCTAGGACTATCTCTAGGAAATAGCATACTTGTGTTACTTTGTTTTTATTTGTTTGTATTTATTTTTTTTTTTTTGGACTTAAACATGATCTCATACGATTCCTTATTGAGTCCTGGTCATTTCGGTTACTCACTCATTAGGTTTTAAGTCTAAACTAGGAAGTTACGCTACTTTACGTTCTCATACGTTGTGTTATCTTTGTCATTGTGTACCGAGTTAAATTCTCAACCTTTTATCAAAGTTTCATAGTCATCCTTGTACGTGAGGGAGTCACAGTTTGTAATCCAAAAACGGATTCAAATTCGGAGTTCGGAGGCCAAAAAATGAGAGAAGAGCGCGAAGGATATGATGGCCAAAGGCCATTTTGTGCAACCTTCTTGTGAGGCGCATGAGAGCGCATGAACCTCACGAGAAGGCCACCTCTCTGCCCCATGAGGCTCACGCGCCTCCCATGGGATGCTGAGGTGGCAATACCTCATTTGGTGGTTGGCTCTCTCTCTCTTCCATCTCATTTCCCTCCATTTAAATTGAAATCTCGAGCATAAATTTTCATAATATTTGATTTCTTATTTTGATCATAACTCTCTCATTCAACTCGAAATTGAGTGATTCAAAAGCCAAAAATGTTGGTCATGAAAAGAGGAACAAACGCTAAGAATTTTCAGAGTCAAATGATTTCATTATTTTTCACAGCAAGCAAATTTCAGTCTGAGGCTTATCATTTGTAGGTTAAACATCTTCTTCTCACTTTCTATTTTGATCATCTCATTTTATCTTCCTAATTGATAGATGAAAAGTGTTAAGAATGATGTTAATTCATACTCTAGGTTTGTTTGATCAATTGATTGTTGGGTTTTAGCTTGGTGATATCATTTGAACATTTTGTAGCTAAACTTGATATAATTTGAAATTGATTTTATAAATGACTTGTATGATGTGCTTCATGATGTTTTCTAGGTTTAATTTCATGATATAAGAACTAGGATTTTTGAGTGAAATATTGAATATTCTAATCTTGTTCTTATTGATTCACATGCCTTGATTTCTAGATACATTTGTAATTGTTTATTGAAAGCATATTCTAGATTATCATTGAGCATGTTCATAGAGCTTAATTGATCACCTTGCTTTATTTGATTGTGTTTTGTAACATTTGCATCACCTAGATCAAAGTCTTATAATAGGTGAAAGTCTCTTTCAAAGTGAGTGAAGCTTTAATTAAAGTAAAAAGTCTTGACTAGGACATGTAGTCCTGGTAGTCAATCAAAAGACTTAGTTAGGAGTGTGGTACTCTGGATGGTTGTACTAGGGGAGCTTGACTATGATCTTTGTGATCCGGATAGCTAAGCACGAAATCTTCCTAGAGGCTTGAGAGTCTTGGATATGAAGTTGCTTCCTAGAGGTGTAGGACACACCTTGGATAGGGAGTAGGCTAGGTGGTTCACTAGGCCCGAGGGCAAACTAGGAGTTGATAGCTTAGGGTGGATATCATGCGTTGATAGCCTAGGGTGGATATCATGTGTTGATAGCTTTGAATGTGTAAGTCATTTTCATCATAGTGAATTATTTTGCCGGTGGTTATGGTATCAACCCATGGATGTTTCCTCTTTAAGGTTTTACCACGTAAAAACAATTGTGTCAAGTTTCATTTTTATGTTTTCATTATCTTCCATATCTCGTATTGATTGCATCACTTGTGCATTGAATTTTTGCTTGTGTTAATTAAAACAATTCATTTGTTTGACACACCAAGTGTGTATATCATTGTGGTGTTTGAGAAAAAGGAATTTGGAAGAACTTGGGCCTATATATATTATACTATATTGCTTAAGGGAATTTCAGAATAGGTTGATTTATGGGAATGCCAACCTCGATTGCCTAGACCTTTTGATCGTCACTAACTAATCTCACCATTATCCCTTTACTCTAAGTGCCATAGGTGAGGAATTTTTGTGAGAAGTGGTTTGATTAGTATCTACGGCTAATTTCCACTTTCGAATGAGATCGGTCCTTAATTGTGTAAATCGAGCATTAATAAAGCCACTTAAGAATTGCCCATGACCTGATTATAAATCCATCAATTCCCTAGACTTCTCTTAATTGCTTTAATCCATTTTCTTATCTAGATTGTTGAGCTTCTATTTTCCATTCCCTTTTATTTTACTTTACTTGTAATTTTACTTATCTTGTTATCAAAAATCTATCTCTTCCAATTACGATTTATCATTTTGTAAACTTAGTTAGTCTAACGTAGTTTAGAAAGCGTTTCAATTATTCATCTTGATCCTTGAGGACGATCCATTGCTTGTCATTTTACTAAATTTTGTATTTAATTGTGGTTGCAAGTGGTAAATTAACAAACTTGGTTTTATAATGTAAAACATTTCATTTTGACATGTGTGAAAGGCCCTCATCAACACGCAGGTTACAAAAGAAAACATCAAGAAAAACAAAACGTAGTTCAATGTTGATGGTTCGTTTTTTATCGAGAATAGGAGGGCGAGGATTGGAGGAGTTTTACGCAATGCAGGTGGGGATATGACGTGTTCTTTTTCTGTTTTTATGGGTGATGTCGATGCCTCAACGATGGAGCTTTTGGCTATTCAAAAATCTTGTCTTCTTTGTGTTTCTAGAGACATTTGGGAGGGGAGATCGATAGTCATCGAAAGCGACTCTAGTGTGGCGGTTTCTTGGATTTTGGATGGTTAATTTGGCATTGGTTGATGTTATTTACGATGTGCGTTCTAAGCTTAGAAACTGCAGGTTTTTATCGGTGAAGTATGCCTCTAGAGATTCCAATGGCCTGGTAAATGTTTTGGCAAAAGGAGGTGCAGTGATGGATGGGGAGGATGTTGTCTGGGATGCTTTTTAGCCTCTCTGTCTTGTTAGCTTTTTGTTGCTCTGTTTTTGCTTTCTCTTTCTCTATTTCTTACTGTTGTTTTTTCTTGTTTTTTCTCTTTGGCGGTTTTTGTCTTGCTGTTTCGTTGGAGTTTTTGGTTGAATGAATTGCTGTTTCAAAATAAATAAATAAATAAACAAAACAATTCTCAGCCCATGCAGTCATTTCTCACCAGCGAAGAACAAAAATGAGGGATGGAGAACCACCAAGAGTCAACCTCCAACCCTAAAGCATGCTTGGAAATAGCGCCACTTGGTTACCCTTCCTAAAAATATGCGACACTTGAATCTCTATATTGGAGATCTGAAAAATGCACATCTACCAAGCCTGCCGCACACACCAAGGAACGATATCAGAACGAGAAGAAAGCAACTGAACCACATAGGAAAGAATCACTCTCTAGTCATATCCAACACCAACCAAATTTCCAAACAAAGTTTATTGTCATGGAAGCTGCAAGAAGCTTAGTCTCAAAGGCAAACACCTGACCAATAGGGTTGGCAAAATAACTCTTAACAAAGGACTGACAATTACTGAAAAGACCCCCACCCCCAACACTCAGAGAACTTAAGGCGTCCTCATCCATGTTGACTTTGATCCAACCTAGAGCAGGAGGCGACCAAACAACACTTTTGATAACCGGTCAACCACGGATACCAAAGCGCCAAAAAATCAAAGGTCGTCCATGCTGCTACGCATACACCCAATCTCCAATCAGTTAGCGTTAGAAACCGCACGCCAAACCAATGACATAGCAAATCTAAAATCTAAAGGCTTGCCCTAAAAAATCCACTGATTATGAATAAACTAGAAGAATAATAGTACGGAGGTTCCCCCACCCCACCCCTACCCTTACCCCTACCCCCAAACCCCATTTTCCCAATTTATTTTCCTTCCCAATTCCAAAAATCGGAATTTGAAATTTGAAATCCGGTTATCCTAATCTCTAGTTTGTTCCTATTAATATATTAGTTTTTTTTTAAAAAAAAAAAATTGTTTAGAATTTAGATATAAAATAAAAATAAAAATAAAGGGAATGAGAAATGTGGGGGGGATAAAATGGGGGCCAAGTTTGCCCCCACCCCCAAAACCCCATGGGGAAACACCCATTCCAAGATAGGAGTTGGCAATCGTGACCTTTGAGGTTGTGAACTTGAGTTATGTTCCCCTCCTCTAATCCTAAATTAATAATATTGGAATATTATAATAATTGAAATTGAATAATATATAGAAAATGTAACCGAACAAATACAAACAAAAATCAATTACTACTAATTTTAAGAGAAGGGTTTCTTTCACATATGGTTTAATTTAAACCATTTGAAATTGTGTATAAATCAATCAGTTCTATTTAATTATAATATTCAAATCCCAGCTGGAAATCAAATGATCAAACACAACAACAAGAGTACTACTAGTACTTTTTTTTTTTTTTTTGAAAGGGAAAGTACTACCGGTACTAGTATTATTTTTCATAGCCCCAAAAATTCATCTCTCCCCTCAAAGAAAGCTGATTAATTTGGTGCACATTATGAGTTGATGATGCAGTTGCATGATGATGATCCTGATCAAGCATGGAGCTCCAATCATTCAACCCTTGATGATGATCATGATCTCTTCCAACCATTTGGAGAGTCGTTGCGGCCGCGGTCACCGGCTCGCATGTCCCGACCTCTAACCCTGGCTCACAACCAGCAGCAGATGGATACCTTATACTCTCACTCCCACTCTCACAGTCTCTAGGGTTTGACATAAGCTGCTTGACCATGACTGGAGGCGGGGGCGCTCCATCAGAGGCGAGAGCCGAGTAGTGAGATGGAATTAGGGTTTGGGGTTGGAAAAGAGAGTATTGAGGGATTTGGGGAGGGTAGTGAAGGGCTAGCTCAGGCTTGTTGAGTTCAATCAAGGACTGTTGATGTTGGCGAAGAAGGTATTGGTTTTCTGATGATCTGTGCATGAAGCTACGGGGATTGTTGTTATTGGAGGCTGATGATGAGTTGTTGAATTGTTGTTGCTGTTGTTGATGATCTGATGATGATGAGTTCATGTTTGATACTTCATTGTTTCCAGCCTTGAATAGATTCTTCTTCTTGAACACCCTGCACACCACCCACCCATCTTCCTGCAAAATCCACATACAAGCTTATTGTCGGTAATAAAAGATCCAAAAGCTATTTGCCGATAGGAAAATACCCAACAATACTTAAAAACACACTCTCACGTGTAAGATAAATAGGTTTGCCACGTGACTTGAGCTCAAACACAAACAAACTACAAATTCATATAATCAAATACCATGTACATGTGAGATGGTAGTCAAACATGAGACTTGTTGAAATGTTATGATACCATATTAGTAACCAATAGTACCAAAAACTTAAGTTGATAGGAAATGATCAAATAATAGCATTTAAACACTCTAACACATCAACAATACGTTTTATGTACATAATAGGAGTTAAGGCAGTCCAAGAGTAAATCTCTCACATTCACATACAATAATGAGATTGTGAATTTGAGTAATGTTCCTGGCATCCCCTCCCACAACTCTCAAATTTGTAGGAGTTCAAAAACAATATTTTTTAGATTTATGCATTGATGTTTTTTTTTTTTTAACCGTTAGGTTGCATATATATATATATATATATAAACTATAGAAAACTAATATATATATATATATATAACTATAGTAAGCTTAAAAGATTGAAGTGATTTATGATTCAAAAATATTTTTAAGAAACTAGTATATACTTTTGAAACAAATATAATCACAATAACCACACTCTTAAAAAAGATCTATGTTTGATAATTATATTGGGAGAGAGACTCACATTAGGGTTTCCTTGAGCATCATCAGCATCTTCAAGGCGATACTCGTGCATGATCCAGTCAGTTTTCTGGCCGTGAGGGGCTCTTCCTCTGTAGAAAACTAGGGTTTTTCTCATACCAATTTTCTTGTAGCTGTTTCTAATGCACTTATCCCTCCCTGTTGCCTTCCAAAATCCTGCATTTGTTGCCCTATTCGTTCTCGACCCCGTCGGATACTTCCTGTCCTTATGACTGAAAAAATACCACTCGTTTTGTGGTGTCGACCCAATCCTACATCTCTCTACACACACACATATATATATATATATAAAAGAAATAAACAAATTTAACAAGAATGCTCCTGATTGAATGTTAATAAACGAACTATAAATCTTTTGTTAATAATGTTGATGTGTGATAAAAATCTTTAAAAGCTTAGAAAAACGAGTCTCAAAATTTAATTAATCAAGAATATCAATTATGCATGTAATAGCCCCGTTATGCTTAAAATAAGAGATGATCAACTTTGAATTATTTAAATTGCAGTTTAATTTGATTGTATGATAAACCAAATCTAGAAAGGGCACCGTTTCTAATATTAATATAACACTTGCAGAAAGAAAAAATATATATATCTCAATTAATGAAATAAACAAAACACATAAGAAATAAACAAGTGTAATACTTAAAAAAATAATAATAATAATAATATACAAAATCAAACCATGAATTTTAATTTGCATGTGCATATAGATATATACAATAATAATTATAATAATCATCCCAATTATCAAAATTAAATCCATTGTATATCTGATCCATTGGAGGGCTTTGTTTAAAGGCTTGAATTAATTACAAGTCTAGGAGCACCGCGCTCAATCTCAGGAGCCTTTTGGACATAAAAGGATATTTAGATGGTCTTATAAGTTCTTTGTCAAGTAAATCTTGGATTTCTTTGTCATAGCATAATTAAATATTTAATGTTGAGACTGTGACCTCCGTAAATTCTTGCTTAAAATAAGTGATCAATCGACTTGATAATCCTTACAATTAACAAATTGTAGGTTTGACTGCCTGAGAAAACCAAATCTGCAAGGTTTCAATCAATTCAAATTTTTTTTTTTTTTTTCTGGCAAGAGAAGACGGATCTATGAAGACCTAGGACCAATATAATTTTCGGTGTTATATATAGATATATATATAATAGAATTTCTAAATATTCCAAGTTGATTGATCATTTTGACTTATTATAAATGATATATTCTGCTCATAGAGAATTAAAAACAGTTACTTTTGTCACTGCCAACATGTATATTTTAAATGGAATATTATGGTGAATGAATCATATTGAATTTGAAAAATGTGAATCAATCCAAAAGTTTTGAAACTTATCACCTTTTTCTTTTTTCTTTTCCACAAATTGGGTCACCGCGTTGAACATGCTCTATATAGATTATTTGATAAAAACATCCTCTTCACCAAATGAAAATATTGCATTTATTATTTATACAGTCTTTCTAATTGTCAGTGTGTCATATATCAGGACGAAAAATATAGACCATAGATTATGGAGAAGTTTTGATAAGTGCATACACTTTGAATTAAAGTAATCAAATATAATGGTCCACATTCTTCGTTTTGATATATTTTATATCAGGACGAACTAATAATACAAAATTTGATTATTTATATATAATAATCTATAACATATAATTGTAACTCGTATTCATATATCATCTATCATTTGCAACTTATAAATTATTAGGTAGAACACAATTACATTTTATATTTATTAAAATATTATGCCATGGATAAAATCATGCAAGATAATCATATATTATTAAATTCTTAATTGCTCCCTATTGTTCATGGACTTTAATTCATGAGAAAACTCAACGAATTTCTGCAAAAATCAATCAATCAAGAAAATAAATAACTAAAAAAAAAAAAATTCATTCTGGCTTTAATATATTTGATCAATTATTAGCATTACAAACCCAGGAAAAAAAAATTATAAAAAGGTTTGGAATGACTACAAATGACCAACTAAAATAGAGGGAAAAAAATGAAATAATTCGAACCGAACATAAGCTAATTAATTATACATGGAATAATTATTTTTTCTTTACTTAATATAAATTTGGTGTTTAAATCATCAAAAAAAAAAAAAAAAAAAATTTTTGTTTAAGTGAGTAAATTTTAATGTTGGTTAGCTAATTAATCAAAGCTTGATCACATCATAAATTAATAATTAGACAATTAATGATGAGTTAATGATGCAAAAATATATGAAATTAAGATATAAATTACCTTGCAACTCCCAAGGCTCCATCTTGTTCAAGTCCACTTCTCTAATAACCTCCATATCAAACTTCTGAAACGAAATCTTCTTCCTCAAGTAGTAATGAAGCAGCTCCTCGTCAGTCGGATGGAACCGGAAACCCGGAGGCACACCACCGCTGGAAGATGCCATCGAAAAATCCAACCAATCAACCTCTAACGTACGATACGTTCAATATCTACAATGATCAATGCTCTGAACACCCAAAGTCTTCCTCTCTTCGATTACGAATAGTTATGTGCAAAATCAAACCAATGATTATATTTATACATGATATGGTGTCTAAAAAAATATATGGATTGAAGGAAAGTTAGTAGAAGAGGGTAGTGTCAACGGGGTGTGGATGCATATATGGTGATTGATGAGGGTGGTGGTAGTGAAGTTGGAGAAAGTTGACGGCCGGTGACTACGGCGGTGGAGATGGTTAAAGATATCGTAAAAAGCAAGTATTTGGAAATGAATTGAAACTCTATATAGGATCATCTTTTTCCATTTTTTTATTCATGGACAACATTTTCTTGCTGTACATCCTCTTTTGGAGCGTGACCACACTCTCCATATTTATTTATTTTTAACGGATTTTTATTGTCACCATAAAAACTTTTATTTCCCTATAGTCAAGACTCAAGAATTTGGAAACAACATTTTATTTTTTTGTAATTTTTTTAAAAAGCAGCATTGTATTGAATCCTACTTTATATATATATATATATATAGGTCATTCTTCTGTGCAACATTACACAATACAACAGTATGTGATTACATATGATTTCTATGATCACAAATATATATAACGTTATTATGCATGAATGGTAAGTGATAACACAATTAAATTATTGTGATCGTATGTTAAAACATGCAATCACATACTCTTTCTCTCTCTCTGTGTATATATATATATCAGTTTTTCTATTGTCAGTTCGAACTGATATAAAATATATCAGTTCCATACATATGGGTCATTAATGGATTTAAAAGATGTTTTGATAAGTGCATGACTCATATGCTAGGAACTGATATGGGCCAAGTCAAAGCATTTAAATCCAATGACCCATATGCTAGGAACTGATATATTTTATATCAATTCGAACTGATCAGTACGTTCATCCTGATATAAAATATATCAGGACGAAAAATATGAACCATAGATTATGGAGAAGTTTTGACAAGTGCATTCCATTAATGGCTCATATGTAAAGAACTGATATATTTTATATCAGTTCGAACTGACAGTAAAAAAACTATATATATATAGTCTTTCTACTGTCTATACGTTCATCCTGATATAAAATATATCAGGACGAAGAATATAGACCATAGATTATAGAGAAGTTTTGACAAGTGCATACACTTTGAGTCAATATATGTAAATCTAATGGTCTACATTCTTTATTATGATATATTTTATATCAGGACAAACTGACAATAGAAAAATTATATATATATATATATATATGGTACAAGGCTATATATTAAATGAAATTGCGAAGACATATTCAGATTCAAGAGGAGATAAATTTGGATTTAGTGGTAACATATTCAATCTTCTTCCTAAACCTTAAATTGTAGTATGTAGTTAAAAGAACAAAAATATAAATGTGGTACAGTGGAATGCTCATCACACCTCCACCATGAAATTATTGGTTTTAGTCTTATGACCGTGTCTCCTCTCATAAACCTTTAATTATTGTAATATTTTAAAAATAAAAAATAAAAAATCAATCAATCAATCAATCGGGCCATGAGGCCACCAATATTGAAACTTTTCAGAATATGTCACTATTTTGTATTTAAATTAATGTTATGTTTTTTTTTTTATGAAATAATAATAATATTATTATGTTGTCTTTTACTTTTTTAACTTAAAATTTAATTTTTGAAATAATTAATTCACTAGAATTAATTATTTACATAAAAATTCATTTAAAGAAAAAAATTGCATTTTAAAACACATGAATGGTGTCCTAACTTTAAAATTTTTTATACACTTATATAAATATGTAATATATTTGTTGTATGCATTATTATGCTTTATCATTTTGTTAATCAGTAGAAGTAGCCTTTATCATTTTGTTAATCAGTAGGAGATTGCAAAGATAATTTTAAAGAGCTTTAGCCTTTACGTGCGTTTGGGTAAATTTAAAAAATAAAATATTAGGTTATGGGTAAATTGATTTTATAAATAATTAATTTAACAAAAAAGTAAAACAAATGTGTTTGGTAAACTTATTATGGAAAATGAACAAAATGATTGTTAAGGATGTAATATTGTTCAAGTATATTTTTTTTTTATTGCTTATTTTATGTTTATTTTTTCCAAGCTTGATTTTTTTTTTTTTTTTTCATATTTTTCATTTTTTTTATCTTAAATTTCCAATTATTTTTTTCCATTCTTGTCTCATTTTTTTCAAGGTATTTTTTCTTTCATTTTTGCTAGTTTTTAATTTTTAATTTTTCGAATTCAATATGCTGGAGAGACTTATAAAGGTATGATTTTCTATGTTCATCCTAAATCCTAAGCATTTTGAGAATGCAAAGCAAAAAATGAATCTGATCATGTTGATTAACCAATCATCTACTTTTCTGGGCATTCGATAATAACACTAGCAACGGACAACACTACAAGAAAATGGGCGATAGCAACAAATTCTTTAACAACAATTTAATTTCTATCGCCAAAGATCACTTTTAGTGAGGAAAATTAAATTTCGTTACTAAAGAATTTCAGTGACAATATCTTTAACAACAATCAAATATTTATCGATGGAGAGCACTTATAGTGACAAAATATAAATTTCGTTACAACATATATAAGTTCTTGTGACAATATACATTTCGTTACTATATATTATTTTAGCGACAAAAAATATCGTTGCTATAACATATTTATGGTAACGTTATCGTTGCCACAACATGTGTTCTAGCTACGAAAATAAGATTTGTCATTAAAGATGTATTCTAGAGACAAATATAATTCGTTACTTGAGGTTTTAATAATAATTTTAAAATTAACACTACAAGAAAATTGAGATACATGAACAAAAAGATTTAGGGGTATTATTATTCCCCCATAACTTTTGAGGTTATCGGTCATTTTGCTCCCTCTTGTTTTAGTATTGGCCATTTTCCACTTGAGAGCTTCTTTTGACAATCCAATTTTTTCTTTTTACACTTCTTTTCTAAAAACACTTCATTCTCAAAATTTAAATTTTAAAAAATTCTAAAAATACTTCATTTTATTACAAGTTTATCCTTTTTATCTTTTTTGAATTAAATTATTAAAAAAAGAAATTATCTCTCCTAAATCATTAAATTAATTATTATATATTAAATACTCTCTCCTAAATTTTTAATTATCATATTAAACTCTCTCCTCTAATATATATCCCTAATTTTCTATCTTCATCATTTCTCAAGCAAGACTAACAGTTAGGAAAAAAAAAAATACTAATAAGCTTGATTTTTAGGAACCATATGTACGTATGTATTAAAAAAAAAAAATACCTTTTAAAAAAAATCGAAATATGAAAATGATTTTTGTTACTCTTGTAGGTATGAGATTATCTAGAGAACTTTAATTCTTTCATTAGTCTTAGAAATTCTGAGTTTAATCGAATCTAGTTGAAACAATTCAAGTTTTCATATATATTTTTTGTTTTTTTTTTTAAAAAAAATTGACTTTTTAATATATATATATATATTATGTTAGTAAAAAACTAAAATATTCTTAAGTTTTTGTTCTTTAACTATTAATCAGAGGTTGATAGAGAAAGTATGGAAATATGATTTTTTTTTTTTTTTTAATGGAGAGATTAATTAGGAGAATGTGTTTAAAATGGTAATAACAGATTTATGGGAGGAAGTTTAACACGTAATATTTAATCTAATGATTTGGAAGAGATAAATTTATTTTAATAATTTAATTAGCTTGAAATGTCTTTAATATTTTTTGTCTAGTTTAGTAATTTTAATTTAGGTTAAAATTATCATTTATAAAAAAAAAAATAAAAAAAATAAATAAATAAATTGGAGTGTGAATAGATAATTTATGGATTGTAAGGAGAAGCTATCTTTCCACCCTTTGTTAATATCTGTTAGCATTTTCATTAAATACTATTTTACCCTTTCTATTTAATAGAAAACAATTAAACAATTTTAAAATTTAATGAAATAAAAAAAAAAAAAAAAAAAAAACAGTGGAGATCTTGTTCATAGGATAGTCCAGTTAATTTAGTAGAGATTTGTTATGTGCAAGAACAAACACCAAATCTTTAACAACAACCAAATATTTGTCACTAAATAGTACTTGTAGTAACAAAACGTAAATTTCATTACAACAGATATAAGTTCTTGCGACAATATATACATTTCATTACCATATACCATTTTAGTGACAAAAAATATCGTTGCTATAATATATTTATGGTGACATTAAATTATTCGTTGCCACAATATGTGTTTTAGTCACGAAAATAAGATTTGTCGTTAAAGATATATTCTAGAGACAAATATAATTCATTACCTAAGTTTTAATAATAATTTTAAAATTAATACTACAAGAAAATTGAGATACAGGGACAAAAAGATTTAAGGGTGTTATTATTTCTCCCATAACTTTTGAGGTTATTAGTCATTTTCCACCCTCTTGTTTCAGTATTGGTCATTTTCTACCATTTGTTAACATTTGTTAGCATTTTCATTAAAATACTATTTTATCCTTTCTATTTAATAAAAAATATTTAAACAATTTTAAAATTTAATGAAATAAAATAAAAAAACAGTGGAGATCTTGTTCATGAGATACTCTAACTAATTTGGTAGAGATTTGTTTTGTGCAAGAACAAACACCAGATTTTTAACAACAATCAAATATTTGTCGTTAGAGAGTACTTGTAATGATAAAACGAAAATTTCGTTATAATAGATATAAGTTATTGTAACAATATATACATTTCGTTACTATATATCATTTTAGAGATAAAAAATATTGTTACTATAACACCTATATGTATGTTATATATAAATATTGCGCAATTGTTAACACATCCAATTTTATAGTCAGACGGTAAAGACTTACCACTTTGACTTTGAGATGGCAAGTTCAATTCCCCATAATGACAAGTAATTGTCATTATTATCAAGTGTGGGGTGGGGTGGCCCACCAGAGGTGGCTGGCCGGTTGATAGTGGTGGTTCGGTGGTCGACTGGCCAGAGAGTTGATTGGCCAGCGGTGGTCCGGTGGTTGGTCGAAGGTGGTCGACCGGCCGGCAATAGACGATGGGAAGAATAATTTTACCTGTTGTAATGAAACCAAATTTTGTTGCAATTGCTCGACCTATTGTAACGATATTTATTGTGTCACTAAAACCTATCTTTTTGCGACAATATATATTTTTATAAAAACATATTCCTGACAACAATAAAGTTTCGTGGGTAAAAATATAGTTTTATCCACCTAACTAGTTCGTGGGTAAAACTATACATTTTGTAATGAAATCAAATTTTGTTGCAATAGCTCGAGCTATTGTAACGATATTTATTATGTCGCTAAAACCTATCTTTTTGCGACAATATATATTGTTATAAAAACTATTCATAGCGACAATAAAGTTTCGTTGCCTTAACATAGTTTTAGCCACGAAACTAATTCGTAGGTAAATATACCTGTTGTAACGAAACCAAATTTTATTGCAATTGCTCGACCTATTGTAACGAAGTACGCGACAAAAAAATTTTGTTGCCTAAGATCTTTTATGACAAATTTAATGCTTTTGTAACAATTTTGATTTGTTGCTATTTCCCTTTTTTCTTGTAATGCAATAACAAATTTTTCTCAAAAAAAAAAAATAATAAAAAATAAAAAATAAAAAAAATAACAAATTTAATGGAGAGATTAAAGTGAGTTAACAATGGATTACGAGCAGGCTCACCGTAATGTCGTCGGCTGTGGAACTGGACTGGGTGAAGATTCAAAGAAGATGATTGTTGATTTTGGAGTGTCTTGTACGTCACTCTGTTGTTCTATACCAACTCTCCTCAATGGCTTTGAAAAAACTAGGGTTTATAGATCCCCAAATTGAAAATCACGATGATGATAATAATAATAATAATAATAATAATAATAATAATAATAATAATAATAATAGGATAATTTTTGTCTTTTAATAAAATTGTAAGGTTATTTCAGGTACTTTTTAAAATGTGAATATTTTTTTTAAAAAAAAAATGAGAGATGTTGATGGTCCATAAATTATCTATTTACACTTCATTTTAATTTTTTAGGAGGATGTGACGTATACTCGAACCCACAACCTCGTTGTGTAGGTGTGATGAGCAAACCATTAGACCAACCTCATATTGTCTTATTAATGACAATTTTGACCTGAATTAAAATTACTAAATTAGATAAAAAAGTTATAAAAACCTACCAAAGTACTTTTTATTTATTTTTAAAAACTAATTTTTTTTTTCCGTCTTTAATTTTTTGTTTTCTCTTTTGTGTTTTTTTTTTCTTTTATACTGTTTTACAGACCCTAAATATATATATATATATTTTTTTACCAATATTTTAAAGTTTCATGGAGAGGATTAAAAATGTTTTGTTTCGTAGCAATGATGAATTAAATGCCTTCTTTGGCTCTTTGAAGAAGTTCTTGTCCATCACACAGACACCGCGGGAACTCAAATATTACCTAACAAAAGTTTAACACTTGACCCAATTAATTTTCATTCAGTACTAAACCCAAATATGTAAATTTATTGTTAAGGGATATTTCGGTGAATTTTTTCTATACTATATAATGTGAAAGTAAAAACCCTAAACTTAAATTTTACCTTTTCACCACCACATCGGTTTGAATCCTTCAAAACTCTCTCTCTCTCTCTCTCTCTCTCTCTCTCTCTCTCTCTGTCTCTCTCTCTCTCTCTGTTTCAAAGGTAGGCCGCCGTATGCTCTTCTTCTTTTCCTCCTTGTTCTTCTTCCGCTTCAAGGCCGATTTAGGGTTCATTTTATTCATAATATTTTAAAAATTAATTCATAATCTTATTTTCTTGATTAATAACTAGACCTGGCAAAATTTTACACGACCCAAACCCATTCGTAAATAGCGGTTGGTGGGTCAAGTTTATCGAATAGGGTTGTTAATGGGTCAGCCCATTAAGACATGAAATATAATTGGTCGGTTTTGGATTCACTCTTAAAAAAAACCGTTAATTCGATAACCAATTAATATAAAGATTTTTTTTTTTAATGTGTTTATGAAAGTTATTAAATTTTTTTTTTTTTTTTTGTATAGTCACATTATGGATTTATATAAAAAAAAATCTCTACAATTAGGGTTAGAATATATTTTATTAATTAATTTTTTTAAAATTTCTAATTTTTTTCTTTTTTTGTAAGAGGAAAATTTTTCTAAATTAAAAACTCTTAAACCATAAATCAATTATTTCACAATAATATAACCCTAACCCTAACCTTAAAACTCTAAAAGTAGTTAGTAAACTTGATTGCATGAGTTTGATCATGCTTCGGTACTATTTATTTTTAACTTTTTAATAAATCTCAATTATAATATTTTGTAATGGGTCAAGTCGGGTTATCCATAAATTTAATAAATGGTTTTGGGTTTGTATATTTCAATCCATTAAGTTAACGGGTCGGGTTCGGGTGGAGCAATTTTAACACGACACGAATTCACAATAACACGACCCATTACCTGGTCTATTCATAACATTGTTATTCATAATCTGGGTTTTGTTTGGTTGGATTATTATTCAACTTTGGTATGTAATATTTACAAATTTTGCTTTGGTTGGTATTTCTAGTCTATACATAGCAATATAGGTGTTTTTTTATTAAAAAAAAAATAGTGTTAATTTCGATTCGATAACCGTGTGAGTTGATATTGCTTGTTTTTTTTACTAGGGTTTATTGATAATTGGAATAAGTTGTTATTTATTTATTTATTTTTATTTGATTAGTTTATTGGTTTCTTATATTTATGCCTGAAAATATGGCCGTAGAAAGTTTAAGAATTGATATATTTATTATTGGAATACTAGAATTAGATTATTGGGTGTCAGGTTTTTTCAAATAAAGCAAAAAACTAGTTTTCCAATTTTAGATTTGATTGTAAATGTCAATTTTTTTCTTTTACAATTTTGTGTTACTATTAAATCTCTTTATTTTCTACCAAATGCAACCGAAGACATAAAAATCATGGATTTTTTTATTTTTATTTTTATTGGTATGGGGTCCATTTTTTTAATTTCGCCCAGAGGCCTCAAAATAGTCAGGATCGGCACTACCATCACATTACCATATGTGAGCACCATCCGCAGAAATTTTTAGAGTTACTGCCAGTAATATTTGCCAGAAAATGAGGATTTTGCCACGAGAATCAATTTAAACCATCCATTATCATTTTGGTGGACAAAGACAGAAACAAGTGATGCAATTAGAGGAATCCGAATTATTTGGTTGATGAACATGCATTATGCATATGTAGAAGGCTGTATAATATATGCTACAAAAATAGTTCCGTTTTGAAAAGATGTAAATTTGAAGTTCAATTCCTAGGAATATATTAAATATAGAAATGAACATTAGTTAGTTGAAAATAAATCGCAACAATAATTAATGTTCATATGTTTATTTTCTTCTTAGGTTTGCATATATGTTAAAATTTAAAAAATAATAATGGGTAATAGTAAAATAAAATGAGTGTCTTTATAATTTTTTTTTTTTTTTTAATGGAGTATCTTTAGATTAAGAGTGTCAAAAAATAAAAGGGATAATTTTGAAATAAAAAAAAAAAGTGCCTTTAATTTTTTTTTAAAATTTTAAAGTTTTAGAAGAGGAAATCGCAGCCAACCTCCCTGAGGTTTGGCCTTTGACAACCAAAAACAACTTTATGCTTAATTGATAATGACCTCCTCTGCAATTAGCGAAGTTAGTCAAACTTAACAAAAATAAGGGTATTTTTGTCCTTTCAAGCTTTTTATTTATTAAAAACCCAAAACAGATTTAAAAGCTTTAAATCTTTACCATTCTTCTTGGCCAAAATTAAAGTAAATTTTTATTAAAAAAAAAAAAATAGACAATTGGATATCAGACCTCCATTAAACAATAGAGGTCTGATCACCATCAATGTAGATCTAGGAGATCGCCCAGATCTCTATCAAAAAGGATCTCCCAGATCTCTATCAAAAAGGATCTTCGGCGAGTACGATGGTGCTCGCGTATCAATGATGATGGCCCACTGGTGCTGGTTGTGCATCAACGGTGGTGGCCCATTGGTGGTGGTCGCACGTCAACAGTGGTGGCGCAGCTGCAGTATGTAGTTGCCCGGTGCCAGTGATAGTGGTGGTGTTTTTGTGTGGGTTGTGATGTAAGATATAATGAATTTGGGTGTGAATCGTGTTTCTCACTTTTTTCTTTTCTTTTCTATTTTCTTCTCAAGTTTTACTAACATAGAAGAATGAAAAAAAAAAAAAATCCGAAGAAAATGTTAATGTATTGGATTTAGATGAGCCACATTTTTTATTTTTTATTTTTGCAAAATCTGAAAAACTTGAATCTATAGAAAAATCTAGAAATACATCAATGGAAGAAGAAAATGTTATTAGATTAGATTTAGATGAACCTGATTTTTTTTATTTTTTTTTATTTGGTTTTGAAAAAGCTGAAAAACTTGAATATGAAGAAAATTCTAAGGATTCATATGGAAGAAGACAAAATTATCTGAAGAAAATGTTGTTGGATTGGATTTTGATGATCCATATTATTAATTTGTTAGAATTTAGAATTTGAAGAAAAATATGGAGATGCAACCTGTGTCTCCACATTTTTTTTAAGTTGTAATTTTCATTTTTTTATTTTTTTTTATTTTTTTTTATTTTTTACTATGGAGATCCAAATTTGTTTTCATAAATTTATATATTTTTAAAATTAGAATTTTGTTTGTATTCAAGGGTATTTTGGTATTTGTATTGGCCAAATCTGGTTAACGGTTAAATTTGACCAGTTTTGACTAACGGTAGGGAGGTCATTGTCAATTAATGATAAAGTTATTTTTTGTTGTCAAAAGACGAACTTCGAGGATATTGGCTGCAATTTTCTCTTTTTAGAATGAAGTGTATCTTTAGAAGAAAAAAATAAATAAAAGAAAAATAATCAGTTGTGAAAAGCTAGCAACCCCCTTATCGCTTGCAAAGGGGCATACCACTGAAATTGTCTCGTCAAACAGGTAACTAAATTTTACGCCTAAGCTTTCGTTACTTACAATTTTGTTTTAAATCTTTTCTATCTAAAATTCGATATAGCTAGCTTCACCTCTGTGAGTGACATTGCATTGAAATAGTCTCATCTTGTCGATTTATCAGTAGGCTTTGATAATATATAAAACTTGATTGGATTAACATTACAATGTTAATTTAAGTAGAAATGATCCACGCGCAGTACATGCAGTTGGGACAAGCCTAATACAAAGTAGTTAATTATAATATAGTATAAATATTAAAATGAATAAATGATCCCGAGAAAATAAGAAATAATAGTAATATAGGATATTTGATTGTTTTCAAAGCAATAGCTTGGAAAAACAGCTACTCAACTTCTTGGGATTTTCACTTTTCATTGGACGGCCATAATTTTATATCTATTTTTTATTAATAATTATTTTTTTGATTAATTCCATATTAATTAACTCCGATAATTATAATAATTAATAATAATATTGAGTTAATATATAGAACAGTTGGAGACGCAGTCGCCATTGCTTTGGTTGCACATGCGGGTATGACCTTCAGAGCTTTCATATCAATTTACTTGATTCATTTTCACTCTTTCTTCCTTCAAGGCTTCAATTTCTTCGTGATCTTATTTATTTATTTATTTATTATAACTTATTGAAACTGACACCGATATTTGATCTGGAACTTGTCTGGCGGGACACTATATACATAGTTGGATAACATAGAGGAGATCTTTTAACACTTATTTTTGTATAAATATTATGAAATTCAAATTTCTGACAACACGAAGGGAGGTGCACAACCGCAACCTAGTTGATCTTGATTAATTCATATAAATTAAATTGCCTATAATTATAGAGTTAATTGGATTATTGTTCAGCAGTTTTTAATTAAAGATTAATTGAGTTTCAATGAAACACTTGTTTGTAAAGTTATTAACAAATTGTAATCATATAAATATATTTTTTTATGTTTAGATGTCATTTAGATTATGAAAAAAAGCCGGGCAAATTAAAATTCAGATTAAGAGAGAATCAAAAATAATAATTATACTATGATTAGTAAGTAGTAACTAATTAAAATATGTTGATTTGAAGCTGAAATTATTGACCAATCAGAAGTCTACCTTACTTCACGTGGAATTATTACAACGATGCATGGATATATATATATATATATATTTCATATATGGAAAGCCTGTATCTCCAATTCAGTTCATGTATTGAAACATCATCACTGCTTTCAGTGCTTTGTTATATAATCCTCTTTGATTTCTTTGTCACCAATCCATTCATCGTTCCGTTTTGCATTAATATAATACTGGATTTTTAAAAAAGAGATTACAATTAAGAGGATCCAAAAACTCATATACAATACCTTCGGAGCTTAGTTCAGCTGGTAGATTAACGAGCTTAGACAACGGTTCGAATTCTTCCGATGACAAAAACTTAAAAAAAAAATTTCATATACAATATTTCGTTAAAGATACGTAAGAGAGTGACAATTCATGTAGGTACCAAATCTGTTGTAGATAAGCTGGCATGTAACAAAACCTACATTCAATAGTAGGTAGCAAGTGTATTGTTATATAGGCAAGAAGTAAATATGAGTTTTGATGAAAATATCAATTCAGGTTCAAATAATTTTAAAATATCGAGGGAAATATAGTTAATAATATATTCAAAATATCGAGATATTTAAAGATAATTTTTTTATATTAATACCCTGAAAATATAAAAAAAATATAAAAATAAATAAATTTACTTATTGGTTATAGTTTTATAGATCATGGTTATAGGTCAATCAGTTCAGTAACCATATTGAACAAATACAATAGTATGATTTTAATTTTATTTTTAAAAATATGAAACCTCACTTTCTTAAAAGATAATAAATAATATTATCGAAGGTAATAATCTGATAGTAACCATAATAATAATAATAATAATAATAATAATAATAATAATAATAATTATTATTATTATTATTATTATGGTTACCATTATATGAACCTCACTTTTGGAAGAGTGTGTAATTAAAGTCACTCTATAACCTCAGTCGATCCCGAACCCAAATATTATTATCATATATATTTGCATTAGTTAATTAGATGTAATTCGTAAGCAACACTAACCTCATTTTTATTCTTCTATTATTCTTGAGGTCAACTAAAACTTAAAGTTCCCTTCAATGTTTTAAGTTTATGTCATCAACAAGCTATTTAACTAACGATATATGTATATGTTAGAGAGAGAGAGACAAAAAAAAAAAAAAAATGGTGCAAGCTAGCATGGCAGTACAGTGAGATGGAATGATATTAATGGTATCAATAGGAGTTGTATTAATTCATGATTTTGGCTTAATTCATGAAAAGAATAATAATTTAAAATTAAAAAGGAATTATCATTTGGGTCCTTATGATTTTTTTTTTTTTTGAATTATCTATTTTTTAATTGCTTGTCTATTTTTCACTGGTTTTGTCCATATATTTTCAAAAATCCATCAATTTGGTCTCCTTGACCACAAATTTAATTATAAGTTTACAAAAAAATGTAAATTGACTTTCTTACCCTTCACTGAAATTAAAAGGTTAATTAAAAGTACGATTTTATCCTCTAACATTGTAAACTTTTACAATTTAACTTGTCTTGTAATCCAAGCCAAAAGTTAACATGTGTCATTAAATTATAAATATTAAACTTAAAAATTAAAGTTTAATTTGGTTGAACAAACTCTTTCAATGGTAGATCGAAACCAACCAACAACACAAATCTTGAAAACACCCAAAAATAAAACGAACATACATTGATCAAGCTTAATCTTCTCTTTCAACCCCAAATCCAAATCATAGATTCGAAGATTTGCCACCATTTTCTTCAACAAGCTCCTCAGATGAGCTCTTTGGCCCAGATTGTTGTCGCCAATTCAACGCCTCCCCCTCCAGTTCGTGAAAACACTGTCACCAATCCAAACTCAAGATCTCTATAGAAATTAGGGATGACAATTGGATCTGGACCCGCGAGTACTGACCCAAATCCGAACCACATGGGTCTGGGTCTGGGCCTCATATTTTAGTCATGAGTCGGGTTTGGGTCTAAAAAGAAAGACCTGAATCCAGTTTGGGTCCGGGTCTGGGTCTGGTCAAAAACCTAGACCCGAACCCGAAGACCTGAATAGAATAAGAAGATAAGCCAAGATTGTTAGGGTTTCGCGTTGTGTAGTCTGTGATCAACACATGATATTGAATTGCATAGACAGATATATATATATATATATATATATATAAACAAAAGGTTGAAGGAGAGATAATCTCAAGCGATCGGAGGGATTAAATGTCACTGGAGAGGAGATTGGGAGGCTATTATTTGGTAGGAGAGAAAATTGCGAGAAAGTGATAGCTCAAGACCTGAGCAAAGAGAAAAGAGAAAATAAAAGAGAGAAGAGGTGGAATTGTAAAAAAAGAAAAAGAAAAAAAAAAAAAACCGTCTTTAGTTAGAAAATAAAATTTATTTAAATTTTCAGAAAAATTGCACAAACATACCTTGACTTTAACACATACATGAGGCATAATCCATTTTTGTCAAAATTACAAGAAAATATCATTGACTAACAGTTGACTGACACTTGACTAACATCTGACTGTACTAAATGATAAAATGACCTTGACTAACAGTTGACCAGTACTGAAAGACAAAATAATGAAATTAACCTTCCTCTTATGTTTTATCGGTTGTTATAATATTATCGTTTATATAAATATTAAAAATAAAAATAAGACCAGATCTCTCAATTGAGGAGGTCTGATCGATTAAAGCTTACCCAAAAAAAATTGAAAATCAATCATCATTACTATTTTGATCTTCTTCATCTCTACACAGCACCGCCACTGAACTGCACCGAAATCCAGTCACCCAAACACACATCCTCTACCCCCAAAAATCCGGATCTCACCCAAACACATTCTTCACCTCCAAAATCCAGTAACAACCCTAAATCGAAATCCAGTCACCTCCTAACACCTAACACCCAACACCCAACACCCAACACCCAAAACCAGAAAACAAACATCCAAACCCATCAATCAAGCCACCCTCCTCCGAACATCCACCAAACAAAACCCTAATCGAAATCAAACCTCCCAATACCCAAACCCATAAACCAAACATCCAAACCCATCAAATGGTGAATGGAATCGCGAACGGCGAACCGTTCAGAAGAGAGAGAGAGAGAGTAAGATAGTGAGAGATTTATGAGAGATAGAGTGAGGGATTTTGATTAGATGATGAGCGAAACACCACCGAAACACCTACCACCCCAAACCGGACCCAAATCCATCGCGAACACGACCGCCATGAAGCCTCGCCATTTTCGTTTCGCAACGGTCAAGATCTGGTTTGAACCTAGATTTGGTTAGATTCCAGCTATGGGTCGAACCCATCTCCAGTGTGTGTGCTTGATATATATATATATATATATATATATATATGTTAGATTGGTGGTGGTGTGTGCATGAGAGTGAGAGATTGAGATTAACCTTTTTTTTTTTTTCTTTAAATTAATGATGTTGGTGATTGGAGAAGAAAAAAAAATGTTGATGATTAGAGATTAACCTTTGATTTTATTTTTTCTTTGATTGATGTTGAAGACTCGAAGGTAATGATAAAAAAGTTATTATTTAAAAAAAAAAAACCAACTGAACTGAAATTTTTTCCATTTTTTATTTTTAAGGTAAATTACCCTCCTAACATTCTGACATCCGTTAGTTATACTGGTCAAAGGGTTAGTCAAGGGTATTTTATTATTTAGTATGGTCAACTGTTAGTCAAGTTTTAGTCAACGATTAGTTAAGGGTATTTTATTGTAATTTTGGTAAAACTGGAGTATGCCTCAAGTTTGTGTTAAAGTCAAGGTATGTTTGTGCAATTTTCCCTAAATATTTTAGAAAAACACATATGTAATTGGAGAGGAGATGGGTGGGTAACAGCTAGCCAAACAAGTGATTGACCAAATTCAAAATACACCACCAACTTCCTTTAAATAATAATAATAAAAAAAATACCCCACCACTAAATAGAACACTTTAAAATTTGTACGAGGTCCACGGGTCTGGACCCATACCCCGTGAAAACCCACGAGGTCTAGACCCGAACATGAACCCGTGAAAATATTTGGGTATGGGTCTGGGTCTTAAAATGTTTGACGGGTTTGGGTTTGGGTTTGGGTTTGGGTTTGGGTTTGGGTCTAGGTCTGGGTCTGGGTCTGATAGGACCTGACCCGAACCCGACCCATTGCCATCCTTAATGGAGATCAGAGTTTAGGTGTCGCAAATGGAGCGCATGTCAATCCGCGATGGAGACCCATCGTAGATGGTTGCGATGGAACTTCATCTGCAGATGGAAAGCCTCTCAGATGAAGCTCTGTCTACAGATGGTTACGATGGTGAACAATTTGTGATGAAGCTACCTGCTTCATCTTTTTTTTTTTTTTCCAATTCGTTTTTCATAAGGACCCAAATGATAGTTCCCCAAAATTAAAATAATTAAGTAGCATGACTTATGAGTTTAAAGGTCAAAGCATGTTTTCTAACTTGTTTAATTTAAATGTAATTAAGCTTCCAGGTGTCTTACAATAATAGCTAACGTAGCCAACTCTTTAAGTTATCTAATTAATCAAACATTGTCTAATAATTAATTACACCATTTATAATGTTAACCGATCAGGTATTCATGTGCAATGACCAATATCTTAAATATATTTGGTACTATTTCCATAGGCCCACAGCTTAATGTGGCTTTATAGGAAATAGAGATGTACATTTGGAGAATGAGGATGGATATATGTTCCCCCATCCCTCCCCAACCCCCCACATTTTTCCATTTGGGGAAAATACAGATGGGAAATTTTGGGGGGAGATATATTCATTCCCAACCACAGTTTCCCATTTTCTCTGTTTTTTCTCGTTTCCCCATTTTTTCATTTTTCCGTTTGACTAAAAATTACAAATTAAAATAAAAAAACAAACATTCCATTACAAATACAAAATAAAGTGTTTTAAATAATTCAAAGTTTCAAACTAAGCCAACTTCATATGTGAAGTGACACAGACGTTTTATTTATTTATTTATTTATTTTTATTTTTTTTAATTAAAAAAAAAAAAAACTTCCCATTACAGATTAACAACCAATTCATTGCTCAGTACTTTGAAAAATATCCACCCAATTCACTTTGAAGCCTACAAACAATAGTACAGTACAATAAGATGATTATATATTATAAAAAAAAAATTAAGAATAAAAAAAATTAAAAAATATATATTATAATTATATTTATATATGAGAAATGGGGATGTGGGTCCCCCATCCCCATCCCTATTTGAATATATTTGTGGGGATAATGGGGAAATGGGGATTCGGGAGAAAATGTGCAACTCTAGCGGGAAATGACACTCATATATTCAGCATAACAATGTCTTAGGTTCGAATGTGCAACCGCAAATGATATAATATAATATATATATATATATATAAAGTTTTTCTCCCCTCAAGATAAATTGATTTTATTTATATCAGTTCTACAATTATCAACCATTAGATTCACATATTTCAATTTAGTCAAAGTCTTTTTAAACTTAATCAATTACTCATAAGTTTTGTCATAATCTTAAAAGTTCAGTATCGTCATGAGGAGAGGAAAACTGTATATATATATATACAGTAACTCTCTAATGCGGGATCTCACACAAATTTTTAGTACTGTTTCACTAATTTCAACCGGTTGGAATTAATGAAACCAAATGAATTTTTTATACAGAATCTTACTATATATACATATATGGTACTATAAATTGGGAGTTGATATAAATTGGGCATGTCGATTTAGTTTTGTGAGGCTCCTTCTGGGTCTGCTATTGTGGACTGATGGAAATCTATTTGGAACATTAAAATTCCACCTAAAGTAAAGGTCTTTAGGTGGAAGGCCTGTAAAGGCTAGCTCCCTACTCTATTAAACCCTGAAGGACATGGTGTTCCCACTGAGGGATTTTGTCCTATCTACTATAAGGTCTCGAAAACGACGATTCATGCTCTTTGGGGTTATGATTGTCTCAAAGTTACTCGTTTGAATTGTTATTTTATTGTAGGTCTAGAGTGGAATGATGGACTGAGCTTTCAGGATTTATTCCTTTATGCACTTCGTTTTCTCTACCCCAAGGATTTGGAGCTCATGTGCGTTGTGTGCTTGAGGTCTTGGTTTTGGAAGAACCAGAAGATTCATGATCCTTTAATGGTTAGAGTTGAGGATGTGGTTGCTTGGGCTTTTAGCTTTCTTGATGATTTTCAGTTTGCTAATCTGGTTAGATCTTGCCATTTCCCGTCTTCCTCTGTTTCTGTAGATCCGGTGGTTAAATGGGCTGCTCCTCCTGCTAGTACTTAAAAGATTAATTCCGATTCGGCCATTCTTGAGGACCAATAGATTGTTGGTGTTGGGATTCTGATTCGTGACTCATGTGGTCATGTTTGTGCCTCTTTTACGTTAAGGATTACTGCTTGTTTCTCTCCCGATGTAGCAGAGGACACATTATTCTTGACAGGCTGTAGGTGGCAATTGATACTAGTCTTCTTCTAACTGTCCTTGAAAGCGATGCAAACTGGGTGGTGGACATGATTAATACTGATAATGTGTCTTGTGCTGATATTGGTTATATTATTAATGATATCTTAGCTATCTATAGGTAGTTTAAGGTTTCAGTTTCCTTTGTTCCTAGGTTTGCTAATAATGCTGCTCATACCTTGGCTAAATTTATTTTAAGGTTGGCAAGGGAGTTTGTTTGGTTGGAGGATTCTTCTCCTTGTTTGGATTCGGTTATTTTGCTTGATTCTAGTCTTTTGGATAGTGGTTAATATATTTTCTTCTTTGTCAAAAAAAAAAAAAAAAGAAAAATTTATATATATATATATATATATATGGTACTTTTGTTTAATATTTTAAAGAGTAATGCTAGATATATCTCACCTTTTTTTTTTTTATGAACAACAAATATATGTTCAATGGCCAACCAAGTCGGAAAAACCAACCAAAGGAAGAGTAGCAATAATAAGCCACGAAGGCACAGAACAAGCCTAACACAACAACAAAAAGCCCCTATTCAGCCAACACCCTTAGCCACAACAAGACAAAATAAAAGCAAAGACAGAAAAGCAAGCAACAACAACAAAAGGCCCTAGGAACAAGCCATAACAAAAAGAAGAGAAAAGAAACAGAAACAGCTCGACCAAAAGAATCACCAACCAAAGAGAACACCGAGACTGAAACCATTAACTGTCACCCCAATGAAGAAAGTCATCGGCCCTTCCTGACCCCTGTTTTGCCAAATTGTCAACGAAGACATTGAAATCTCTCGTGTCATGAATCACCTCGGCCTTCAGGGACATCATGAGGCCTCTGATATCAAGAATGACATTAACATGCTGCACACTACCAAAATCACCGTTGTGAATCCAAGCAACCACCGTCTTTGAGTTGCTTACGATAACAATCTCTCAGTTGTGAAGGGTCGGATTTGAGGAACAAACTCCAAAGCCCTTTTGATAGCTATAATCTCAGCAGTGTTGGAGTCACAATTCCTTACGAATTGAGAAAACATGCAGAGAACAACACCATTCGAATCTCTAAGCACTCCTCTAATCCCAACCGAACCCAGATTACCTTTGGAAGAACCATCAACATTAAACTTAAGACAATCATCAACTGGAGGAATCTAATCCTTTAATTTTTTTTTTTTTTTTGTCTTCTTTAGCTCAATACAGAGGTCTTTGAAATTGAGGAGAATAATGGTTATTGATTATGTAGACCCTTTTTTGTAGTGTTTAAACCACCACACTATCCGAAATTTAACCATATCCGATGCTTTCTCAATCAATGAGCGTTTTTCCTCAAAGACAATTTGATTCCTATTTTCCCAAGTGGTCCATGTTATTGTTAAGATTAAGGAACATCAAATTCTGTCAGCACTAGGTTTCGGGCAGCAACCTCTCCAACCTTTAAACGAATCCATGAGGTTGCTGTTGATGCACCATTTGATATTCCACTAGCTCATGCATTCCTGCCACAACAAACTCAGCCAACTGCACATCAAAAAAGGTGGTCTATTGACTCAATTCTAGATTTGCAAACCGGGCTTTCCATGTCAACAATGTGGTGCATTCTGCTTTTTTTCAAAACATCCTTCGTAAGCACTCTTCCCCTGATCAATTTCCATAGAAAGACTTCAATTTTCGGGGGACATATACCTTGCCAAATGTCCTTAAAATCAGCATATTCATCACTCCTAATCGCCTCCAAGCTTCTCCGAAATGAAGCAACTATGAACATACCATTGGAAGAATGAGTCCAAGCAATGGTGTCAGATATATTTTTTCTGATAGCGATGCTCTCCAATAATGCTGAGAAAGTCTTCCATTGATCAACCTTTCAATCAAAGAGTTGTCTTCTTGTTTGCACTTACCATTGCCATTTGATCCGTTCCATCCACCAAAATCAGAGATGACGCCCTCTTTTTTGACAGCTAAAGCGTGGCATCTCGAAAATGCTTACTTCAAAGACTTAGAATCCCAAAACTTTGCTTTCTAAAAATTAGTTCTATCACCTCTTCCCACTATAATTTTAAAACCTTCTGATAAAAGCATGGATGGCTTGCACCCTTCGTTGAATAGACTGCCAACTCCTTTGATGAAAGAAGAGTTAGCCTTATTAAGACTCCAGCTCAAATCCAACGCTTTCATTTCCACTTTATATTTCACGCATATGACTCTCCGCCAAAGGGTTTGATTCTCCCTACCAAACCTCTAAATCCACTTGGCTAACATAGCCTTTTTATCAAGAATTCTCCCTACTAGTAAACCACCATTGACCTTCGAATTGCAGACCACCTCCCACCTCATGGCATGCATCTTTACACGGCGACCACCATTTGATAAAAATTTCCTCTTCCAAGGGGCAAGACGATTCTCTATCTTGCTAATAATTGGATCCCAAAATTGTTTCGAACAATATCTAGCCCCCAAAGGAAAACCGAGGTTGGAAATAGGCAATGAAACTTTCTTACATCTAAGAATATGAGCCCAACAGTCAGTTTCTCTATCTCTACCTTTACCAACTCTCACTATATATGATTTATGGAAATTTGTTCTTAAGCCGAAAGCCAATTCAAAGCAACGTTAAATCCTTTTCACATTTCTTAGATATTCCACCTTAGGCTTGATGAAAATAATCGTGTCATCCACAAATTGTAGATGAGAGACGTGAACACTATAATCTCGGAAAGAAACACCCCGAATCAAGTCACGACCATTAGCCTTGTGCAACAAACAATTCAACCCTACGACAATTATGTTGAAAAGGAAAGGAGAAAGTGGATCGCCTTGATGCAAATCTCTTTTAATTCCGAATTGCGGAGTTGGACTACCGTTAACCAAAACTGACATCATAGGCGTAGAAATGCACTCTCTAATCCAACCTCTCAATTTCTCCCTAAATCCCATTTTCTCCATCATGTGAACTAAGAAACCGTGATCCACACTATCGTTAGCCTTTTCGAAATCCAATTTCACAACTATCCCTCCCTCCTCCTCACTCTTCCATTTGTGGATGATTTATTCCGCAATCACAAGACTATCCACAATTCGATGATCTTTTACGAAGGCTATTTAAGATTCTCCAATTATAGAGTTCATAACTTTCTTGAGCCTATTCGCCAACATCTTTGCGATAATCTTATACATGGAACCGACCAAACTAATTGGACGAAAATTTGTCATAAATTCCAAGTTCACAACCTTTAGGATATGAGCAATAAAAGTATGGTTTAGATCTTTCACGATTTATCTATCTTTGTGAAATTCATTAACAAACTTCATGAAGTCTTGTTCTATCTCTCCCCAATTTGCCTTAATGAAATTCAAGTTAAGGCCATCGGGTCCCAGAGCTTTGTTTCCCTCACAACTAATCAATGCTTCAAAAACTTCTTCTTTGTTGAACTCTCTTTCAAGAGCAAGGTTTTCCTCAAGAGACAAAGATTTTAACACCACATCTGTTAACCTTGGTCTAGTCCAATCTTCCCCTTCAAAATGGTTTTTGAAAAAATTGAAAACCCCATTTCTTATAGTTGTTGGATCTGTGGTTCTAATGACATCAAAGGTAATGTCCCCAATGAAGTTAACATGTCTCCTCCCATTGCCATGCAATGAAAGAATCTCGTATTTTTGTTGCCCTCCTTTTTCGGTTTCACCCTTGATTTTTGAAACCAATTCTCTTCCTCTCTTCGAAAGCTCTTCCACAGCCCCTATGTAATCTTAAGACACTCCAATCTAAGATTGGTATTCCAACCTTTGACAGCAGACATCTTATCCACTTCATTCAATTTCTCCTCAAAAAATTTCAGAGATTCCATATTCTTCATATTTTCCTTGACACATTTTTTAATGCATAATTTTAAGGCTCCAACTTTGGTAGACAAAACGAAACCTTTTTTGCCAACTGCTGTGCACTCCTTCCATCCTCTCATCGCTTCTCCCATCACTTTCTTGTCGTCTAACCACCAAGTGTAAAAGCGAAACGAACTCGGTCCCCAATCAACTTTAATCTCTCCAAGAAGAATGGGGCTATGGTCCGACAAACTCCTCGGCAAACATTTTTGAACAATCCTTGGGAATCAAGACAATATTTACAAGGACAATAAAAATCTATCCAATCTAGCGCATGCTTCATTCTCTTTATTGTTGGACCAACTGTAGGACATCCCTTGCAAGAGAATGTCTACAACATGAGCATGAAAAATAAATCCATTAAAGCTTCTCATCACCCCAACATTGCTCCCCTTACCAATTCTTTCCGTTGCCACACAAACCGTATTGAAATCTCCTCCTATACACCACGGTCCCATTAGCGTCGATTTAGCTTTCAAAATAAAGTCTAATAATTCTCTTCTTTCCTCTTGAATCGACGACCCATATACATTGCAAAAAACTGTCTTTTTGTTAAGTTTGACAATATTGCCAACAAGGATAATGCACCTTTTGTGAGTGATGCAATCACTAACCTTGAAGGTGTCTTCATTCCATAAAGTAATTAAGCCCCCTTAAGCCCTTTCAGCGTCAACTCCCATCCCTCTTTGAAGCCAATGATCACCTAATCTCCTAATTATTTTACTGTCAAAATTTTTTAACTTTGATTCTTGAGTGAACAACATTGTTGGTTTGTGCAAGTTGACCACTCCTCTCACGACACTTCTCTTTTCCTCCCTCCCAAGGCCTCTTATGTTCCAAGACACAATAATCATAAAAGAGCTGAGACCTACGACTTACTTTGAAAAGCTAACAATAGTGAGTTGCCTCCATTCGGGTGATGTCCTCCCCCTTCCTTCTCAAAATAACCTCACCTAATTCAGTCTCATGCCCTTTGAAGTCGAATCCCAGGGCAATGCCAGTTTCTATAACCTTTGCAATTTCTACTTCAAGGCTCTAAGCCAGTTTTGGTAGGTGTTCTTGACTATTCTCATTGTCCCTCTTAGATTTTGTCTAGTTATTGTTGCTAGCTTCCAGCTCACGCAAGGTCTTATCAGACATAATAGCATTGAAGTCATAACCTCGCACTACACCTTCTTCCATTACCTTTGATATCTCAACCTCCAGAATCCATGGCATCTTAGCTATTGTCTTAGTTTGATTTGCAGTAGACACCCCGGTTCCCTCATTTGCCATCGATTTTGAAGATTTTTTACTGACATTCCCTTCCCTTTTGTCTTAAAGGCCTCCTTCTTATCTCTGATTCCTTCATTAGAACTGGAATCCATAATTTGACCTTCCTTTTTCCAAGAGTTGGCTTCTGTAGACTCAGTTCTCGTTTGATCCTTTGCTTTCTGAGTGAGTTCCATTATATGACTCACATAAGTAACTTTACCTAAGGTTGATTTATCCACTGGGCCTTCTGGATTTATCTGATAAGAGATACTTCTTCCTGATGAAGCATTTGATAAGTTGGAACTAGGCCCACCAAAGCAATTCATGGGCCCATCTTCAGCACAACCCATTTCATTACTCTTCGGTTGATCATAACATTGTAGGCCTTACTTGGCCCAACTTCTATGACCCGATTGGAGCATTCTCCCCTGAATTGTCCCAGCATCTGAAAGTGACCCTCGTCTTCCTCTATATCTGAAGACGAGGTTGTCATCTGTTTACAGTGACATCTTCTTTTCCTAAGCTCTTTGCCTGTTTGAATAATCAAGGTAAGGTATTGTCTGTGAGCCTTGACTAGTTTTTTATTTTTATTTTTTTTATTTGACAAACGAGAACAACTTGCCCTTTATCTGAGCATCTCCCTTTCCTTGTGTACATGTCAGACTTTAAACCAAAACAAACCTCGTTGACATCTTTTTGAGTACTACCCTTGTCTCATTTCCTTTTGCATTGTTTTACACTCTTCAACCTTGTCCTTTCTCTTCTCCTGTCTCCATCATCGCTATAGACCTGCAGCTTAGTAGAAGAGGAAAAACTTTTTCATCTCTTTCCTTTGGTTTGGAAAATACCATGTCCTTAAACGAAAAATTTGCTTCAACCTCTAAGCTATCGCCTGGAATCAGCCTTAAATACTCTCCAAACTATTCTCCACTCACCGGATTTAAATCTTTCTCGACCAAGATTGTCCTAGTTCTCATTCGTTCTCTGACAGAAATTTATTCAGGACACCTAATTCCAACCAAGAAACATACAAGCAGCCTTCCTCTATCTAGTCTTATTTTGAGCAAAGTTTCATTATCCACTAGCAAAAGCTCTCCCAAGTGCCCTCATAGTCGATTGAGGAAAGTTTCGTTCCAAAGATTTAGAGGAATCCCACTTACATTTACCCATACTGGACTAGGCCGTAAGGATGAAATTAGAGACCATTTGTTCATGGATACAAAAGAGTCATCCCAAAAAAATCTGTTACGGATGAATCCCTCACTCTCGTATTCAGACTCAATTTGCCAAAGGATAACTTTATCACCCAAGTATGACGATGATAAGTGAAAGCCTCTGCTTAGAAGCCTCTCATTCACTTTTGAGACGTTGGAGAAAGATTTTAGAAACCCAACCATACATCTTTTTAACTACTGAGTATTAACCATATTTCCTTCCACCATCAACGTTCCATTCTTCTCTGTTCTTTCGAATTTCATCCCTATATCCTCACTGCTTTGGCCGTTCACTACTTTTGAAAAAGAGTGAAGTCTTCCTTTTAAACCTCTTCATCCCACAACTCTTTGAGGCGATTCACTTGTCCTGCTTCCACCTGGACGATTAACGCTATCTTCTCTGTTCAAATAGGTTCTTCTCCTTGTCCACCCATAATCAGCCACCTTAACACTTATTGGCCACTCATAAATGTGCCTTCCATGAGTCAAACAAGCTACTTTTCTTGCCTCCTATACTGTCCCAAACCTCACAAAGGCATATCCCATTTTCCTAGTTGAGTTAGTAGCCACCGGATGAATGTCCCTAACCTTTCCAAAAGTGTTGAACAAGTTCCAAAGGCACAAAGAGTCCACCTTATTGTTCAGATTATCTACAAAAATTGAAACAATGTTATCTCTAGAGTCTTTTAGCTTCACTTCATCTCCTCCATTGCTGAAACCATGGCTAACATCTTGAGACCCTCACTCTAGCTTTCTCTCTCATCATTTTTTTAGTTAACATATATATAGATATATCTCACATTTGTATTATCCCACCATATTATGTGGCAATTGAACTCATATAGCATGTGACAAGTGAATTAAATCATCGCTAATGTGTATCGATTTACTAATTGTCACATCATACGTTGTGATTAAAATGAATGCAAAAAGTGTCACGTCTAGAATTATTGTTACTTTAATTATAGATCATAAAATCATGATTACATGATTTTTATTTTTAGTTTAACACTGATTGGATCAGGGTTTGACAAGACCTAATGAAATTAACTGTTACAAATAGGGATAGGCATTGGGGAAATAGGAAAGGATATAGGTCCCCCCATCCCCATCCCTATTTTCAAAACCCTTCCTCATCCCTCATCATTTCCCCATTTAGGAAAATAGGGATGGAGGAGTTTTGGGGGGAGGTCTCCCTATCCCTATCTCCATTTCCTTATTTTCTCCATTTTTCTTCATTTTCCTTATTTCCCCATTTTTCTTATTTCCCCGTTTCCCTGTTTTACTAAAAATTACATACTTAAAAAAAAAAAAAAAAACAACTCATTACAAATTCAAATTAAAAAATATATTAAGAATAGAAATGATGAAAAATATTAAGAAAAAATATATATACAGAATGTTAAAGTCAGTGCGGATTGATATAGCTTCATCAGTGCGTTGGATGTGGACCATTAGAGTTACATGCATACAAGGTTAGGGGGAAAATGAGGAAATAGGGATGGAGAACCTCTCCCGTCCCCATCCCCATTTCAATACATTTGTGGGGAAAATGGGGAAATGGAAATGATGGGGGGGGGGGGGGCTTCCCCCATCCTCATCCCCATCCCCATCCCCATTTTAATTTGGGGATGAAAATCATTGCCATCTCCACCTATTTCTCCATTTTGCCCCAAAATATTCCCCCTAAATGTGATGAAAATCATTGCCATCTCCACCTATTTCTCCATTTTGCCCCAAAATATTCCCCCTAAAAGGGGGATAGGGAAGTGAGGATTTGGATATTCAGAGATAAATGCTCATCCCTCGTTACAAACACGACTTAGAATCGAGGTCGGCCTGAGATTTTCGGGATCCGTGAAGACCTATAGAAAAAATGGTCCATGATACTCTATGTATGTTTACTTGATTTTTTTTTCTCTAGTAAATTCTTGTGAAAATTAATATAATAACTCAAATTCATGACTATAACATATACAACAAAATAGAAAGAAAAAAAAAAAAAGTTAACAAAATAATTTTTTTATAATTGCATCAAAGAATATATCATTTAAACCTTACTCGTATCACATCTTTAATAGTAAAAATACTATTTATGCTTACATTTAAATGGGGTTTAAATGCTTACTCTCTTGATACAAAAATTCAGAAATCGTTGTTTCAAAGGTAATTAAATCAATAAACGTTTTTTTTCTTACATTTAATAGTAAAACGTTTATTGATTTAATTACCTTTGAAACAACGATTTCTGAATTTTTGTATCAAGAGAGTATTGGGTTTTTTAATTTTTTTTATTATTTTTAATTTTTTTTTTTTATTATTTTTTTAGAGATATAAAAGCGGATTATTTGTGACAAACACAAATATTGCTAGGATTCAACCCACTGCCACCTTTGATTCAATGTTGTTGTTGTAGGAATTATAAATGGGTTTCCATTGGTGGGCCTTTTAAAAAAAATTATATGTGTACAATGGGCCATTTTTAAAGTTATTTATGGATTGGGTTCTATTGGTGGACCTTTTCTTGCCCATTTTTAAAATCATTTATGGGCTTATTTTGTTTGAAATTTTATATGAACTATATTTTAAAATCAAAAAAAAAAAATTTAAAGTATAATTTGGATGCCCTTTACAATCGGGGATCTTAGGTGATTACCTCACCAGGATCCCCGTACGGCCGGGCTTGCTCAGAATTCAACCCTAACTATAGGGATATATCTCCTTACACTTTTAGAGTGATGGTATTTGCCCCTTTTAAAAACCATATATATACCCCAAATTAATATATTCTTAAAATTTCAATATTATCCTTGATTGATTTCTCAAAAAAAAAATATATATATATTATCCTTGATTAAAATGACTAAATAGTTTATAAGTATACCTGCAAATCATTAATCATTTTCCTTTTTTTTAATTATATTAATCAGTTTCCTATTAATTATTTGATTTCATATGTATCATAAAACCCTTTATATTTTCTCAAACCCTAATTTCTTTTTTAAATGCTATTTTGATATTTTCAAATACAAATTGAAATTGTCTGTAGCTTATAGCATCGGTTAGAAGACAATCATTAATTCGAAAAGTCTCATGTAAAAACCCACACTATTCTCATAAAGAGAAGAGAAAAATTCTATACCCCTACCTCTCTATTTTTGTTGTATACACACGCACTGTCAACACATACATGGCAATGACATTGAATTTGTTCTCTTTTAAACAAAACAAACATTCAATAATTTTCTTTGTATTGGCCTTTTACACGGCACAATGTATATGTGTGTTTTCTAGGCATTCAGTTACCGCCGATCTCCCCTTTTGCCGCAAAAGCAATTTGGCTTTTCTTTTTTAGTTGTATTATCTTTTTTTTTTATTTTTTTAATCTACCACTTGTAAATAAAATTACTTTAAAATGTAATTCATTTTGGTATAATTTGTGTATTTAAGAGTTAGAATTTATTTTTCTTCCGAAAAACAAGAAATAAAATAACAAAATTTTAAATAATAATAAAATTGGTGCAAGTGGGGTGTAATTACAAAAATACAATACAATAAATATAAAGAAATGGTATTTTTGCCATTAAGTTGGGTTTAATTGCAAAATAGATATTTTAAATTTTTTTAATGGGGTGTACTTATGAGAGGGGTGTACATACAGTTTTTAAGGGGTGTAAATATCATAACTCACACTTTTATGATTTAATTAGCAAATTAGGGGACAAGGATCCTTTCCTCACCTCACATTATCCTCACCTCACTTAACCTTATGACACATAAGTATTGCAATGAATGAATGGTTAAGATGTGATTGACACTTTATTAACAACCAATCACATGCTTTAAAAAGGTGAGGAAAATGTGAGGATGATGTGAGGTGAGGAGAGGATCCTAGTCCCAAATTAGGAGGGACTATAGAGCACCTATTACAAATGTGAAATGACAAATGTACAACCACTTTGCTAAGAATAAACGTGTGATTCATGATTGTGTTGATTTACAGCTAGTGTTATATTAATTTTTCTATATATCACAATTCTTCTTGGACCGATTATGGGGTCTTGCTACGGTACGAATAAGGATTGGCTTCGTACCATACAACATGTGTTTTAAAAAGTTTCAACCAAATAAAATAGAAAAACACACAATATTATTTGACCAGCTACCTGCCACATCGGTTTGGTACCCATATAAATAAAACTCTGTCACTCTCTTCTCATTCTCCATCTCTGGTGCTCTATCTCCCGTGCCCTCTCACTTTGCAGATCGTGTTTCTTGGTCTGTGGCGTTCAATTTCTCGATGTGAACATTGAATCTTGGTCGGTGGAGAGTGGTGCATCTCAATCATCGGTTTGGCCATCTCTGTTTTTCTCTCTACCGCGCTCTCTCATTCTGTTGATCGTGTCTCTTGGACTATAGCGTTCAATTTGTGGTTGTGAACACTGAATATTGGTGGGTGGACAGCGATGCATCTTAATCATCGATTTGGTGCTTAAATTGGAAGGTAAGTTACTGTTGTTTGAAGATTAGGGTTTCTTATAATTTCTTTATTTAGATTTGTGTTTGCAAATCTATGGCTATTTCTCTAAAGATTAGGGTTTATTCATGGCACCTCTAATAATTTCTCTCTCTATGATTTCTAAAATGAGTTAGCCTCACTTATGTTTAGTTCTTATATAATTATGTTGTATAGTGAACCCAAAACGGTTTTGGGATTTTCTTGTTCCTAGAATCTGAGTCTTAAGTGTGAAGTTCTAGAATCTATATACATTTTACAGTAATTGATGTTTTCTTTATATATATATATATAAATGGAATTATAAGCGAAATCAACGGAAGTCTTTGGGTACAAATATGGTGGGGGATTTGAAAATGTAATAATTCCATTTGTTATATAATAATATGTAAAAATGTGAAATTAGAGTTAGGGTTTTAAATTTAATAGTATGTATAGCTAGGATTTGTGTTTGATGTGAGGGTTCATTTTAGTTATAAAACATATAAATTGAAATATCATTTCGACCGAAGTTGTTTATATATTAGGTTCATATAAGTTGAACTATAATAGAATTGACAAAATGAGATTGGTTCGATGGTAAGCTATTTACAACTACATCCATATGTTCGTGGATTCGATTCGTGTCCCTCTTCTTGAATTTTAAAATATAAGGTTATTTATCTAAGGTTATTTTTATTGTTTCATTTAGTCTTGTTAATTCCCTTGGCAGGAGGGGATCTCTCCGAACAGTGACCATTCTCAATCTCTGTTTATTTTTAAAAATTTTGGTTTTTATAGTGGTGCTGTTGGAGTTGTGCTTAAAAAAAAAAAAAAAAACAATTCTGATAAGGTATTGCCCTAGGCCTTTCTTTTCTCTTCCAGCTTCTGTAGTGATTCAAGAACTATTATGTCACGGTTTAAATTTTATAAGTTGTTGGGTCTTGTAGTATAAACTGACCATACTAGTGATACAAGTAAATTGAATTTTAGTTTTCTTTTTCTTGTTCTAAATTTGTTTGTTCCGAATGGTGGAGTAACATATGGCATATTCTGTAGTGGTTGAACCATTGTTTAGTTTGATTGGTTTATGGTGCAACTATGGAGAATTTGGTCATTAACATTATAATCAAAACTTTAGTTTTAACAAAATTTTGGCTGACTTAGATTCGGATGTAATTCCTAGTGTTCGATATCTTTATTATTCAACAATTTCCAGAATAAATTATGTTAGTAGCTTAAATAAGTGAAGAGAAACTTAAAGTTTGAATATCCACAATTTATAAATGGGTTGTTGGATATGTTGTATGGGCCATACTTATCACAATTTCTTTTAGCAACACACAAATTAAAGAGTTAATAGGGTAGAAAGTATTTAATGCATGAGTAAATAAAACTTGTTATATACGGTGGAAATGGCAAAGTAGGAGTTATGTTGCCAACCCAAATGGTTTGTATAATAGTTCTGTCTAGTTCAGTTAATCATCATAGCTTTCTTTTTGTCGCCTATCACATTAATATAATTACCATAGAAGTAAATTAAGAATGTAATTGAAGTTATGTGCCACCCACTAAAGCAGTAGCTGCTTCTTTTCTTATGCTTTAATTGCTTGCGAATAAAAAAAAGTGCTACAATTTACTTCTTCTCTTATGAAGTTATGAGCCTTGTAGAATTTGCACAGAAGTAACTTGTCTTATGAAGTTATCTTATTATTTTATATTCTGTATTGGTCACAAAGTATATTAGCTGGAATACTCAGACTTACTCATACTCGAAATTGTGCCGGTAGAGCACACTTGTGAGACAACACCACGTACTGAGTGTCTATTTGTTCCATTTATGCTATTCAGTTTTCTGTATATATTGTCCTGGACATTCTATTTTATATATCTTGGTAGTTGCATTTTGAAACTTATTTTAATTTTAAGTTATCTTATTATTCTATATTATGTATTGGTCACAAAGTATATCGGTTGGAATATTCAGAATTACTCATACCCGGAATTGTGTCGATAGAGTACACTTGTAAGACAACGCTACGTACACTTGTGAGACAATGCTACGTATTGAGTGTCATTTGTGTTCCATTTATGCTATTCAATTTTCTGTATATATTGTCCTGTACATTCTATTTTATACATCTTGGTAGCTACATTTTGAAAGTTATTTTAATATTAAGTTATCTTATTATTCTATATTCTGTATTGGTCACAAAGTATATCGGCTGGAATACTCAGACTTACTCATATCCTTAATTGTGCTAGTAGAGTACACTTGTGAGACAACGCCACGTACTGAGTGTTTATTTGTTCCATTTATGCTATTCAGTTTTCTGTGTATATTTTCCTGTACATTCTATTTCATATATCCTAGTAGCTGCATTTTGAAAGGTATTTTAATCATAAGTTATCTTATTATTCTATATATTCTGTATTGGTCACAAAGTATATTGATGTAGTAAAATATGTTTTCAATTTACTAAGAAAGTTCGTTCATTAGGATTGGTGATTCTATCGGTTGAATGCCAATTAATCTAGCAAGGATTTACTCTAAGTGTGAAAAACTAAATTGCATAATGTTTTTCTTTGGAAATATGTTTAACTCTAATATTAAACTAAATTATGATTACTTAAACTAAAGACTAAAATTAATCAAAGATCGCACAAGGGATGAATATATGAAGAGAAATACTAAGGAATCGATGCACCTTTTTTAGATACTTAACGCTCACAATCAGTATCAATAAACACTTCAATAAAGTTTAGGGCTTGTTTTGATGATAAACAATTAAGAACGAATATCCTTCCCATTACTAGCATAATGGCCATGTGTCAAGTGACGGTAAGAAATCCTTTAGAACAAAACTCTAAGCCAAATCAATGCAACAAGGCCATGCAAACATTAACTTTCAAATCTACTAAGCTGATGATTATGATTTAAATAAAAAAGACCATTCACATCTAAACCCTAATCTCATGGATAAACTAAATCATAAACCCATATCAATTGAAAGCCATCAAAATAATATGAGCAAGTAAAGTAGAACAATTAATTCAGTAGATAAGACTAAAACACAATTGATTAATAAAAAATAGACTAATTGATTACATCGGGTTATCCAAAATCGGTTACATCAATCCCTTAGAATGAGGTTTAGTTACACATCAATGGAGAGAATCAAAACATAGAAGAGATAAAGAGAAAACCCATGTGTGATAGTCGGAGTGATGGGGGACGGCCCCCTTCTGTGGTTTGGAACCTCCCTTGGCTTTTTTTTTGATTGGTCTCCCCCAAAATTATGGCTTAAAGGGGTTTAAATAGGCTTTAGATTCTAAACCTAGTCCTCAAACAATAAAGAAATCAATTCCCTTTTCGAACTCTACCTTTTTAGGATTTTACTTCTTTTCTAATCCATCCAAATTGATTGCTTATTGAGGTAGGACAAGGATTAGGTGTCAACTTGTTTGCCCAAGACTTTCACACATGTCCAAGAAGGTAATATTTCCCGATCTGACAATTTGCAAAACAAAATCCTGTAATTACTTGCGTATTATGACTGACCGATCTAACCTTTGGCTGCTAAAACAGACATAACATCATCTAGCAACATTGGAATTACAATCCGAAAAGTGCACTGAAAACTAGACTTCCGGGGCTTTCAATCCATAGGTAGTAGGACACACAATTCAATTGGAGCTGAGAGATATGGGCCCCGCAACATGGATGCTCTGCATTGGCCGAAAATCCTCTTTTCATGGTTTCTTCCAATTTGCTCCTCTTCTCCATCTTTTGATTCCTTTTCTTCCAAAATGAGATTTAACACCACTTGAATGGAATGAACCTACACATGCTCAACAAACACATTAAAAAACCTATTTTACTCAAGAATAAAGCATAAATAATAGAAAATAGGGGTCTAAAACATATATAAAAATGGACTGATCATATATCAGTTGGAATATTCAGACTTACTCATACCCGGAAGTGTGTCGATAGAGTACACTTGTGAGACAACGCCACGTACTGAGTGTCATTTGTGTTCCATTTATTCTATTCAGTTTTCTGTAAATTGTCATGTGCATTCTATTTTATCTGTTAGAACAACGTCTTGGTAGCCGCATTTTGTAAGTTTTTTTACTTTTAAGTTGTCGTACTATTCTATATTCTTATTGGTTACAAGTATATCTGCTGGAATACTTAGACTTCCTTATACCTGAAATTACACTTGTGAGACAACGCCACGTACTGAGTGTCTATTTGTTCCATTTATGCTATTCAGTTTTCTATATATATTGTCTTGTACATTCTATTTTATATATTAGAGCTACGTCATGGTAGCTGGAATTTGGATATAGTGCATATTGGCATATAAGTGTTTGAGTTTAAGCAGAATAAGGTACCTAGTCCGCGGACAAAAGTGAACAAGGTGGGATAGAAGAAGAGGAACCTTGGATCCCTGGTAATTTACATTACATCACACATGACATAAGATTCAAAGTATGATTCCTATTCTCTTATGCATGAAAACAAACATAATGTTAAAGTTGTCAGTCAAAGAAAAGGTTTTTTCATTTGAAGATGTCTACTTCGTAATCTCGTTGAAGATGTGCATAGTATATTAAGATAAGGAATTGGATTTTGTAATCAATTTATATATCAATTCATTTTCTTATCCATGTTATTGACTGTACATTTATTATCATTGATGTACATACTGAAAATAGTGAAAAAAGTAATTCGTGAAAAGAAGAATTGTGGTTCTGATAAACAACATCTACAAAAAACTTGTCAAAACCGAAGATTGGAAACATGGCATGGATTAATTATTTTTATGTAAACATTATCATATGTTTTACTTTAGTTTGTTAACTTGCTATCTTGTCCATGTAAACTAAACATCTGACTGTGATTTATCCAGCAAATTGGAATGCAAAAAGAAAGATGCTAATGGGAACTCAAAGGTTATATACATTTACAACAAGTAATGCCATTCCTTTTCTTTGTTGATATTCTGACCATCAATATAACATTTTGTCATGTTACGTTTTTGCAGTCACGAAGTGAAATTAGAAATACATGGCATTTGTTACCAATAAAAGAGAAGGCAAAATTTAGACAGCCTGATGTGGTTGAAGTTGCTGCTAGAAATCTGACAGGTGAGCAACCTCGCCATCATGATAATGACATCCCTAATAACTCCGACTTGCCTCCAATAAATGAAGAAAACCCAAGCATAAAAAATCATCTAGGCCATGAAGATCAAACCATTAATATAAGGTGTATGACCTTTCGGTGGTGTCAGATTGTGAAGAAACTATCCGAAGAGTAAAAAGAGGTTGTTTATGCCTTGGAGTTTGGAAACTTACTTGCCCTCAATTATGGACATCTACGGCTGAAGATCTGTTGATGGCTCATTGATAATTTTTACACAAAAGCTTGTTCAATTGATATCCATGGCCAGAGGTTTGTGTAAAACTCTTCTGTATTTGCTCGAGTTTTGAGAATTTCTGACCAATGAGACCAGATATCTATATCCGGAGATATCCCTAACAAAGATTTTTGGAAATCAAAGTTTGTCATGACATCTCGTGGCATCTTCTTGAAAGACATAGAACATTTCATGGAGGTGATGACCACGGCTGATGATAAATTCAAGGTGACAATGTACTTATTTTTGTTGAGCACCATCCTCTCTCCTTCAGCTACCAATTATGTTCAGACGGGGTACTTGATTCCTTTAAGGGAAGTTGGAAGTATTTGTATGAAAAATTGGTCCAGTTAGTGCTTCTCCTCACTTTGTGAAGGGATTGAGAAGTTTCAGATGAACCGACAACATATGAAGACATGTTGCATTTTTGGGTATGTGTTGTTTCTTCAGTTAATAAATATTGATTTTTTTGTATCTATTATTATGAATTATCACTGTATCATGTCATATTGAACTTATTTTTAACCTTGTTTCTTTGCTGAAGTTGTTTTGCTTGCACTCACTACAATGGGAGCCTCCGATCGTGGATAAAGTAGTAATACCTGTCATTTATTGGACAAACGTGAAGATAAAGAAGTGTGTGATCCAGTTGCACACCTAAGAAGGTGTTGGAAGTAACTAGGTTTACATTCTGTAATTTATCTACCCAATTTATATGTAAATTAATTAACTTTAAGTGCATGCATCATGACATATCTATTTTCATAAAATGATGCAGATTTCAGTTGAGTATTTTTTTCAAGCAACTAGCACCATCAGAAGGTCAATATGATGCTGCTGCATAAGGAGAAACAAGTCATGCCAATCAAGAACCTATTACAGCCAATAATGCGCACATGAAAGGTATTGATGATGTCCTACAGGTGGTCAAAGAAATTCAGGCTACATTGAAGATTGGACTTCACGATATCCGAACAAAGGTCAATTTCCTATTTGCGAAATTCAGTTTAGCGGAGGACAAGAACTTGGATAAGGACTTACATAATACAAACAACCATCATAATTCCATGAATCACATGCCTCCAAATCCTCCTCCACCTTCCCCACCCCCACCACCATCACGACCTCTTTCTATTCCTACAATACAACATCCAACTGTTGAGGTTTAATCATATAACATCTGAACATTACCCCAACATCAACAGACCATTTCCAAATCCACCCCGAGTTGGATGAGTGCACCTATTGAGCCACCATTAGAAGATGGGAGCGCACCTGATTTACCTATGGAAGATCATCGTACTGATGATCCCTATCATGTACCTCTAGTCCTTACCATTCATTCGTTATTAGATGAGGTTTGATCCTTTTTCTTTTATATATTTGCTATATAAATATCTTTTTATTAACACTTAAATGACAATTCCATTTGACTATCAATTGTTTTGTTGGATACCTTTAATGTTGATACTCTCGAACAGGAGTCACAATCTTCTAACAAGCGAAGATTAATCAATACAAGGTCAACCTCAAAACGAAAGCCGAGCCGCTATTAAATTTCACCGTACAATGCCATACCTGTTAATGCGTCGACAAAGTATTGATATGGCCCTTTCCGAATAGGCATTCCACTGAATATATATGATGAGCAATTGATAACCTACATTTTTTACAAAAATCTACCCTCATCGTAAGCATGCATTCTATGTATTGTAATCCTCAATTTGCAACGTTGTGCAATTATAGGTTTGTTATATCCACTATTGGATGTTTAACAGTTTCGTATACTTGTTGTTTTCAAAATTGCAGTGAGGTTTCTGTCAATCTTAGGCATTTATGTGTAACATGCAAAAGTTTCAGAACATTAGAACCTTACAAATGTGTTGATAGTGAGGTTGATTACTAATCACCTCCTCAACTAATAGCCTATGACTCGTGTACATTATATAAACTTCACTATGTTTTATTGTTGGTAACTTAACATTACTCATGCACAATTTTCTTTCTCAGATTATTAATTTTATTCTTGAGTACAAATCAATAATATTGAAGTCAAAAAGGTCACAACTTAACTGGTTCTTGGCTACGAACTATGAGGTATATTTCTGTTCATTTTTTTGCTTATGTGTTTATAGTTGTCCATTATTTTTGATATGGAACATGTAACCAATATTTTCTCACGTTTGCATACGCAATGCAATGTTTTCAATTGTATAAATGGGAAACAATATTCTTTGAAGAAATCTCTTTCAAAATTACGGGAGTCTTACATGTACGATCTTCATAAATGTGAAAAGGTGACACATGATTACACCTTTTTTTTTTTTTTGTACACCTTTATTTTTTCACGTTAATACTATCTATTTTGTTATGTATACTTATAATGACATTTTCGTGCACATATTAGATTTACATTCTAATCCATGATCTATGCAACCATTGGTATTTGGCGCTAGCTGACCTTAAAAAACAAGACTGCCAAATTTGGGACTCCAATCCACCTCGTAGGAAGGATGATTTGATGCGATTGAACCAAGTTCGAAAATTGGTATGTCCCTAACATATGTTGTTTTACCCCTTTAGTGATCCCCATTTTTTCCACTGTCATCACGATATGCATTAATGTACATTTTGTTTCTCATTTAGATGCACTGCTTGACATTTTTATTGCTAATGACATTGATGTTGCCTTCCCAACAACCTTTTCATTCACAACATTCAGTATCTCATATGCGAAAGCTCCCAGTCAACCCAATGGCTATGATTGTGGCCTTTTACTTTGCATGTTCATGGATGACAACTGCCCTAAACCGCTTCAGATTGAATCAGTATGTTAACCTAAATAAAATCATAGCTGTTTTTAAGAATGCACTATATTTGGGTTTACATATCCATGACATTTCTCACTTTTTTTACAGTTCAGTCTCAGTGTCAGCGTTTGGTGTTAGCTGGTTTCCTAGCACTCTTCCCTGGTAACAGTAACATGTTGTCTCTAAAGAAAAATGCCCAAGAGCACTATAAAAAATTAGTGTCCAATAATGAAGTTGTGCCCACTGTAAATATGAGAGCGCTACTGATCCAGAAGTTAAGAGGTAATGAAGTGGCTCTCATGGATTGAATGTTCTATGGGTTACATGTGATGATATTTGTATTCTTTTTGTAAATGACATATTAATGTGTTAGGTTGCATCCCTGGAAAAATGTTTATGAATTTTGTTCTTTTTGTATATGTGCCACTAGGTAGAAGACTCTGCTAAAGGGTGGGCTAGGTTTTTTTATTATTTTTTTTTTTTTTCTAGTTTAAGTGTAATCTAAGCATAAACTTAGGTGTACATGGTAGTAGTTGGGTATAAATGCAAGTTAACAGGTGTTCTTATTTTCTAACATCCTTTCATTTCTCTCCATAATTGTGTTTTTATTCTTTTACTATGTCTTAAAGTTCTGACTTAAGTCACTCCTAAAAAAATATATTCATATATCATAATTTAACTGAAGTTACTCTTAATATAATATCAATAAAACCCAATTTAACTGAAGCTACTGTTGAAATAATTCAAATAGAACCCAATTGAAACGAACAAAATTTGTTACAACTTTGGGCGTACATTACAGTCCACATTGTGCAAGTCATTACAGTGTTCCAATTGAGTGCCAACAAAATACAAGTTGTTGTAAAGCTTTTATAAACAACATTTATGCCTCCCACCAAATTACAAAATCGGCTGTTTTTGGAAGCACAAATTACTCAATTGATACAAGTCACACAACGTAGCTCATGACACCATGATTACAAAAGTCAAGTTGTCACACGAATATATCACATGAAGTTACGCAGCCTCCACCATTGGTTTTATTGCATGTACATAGCAAGTGTTGAGCTTGTCATGGAAAAAACATCGTCATTCAACTGGTTGGTAAACTTAGCCATTAGAACTTCAGTATTTTGAAAAGCAAATGGTTGACAACGACTGTCACTGTCCACAATATATTGAGAGTTGCAAGGTTGTACTAAGTCTCCATATGCGGTTGGTTGTAATGTGGACCCCTTTCTCGCAGTTCCGTTGATGAGGTCGTTTTATACTATTCAAAACAATATTTATGTGATCATTTGAAAATCATATTTTAACCACTTAGAATCCTCTTGGGATGTAATTTCTTAGCTAATGGTAAGCAAAGATTCGTTCCACGGGGAAATTGAGTAATACGTTATATTGATTGATTAATCTAATAAGCAATAAAATAAATCATTATAAATGGATAGTTGTGTGGTTTGATAAACCACCAAACATGCAAGTAAAATAAACATACAAAAGGTGATAGGAAAAATACAATACTCAACAATCTTGATAAGAGAAATGGATGTAAACAATTAATATAGAAGCTAGGGAATTTATGGAGTTGCAAATGGTATGGGTAATGCTTTCTAAGCCACTTTAATGGACCAATATATTATAAGTTAACCATTTTTTTTCTTGTGTTTAGATCATAACTATGAACCCTAAACATCTTCCCACCAAAATGCCTAACCGATTAAGGAAAGGGGGTCAAGGTGGGATTGATTGTTTACAAATTTAGGTTTAAATTAGTGTGGTTGATATTCCCTCAACTAATCTATCCAATTCACTAAGTTCCTAACCAATCAAGGGTGTCAATCCAAGATTGGTTTCACAACAATTTATCCAATACATGAGTATGATCTACTAATGATATACAATGCAAATCATATAATGTATAAGATTTAGATATTAAGTGAATAGAACACAAATAAAGATTCAAATACAATAGCTTAACCAAATACCCACAACCAAATGTTCCTCACATCTTCCCCTAGATTAAGGGTTTAGTTACACATAGTTATAATCTAATAGAGAGAAAGTAATAGATAAGGAAATCACCCTTGGGTCTCTTTTTTTAGTTCTTGATCATTTCTCTCCTTAGAAGCTCCTAGTGCAAAGAGTGGTAGAAGAGGATGTGTCTAGATAGGTGGGTGTCTAATGGTGAGTGACAAATGTATCGGAATGTAGAAAATGGGAAGAGAGGAATGGTTGGCTGTAGTAATCAAGATTAAGTGTTAAGGTTTGGATGGAAAAGGTAGTACAAGATTAGAGAATGAAGGAGGTTGAATATGGAAAAGATGGAAGAGAATACTATGCGAAAACTTAGTAAATTTCGTACTTGGAAGAATGCTTGGATTCCCATTCAAGTTGGAAAAGAAAAATATTTATAGTGGTCCTGGAATCGTACTGATAACTACTTGAAAAGCTAATATGGCAGATGCAATCTGAGATTCAACTGTTGCCACCATTCTCATCTTTTACGTCGTGGTACAAAGAGCGATACTAAGGAATTTTGAGTGCTGTCGCCATTTGCACTCGAGGCGATATCTTGTGGCGATGCCATACCTGATTGATTTTTAGGAATTAAATCTCTCTGTCGCCTTTTGGTCTCGGAGCGACACTTTATGGTGACATATTTTGTTCTTCTATGTCGCCCTTTGTGCTGGGGCGACATCGTATGGCGACACCACACCTAATTGATTTTCAATGATTCATCTCTCTATCACCCTATGCCAATAGGCGACAATGCCCTGTTTCTCCACTTTGTACACATTTTGCACCAATTTCTACTTCTTCTTCACAAATGCCCTTATGGCACGAAAAATCTCGAAACACTTGATTAACAACATTAAAACACGGGGAAATGCCTGAGAATTAAGCATAAAGAGACGAGAATGAGGGCCAAAATCATACCAATTTTGGTTTGATCTTCCATTGCTTGCCATTGCATTGATGTTATTTCTAACATGGGTACAACATGTCATTTTTGTATGTCCAGACTGTCCACGGTTCCCACATTTACCCACATTTCCACTAGATTTTTTATTTTGTCTCATCAACCCTTTTGTTGCTGCTATGACTGGATCTTTAACTTAAACACTCAATTGTGTTCTTGTACGATGTACATTTTCTTCCCTTATTGTAATTGACAATGGCAATAATCCCTTTATTTGAATTGTTAACTTATCAATTGCCACGTTTGCTTCTTTGTAACCTTCAATTGACATTGATGCATAATAGCTCATTTCACTACACTTTGAACTCAAAGCCTCATATCTGCATCAACATAAAATTGGAAAAAAAGAAGTCAACATTTCAATCACAATCATAGTACTAGCTATAATTGATACGAATTGATAAATCATTTGTAACCGATCATCAATAACTGAAATATGTTCTTTGTATGCTATAATAACAATGAGAGGATGCAAACCTGACAATTTGCATTATAATTGGAGTAGTCGCGGTAGAAGACGATTCGACTTCTAAGACACCATTCGCATTCATTGTCCAACGCTGCATTATGAGTGTCTCACGTATGTAGTATTGGTTCATGGCTTTGATGATACTAAATACATGACAACACGGAATACCTTTTTGTCTCAAACATTTTGCATGAGCATTTGAAAATGTTTGTAGATGGCATATACCTCATAATTCAGGTTTTGTCACCACCATCAAACTTCTTGAATGTATACATCACACTCTCCACATCATTAATGCAATTCACTATGCTTATTTTTGCCTTTGATTTGATTTGATTTCATCTCGCACCCAAGCAAATGTGTTTCGAGTATAAACTTCGGCAGCATGTTTTTCCAGTTGTAACAGATGGGTTAGTAGGACTAGATGCTCATTTATGCCATCAAAATCATCCTTCAATTCGTTGTTTCGTAGGCACGACATTGCTCTATCGATATGGCTCATGAATTCATACAATTTCAGCCTACTATGTAAAAATCGATTAAGGAAAGAATTAATACTCTTGAACAGTTGTGTGCTCCGGAAACCACCAAAGAAAGTACTTTGTCAGAAGGTTTCTACACATAGCTTCTGTTTATAACATCATTTTCACCCATTTATTATGTTGCAAACAAAACGTCTCAATGACCTTCAACCACTGAGTCTCGAACTCCGACTCCGTCATGTAGGTCAACATGCAATGGTGAACAGGTTCTTTCTGTTGTTAGGAAATTGTGAATTCAAAAGAATTTATAAAGTTGTCCTACACAATGTGCTCTAAAGTTTTGAAAACTAGTAAAGCGATAAGCGAGGGTATCATCCACAGGGAGGTGTCATCTGTCGATCGTTTCACATTTTAGGGATTATTGAAAGCAATGTAAATGGGAACTAGTGGTGTAAACATGGACCAGGCCCAAGTGGGCCGATCCGTTAGGCCTGCCAACAAAATGGGTCAGACTAGGCCCTGTCCGCAGAGACGGCATGCCGGCCCAAGACCGGCACTGTGGCTTGCTGCGTGCCGGGCTGTAGGTGGCCAGTCCGGTGGATCGGCCTGCCACCGCACATCACGCCGGCAGGCCGAGTCTGCCGGGCTGCACGCGGGGCCGGTCCAGCGGGCTGGTACCATGGTCAGGCTGTTTGGCTTTAAATAAATAAATAAATTATTATATGCTTCCAACGACTTAGAAAATTACAAAAAAACCCCTAAACTCTTCTATTTTATATTTTCACCCAAAATTCTAATTTTTCTATAAATACCCTCATCCATTCCTTTTTTCAATCACTTTGACACTTTCTCTCATTCTCTCAATCTCTCTCCATTCTACAAATCTCTACACATTTTCATTCAATTTCATTGTTTCTCTCTCTCTCTGTGTATATATATATACATTTATTACATTTTATAATACTATTATATTAATTCTCTATTATCTATCTATCTATTGTTCTCTTCATTTTCCATGAACACAAAAATCTTTTAAGGTACATTTTTCTTTAAATGTTATTATTTCTTTATGTGAGTAAATTTTTAATGTTATGTAAACACTTTAGCTAATTGTTAAAATATTTTTGTTTATTTAGTAAATTATTTTAATTTTTTTTAGTAGTTAATTAATCATTATTATGTGTATTTGTGTAGTAGTTAATTTTAATATTTGTGTTAGTAAGATAAAATTTTTAAAGTGTAGTAGTTAATGTAAATATATTTTATTAGTAAATTATGATTTATAAGTGTAATAGTTAATTTAAATATATTTTGTTAGTAAATTATGATTTTTATGTGTAGTAGTTAATTTTAACATTTTTAAGTTAGTAAGTTATGATTTTTAAGTTTAGTAGTTTATTTAAATATATTTTGTTAGTATATTATAATTTTTATGTGTAGTAGTTAATTTTAACATTTTTAAGTTAGTAAGTTATGATTTTTAAGTTCAGTGGTTTATTTAAATATATTTTGTTAGTAAATTATGATTTTTATATGTAGTAGTTAATTTTAACATTTTTAGGTTAGTAGGTTATGATTTTTAAGCTTAGTAGTTTATTTAAATATATTTTGTTAGTAAATTATGATTTTTATGTGTAGTAGTTAATTTTAACATTTTTAAGTTAGTAAGATATGATTTTTAAGTTTTGTAGTTTATTTAAATATATTTTGTTAGTAAATTATGATTTTTATGTGTAGTAGTTAATTTTAACATTTTTAAGTTTGTAAATTATGATTTATAAGTGCAATAGTTAATTTAAATATATTTTGTTAGTAAATTATGATTTTTATATGTAGTAGTTAAATTTCAACATTTTTAAGTTAGTAAGTTATGATTTTTAAGTTTAGTAGTTTATTTAAAAATATTTTGTTAGTAAATTATGATTTTTATGTGTAGTAGTTAATTTTAACATTTTTAAGTTAGTAAGTTATGATTTTTAAGTTTAGTAGTTTATTTAAATATATTTTGTTAGTAAATTATAATTTTTATGTGTAGTAGTTAATTTTAACATTTTTAAGTTAGTAAATTATGATTTTAAAGTGTAGTAGTTAACGTAAATATATTAATGACTAATGAGTTCATATTTGTATTTCAAGAAATGGATCATTTTTTCCCGGACGGTTTGAACATGCTGAACGATAAACTTGATCTTTCATAACAAATGGAACCCCAAGCGAGAGGTTCCTGTTCCACCGCTATTGCTACTGGTACACCAACATCATGTCCCAAAAAATTTACATCAGATGTTTGACAGTGTTTTCACATAATACAAATGAGACTCCCAGACGGAACGATGGGCCCCAGAGCTAAATGTAAGTTTTGTCCTAAGGACTATTCCACTTCTAGGAATGGAACCGGTCATTTGAGAAGGCATATGCTCAAATGCATGCCTACACATGGACAGATAGACACTAGAACCCAAACACAACTACAACGGCACTCAGATGGGAGGTACGATCCCGAACAGGCTGGAAATTGCTTGGCACTATTCATTGCACAAACTGATCAACTAATTAATTTTGCTGGCAATGTTTTTTTTCAAGAGTTGATCACATATGCATTCTGCCCCTAATATCAAACTGTTTCTAGAACCACCACTAGAAACGATTTGATAAGATCGTTTGGAATCGCTAAAAGTGCTGAATTACACCATCTAAATGTCTTTGTTGCATTAACCTCTGATATTTGGAACGCATGTTCGAAATAAGACTACATATGTATCATTGGACACTACTTGAATTTTGATTGGAGGATAACAAAAAGAATTTTTGGTTTTCGTCCTATGAATTTTGCACATACCGCTGAAAATATTTTTAATGTCATTATTTCTGTTTTAGAAACATATCAAATCACAGATTGCATCATTTCTATTACATTATATAATGCATCTGCAAACACTAGCTCTATTGCATTGTTTGTTGAAAGAAATATCCTGCAAGATAGAGGTTATTTCTTCCATCAACGGTTTGCATGTCATATTATAAATTTAGTTGTACAGGCTGGTTTGAAGAAAGTAAGCGACCGTGTAGATCGCATCAGAGATGCAATTTCTTGGATTGGCAGCTCTAATCCTAGATTCTAAGAATTCCGTAGACACTACAGATTAAACAATCTACACCCCCGACGATTCCAAACTGATATGTTGGTAAGGTGGAACTCTACTTACTTAATGCTGGAAAATTGTTTGCCATATGATACAACTATTTTAGGTTTTTATAACATGAAGCTAGCTGAACTTGGCCGTCCACAAGCACAAGCACTGACATTAGACGATTGGTATGTGGCAAGGGTTTTTGTTGAATTTTTAAAGATTTTTTGCGATGCTACTGTAACTCTTTATAGGGTCTATTACCCCACATCTTGTGAGTCAATTCATCAAATAGAGGAAATGTTTGATGCGCTAAAGGCTTATATTGACACCCAAACATCAGCAGAACCGGAGACACACCCGAAGACATCAAGTTGGAGCATTCTCAAATGTTGAAAAAAGGAAAAATCAGCAAGTACTTCTTCAACCCAAAAATTTGGCCTATCTTCTTGTGCCGAACTGAATAGGTACCTTAAAGCACAGTTCGATGTTGTCGAAGAATAGGAATTTTGATTTGTTGTTATGGTGGAAGTCCTATATCTACAGGTATCCGATTATGTCACACCTAGCACGTGACGTACTAGTTATCCTCGTGTCCACGGTATCTTCAGAACAAGCATTCAGCACTAGTGGAAGCATAATTGAACCAAGAAGAAGTTGTTTGTCTCTGGACATGGTGGAGGTATTAACAAGCCTTCGGGATTGGGAGCATACTAAAAAGAGGTTGCAAAACCAAATTGTAGATTATGAATTTATTCAAAATTTCAACAATCTATATGTTGATGAGGCTTCCAGTTTCGGTAGTAACCAGTTTCAGAACTTGTAAATTGTAATATAATTGCACTCTTTTTCACCTGCCAAGTTTTTATCCCACTGAGTTTTTTTTTGGTAAGGTTTTTAATGAGGCAATCATGTAAATATGTAATACTGAATTCCATAAGTCAGAAATAAATAAATACTTCTTCATTTCATATTTTCATAACTTCATCTATTTTATATTTTTTTGTAATACTTTATCTTTATTCGTTTTTAGAATTATTTTATTATTAAAAATAATGAATCTATCTAACTACATTTACATAATTCAATTGTTAAAATGTTAAGTATTTTAATTTGTAATTATGTATTTTATTTTTCCTTAAACCAAAAATCAAAAAATATTATATATATATATATATATATATTAAATAATTAGTGGTCTCGGTCCGACAGCATGCTGGCACAGTCCGCCGGAAATGGTCCACATGCCGTGCCTTGCCACTATTTTTGAAAACATGCTAGACCTAGTCCGGTCCGCCTACCAGCGCGGCGCGGACCAAGTCCGGCCCCGTTTTCGAAAACGGACCAGGCATGCAGGACCGAATTGGGCTGGACCGGTCCACTTTTACAACACCAATGGGAACATGGCAAGGGTGAGAGTTGTGTGTGTGAAGTGTAACATGTTCATATGTGTGTGTGTGTGTGAGAAAATGAGATATGAAAAACAAAAAGATAACTAGGGATAAAAATGTAACTGGGTGCTTGCCTTTCTAAGTTAATTTACTCCTAACTACATTAATCTACTCCTAAAGGATAACACCCTAAGTTACGAAAATAAAGATGGCTTAGAAAGGGAAATAGGTGGACACACAAGGTACTTATGACCACCATGGCATTCGCGCCACTCATAAAAACCAACCGCATAAAATACTATAAGATTGCGTTAAACATAGCCTTTGATACGACTTCTAAATATGGAAATGAGAAGAGTCGTCTAGTCCTCGGTTTCTACTCACTGAGGGTGTATCACATGAGCAACGACCATAAAAGGACTGCATTAAGCATAAAGGCCGACTCTCGATCATTACTCACCGATGGTGTATCGTGCGAGCAACGACCAAGGGTAGCCTAAGCGAATATTAAAGAATCGACCATCGATCTCTACTCACCTATCACGTGTTAGCAACAACCATATAATGGGAGCATTAAATATAAATTCGGACACTCGATCACAACTCACCGAGGGTATATCGCGCAAGCAACGACTAAGGGTCGTAATAAGATTGAAGGTCTAAAGAACCAAAATCCACAATGTCATGATATGTACTCATCATGAATTTCACCTAAACAATTAAGAGCATAATCAAGGCCAAGAGTTGGTGTGCCTACTTAGCCCTAATTTTCAAATACTCAAATAAATCCAAAACATGCATTTCAAATTATCCATCAACATACATACAATCAAGGGATTGTTTGATTAATCTCTTCCTAAATTATATTAAACTACTCTTAATCCCAATCATGAACACATATCAATTTCTACCCTACATGCCATGAATGAAAAGAAAAGAGATATCCCTAAACATGCATCTAGGAGGGTTGTAAATCATATTCAACACAAGTTAAGAATCCATACAGGCAATTGAATGAGACAGTACTTGAAAATATCAAATACAAGTTAATCACATAAATGGAACCAATGTTTGGTTTACATATTTCCCTAATAGGGATACACATATAATAAAGAAAATAAAAGAGAATAGTCAAGAGAAAACCCAAGGTGTCAATCTAGGTCTCTAATCTCCATTGAAGCTCTTCATCCTCATAGCCAAGAAAGGGTGACTATTTCCTCATGAATCTCCTCTAAAGATGGGTGGTTGTATATGGAAGGTGGTGATGGTGAGGCATCTATGGAGGAAAACCTCCATGGATGCCTTTAAAGGTCTCTCTCTCTCTTTTGATGTGAAGAAGATGAAATCAAGAGAGGGTTTGTGTCTAGGTTATTAGGGTTAAGAGTTATGGTTCTTATGAAGAAAAGATGGTATATTTATAGGCTTGGTAGGTTTTGGAATGAATTGGGCATGAAATGACAATTTTACCCCTATAAAATTGACTAAAAACCAGTCATTCACGGTGCTGTCTGTGCAGAGTGCGCGTCTAGTGCGGGTGGTTGACCAGTACTGTACCCACACTTTATCAATTCTTTAGCTGAGCAGCTCCCGGTTTTTGTCATAGTGAGGGTGGCGTACGGGTCCAGTGCGAGTGAGCTGAACAATACTTTATATATTGATGCCCTCTTTTTGCACCATTTGACCCCTTTTTCCCGGGAAAGTCCCGAATACTGTTTCCTACACTATAAATGTACGAATGCATGCAATTATAAACAAAGAGCCCATAAGAGACGCTAAAATGCATGAAACCAAGACAAAGGATAAGAAAATGAGGGCCGAAATATACGACATATTTAGCACGATCAAATACCCCCAAACCAACCATTTGCTCGTCCTCGAGCAAACACAAGATAAAGTAAATAAGATACATTAACAAACTGACATTAAACATACATTTCAAATGGCCACATGTCTAACCGGTGATAAGATACAAAGATGTGTGATAGAGAGAAGTAGACACATGCACAAAGTTTTAGGGCAACTTAAAGGCACTCAAGGGAACTCGCACAATCATGAATCTCACACCTAAAAGCGCTCTCATATTGAAAACTACTCGCTCTCACATCTCGAACATAATTCGCTTTAAATCTAAGCCTCATGTGGATACTCTCTTTTCTTTCCGCTCAAAGTCCTAAGTTCACATATGCAAGGTATGCAAAAATAGAGTTTATGCATAGGAGTTTAATGCATTGCATACTATATAACATTAAAAAATCGCAAATATTTTGTGAACTAGCCTAAGAAATGAATCAAATGCCATGGACTTGGAAGATTATGCTTCAACTAACATTCCCGATCTAGATTTCATCGAAGATCAATTAGGTCTTCCCTTTTTGGTTGTAATGAGGCCATGGGGTGGTATGAGGTGATATGAAGAATAGGAATTGGAGTTCAAAATAACCAATCATGCTAAGACACACATACATTACACACCCACACTTTAGCTCTACTTTCTTCCCATTAATGAATACTAGCGTCTAGGCTTACTCTCAATTACATTGTGCTTTCACATATTGTACTCTACATTGTGTGAGTACTTTACATTAAGAGCATTCAAGGCTCTTTTTTAGCACACTTGACATTTGGCAATTTGGCTCTAAGTGCAAATTTTGGCACCTTTATAATTGTGAGCTTATGCCTCGTACACTTACAAATATTATCTTAGTACACGCTATCTTTGCAAATTAGAGCTTTTTCACCTTTTAACCACACAACACTACACACTCTAACATGATTGGTAACAAAGGTGTGTTTGGCTTATGGCTATATGGTTAATTGTTGTACCAAGTGAAAGGTAAGTGTTTCGCCTCAAATTGTAATTGGAGCACACATTAGGGATATGGTAATATGTTTAGGCTATATATATATATTTAATGCACACACATTGCCTAAAATCATGTTAACAAATCTATCTATTAAGGAAATGAAAGCATCCATCAAACAATCAACATACGAAGATGCATGTCCTATGACACATGATGCATAGGACGAGAAAAGTGTTTCAAGAATAGAAAAAAATAATACACTCAATGCGTTTTTTAAGGCTTGTGTTTGTGAACTCACTCGGTGATCTTTACTATTAGAACAAGGTGTTTGAGCACCGAGTCCCCTCAACCTAAGCACAAAAAGGATGGGACTAGCCCATGGCGTGCAAGTGAGACCCTAGAGTGACAACAAGCTACTCAATTAAGCACACTACGCATAAATAAACTCGCCACAAACACACGCTCAAAGCATCACACCCAAGCTAGTTAAAACTTGAAAATTTTGGCCATGCGACAATTTGAAAAAATAGACACAAAAATGAATCATGACTCAAAATGACGACTCAAAAAAGCGTCTACACCCCCAAACCAAAACCCAACATTGCCCTCAATGTTGAAGACAAGAGAGTCCGGCCTAACGGCACGCACCTAACATAACCAAAACAAAGTAGGCTCAACAAATAAAAGGCAATTCATGCAATATCTCAATTAAGCTCAAAGCACACATTCTCTTCATCATCAATTGACCATAAACATCTCAAAATTGACGGAGTGAAGGCATGGCAACCCCTAAACCGAACTAAACAATAAGTACTAAAACCTATATAATCACACTCATGCAATAGAGCCTCTGGCTTATAATCATTTAGCGCATGCATAAGTGCTTTTGGCTCAAACATCCAAAATTGACTCAATAAAATCAAGCTCAATATATATCAATCAACCACCAATCCAATCATCCACAAATTATTTAATGGAAAGCAAAGAAAAAGTAAAAAGCAAGAAATAATTCAAAACCGAGGTAGTTTACCTCCTACAAGCGCTCTATTTATAGTCTAGGCAAGATGTTGGCATGGCACTTTGGCTTTTTGAACTCCTAATTTCTGCTTGCCTTCACAAAGATAGCATTAACGCCCAAACAGCATAAATCACTTCCTAGAGAAGTTATAGACAATCTATACACTCACAAACACATTAGAGAGTTCAGGCAACAAGATTTTTCAATGCAAGCAATTGCAAAACCAAAGCTTATACCATTTATTTTTTTTTTAAAAAAAAAACAAACTTAAATCAAAAGAAAAACAAAAAACACAATGCAAAAGAACATCTCAAGACGGAGGACAAAATTTCATAAAAACTGGTGACTTTTGAAATTGACCTATGTCCGCTCTTTAATACATATTTTCTAAAGTACTCAATTAAAATCTCTCCACTTTTGGTACAAAATAATAGATATGCAAATGCACACTTTTCATTTAGAAAAAATTTCAAAATACAAATTGGAAAATTTTGTAAACGGACGTCGAAAATGGTTCACGTGCAGAATTTCAAAACAGGGCATCGCCCATGACCTTTGGTCGAAGAAACATTCATAACTTTTGAACCCCCATCCAGAATTTTACGTTCTTTATACCGTTGGAACCGTATCAAAAAATTGAAGAATATTGCATGGGCGAAATAATTTATTTCCTCACCAAGAAGTACAGTTTTTGTGAAACATTTGGCCTCAAAATTTCAAAACAGGCTACTTTCACAAAGGTCAAAGAAAAAGTTAAAAAAGTAAAATAAAAAATGACTCTATTGAGACCATTAGAAAATCTAAAAGAATTATGGAATGGCGGTCAGGAACAGCAGTCCAGACCGCAGATTGATGGTAGCAGTTTAGTGACGAGAGACACAATTTGGGTTCTTGAATTATAAGGAAATTGATACTGTTTTAGAAAAGGACTTTAAACTATTTATTTTATTTTTATTTTAGTTATATTGTTTTATTTATGATTTAGACTATTTTCCTATTTTAGACTAATTCTGTCATAGTCATGATAGAAGATTAATTCTAGTATAAATAGAACTATATTTTTTAGGGTTGTCATCTTTTGAATGTTTAATCAATAAAATTTACCCAGTTAGGGTTCATCATGTTTCTTTTAAATTCAGCTTTTCTCTATTAATTGCTTAGAATAGCTTGGGCTAGAGTTAGGTAAATTCCGTTATTTGATTCTAGAGAATCGATCGCTCAATTATGTGAGTGGTTTGATTCAAATCTATCTAACTTTGGGTACAAGTTAGGGCTTGTTGTTGGATCCTAATCAAGGTCCTCAACAGACTCAAATAATGAATCCACACCTCCAAACTTAATCCAAACATTGTCTTCAATATTTTATATGACATGAGATACATGGACAATTAATAAACGAAGCATGGAAGACAAGAACTCAAGACACAAACAACCTAAACATAGCATTATAATTATTTACAGCACATAGGCGATTTCTGCCTAATCCAACAACTATTCCACAAGCACATTTAATAACATCAAACCCTTCCCAAAGCATTAAAGCACATATCGGTACATCCAATCAACTCACTAAAACATGCTTCGACATTAAGAACATTACCCATAAACGTTTAAGTTACACCAACATAAGTAGGGTAATATATATCAAAATATAGAAACAGTTAGAGCAATCGATACCGAATTTCCAATTTGGGGAGAAGTTTGCAGAGACACTACATCTTACTACACTCTAACCTTTTTTCCACTTGATACTCTTCGCGACACCACTCGTTTCCTTGGTTGTATCAACCTCTTAGGTCGTTGTTGCGCTGCTATTTGCTTGATAAGGTTGTCGAAGTGCAATCGATGCACTCATTGTTCTTTTCAGTTGTGCAGTTTTGGCTTTTTGCGTTCTAGTTCGTGATTGTTGGACATCACTCCAACATTGATTTGATTGCTCGCCAACTTACAAATTTCCATTCTTTGCATCAACACAACTCAAACAACATTAAACGCATATGCTTTAGAAAAAAGAAAAATAACAGACAAACACACAAACAAAAGGAAAGCTATAAAATATTTACATCACTACATTATTAGCTAAAACTAGAAACAATTAACAAATAGGCCACCTCCTCGGCAGCGGTGCAATTTTGAACGGGCACTTTCTATCGTTAGGAAATTACGAATTCAAAATAATTTATAAAGTTGTCATACGCAATGTGTTTTAAAGTTTTGAAAACTAGTCAAACGGTAAGCGAGGGTATTGTCCACAGGGAGGTGTCATCCGTCGATTGTTTCACGTTTTAGTGATTATTGAAAGCAATGTAAATGGGAACATGGCAAGTGTGAGAGTGGTGTGGGTGAAGTGTAAGCATGTTCATATGTGTGTGTGTGAGAAAATGAGACACGAAAAACAAAAAGATAACTAGGGATAGAAATGTAATCGAGTGCTTGCCTTTCTAAGTTAATCTACTCCTAAAGGCAAACACCATAAGTTATGAAAATAAAGATGGCTTGAAGAGGGAAATAGATGGACACACAAGGTACTCATGAACACCATGGTATTCGTGCCACTCATAAAAATCAACCGCATAAACGCTACAAGATTGGGTTCAGTCTAGCCCTTGATACGACCTCTAAATATGGAAATAGGAAGAGTTGTCTAGTCCTCGGTTGCTACTCACCGAGGGTGTATCGTGTGAGTAATGACCATAAAAGGACTACATTAAGCATAAAGGCCGACCCTCGATCACTACTCACCGAGGGTGTATCATGCGAGCAACGACCAAGGGTAGCCTAAGCGAATATTAAAGGATCAACCATCGATCGCTACTCATCTGTCATGTGTAAGTAACAACCATATAATGGAAGCATTACGTATAAATTCGGACCCTCGATCACTACTCACCGAGGGTATATCGCGCGAGCAATAACCAAGGGTCGTAATAAGCATGAAGGTCTAAAGAACTAAAATCCACAATGACATGATATGTACTCATCATGAATTTCACCCAAACAATTAAGAGCATAATTAAGGCTAAGAGTTGATGTACTTACTTAGCCCTAATTCTCAAACACTCAAATCAATCCAAAACATGCATTTCAAACTATCCATCAACATACATACAATCAAGGGAATGTTTGATTAATCTACTCCTAAATTATATTAAACTACTCTTAATCCCAATCATGAACACATATCAATTTCTACCCTACATGCCATGAATGAAAAGACTAGAGATATCCATAAACATGCATCTAAGAGGGTTATCAATCCTATTCAACACAAGTCAAGAATCCATACAAGCAATTGAATGAGACAATACTTGAAAATATCAAATACAAGTTAATCACATAAATGGAACTAATGTTAGGTTTACATATTTCTCTAATGGGGATACACATCTAATAAAGAAAATACAAGAGAATACCCAAGGTGTCAATCGAGGTCTCCAATCTCCATTGAAACTCCTGCTCCTCATATACAAAAGAGAGTAGCTCTTTCCTCATGAATCTCTTCTAAAGATGGGTGGTTGTATGTGGAAGGTGGTGATGCTGAGGCATCCATGGAGGAAAACCTCCGTGGATGCCTGTGAAGGTCTCTCTCTCCCTTTTGATGTGAAGAAGATGAAATGAAGAGAGGGTTTGTGTCTAGGTTATTAGGGTTAAGAGTTATGGTTCTTGTGAAAAAAAAATGGTATATTTATAGGTTTGGGAGGTTTTAGCACGAATTGGACATGAAATGATAATTTTACCCCTAAAAATGGCCTAAAAACTAGTCATTCACGGTGTTGTCTGTGTAGAGTTCGGGTCCAGTATGGGTGGCTGACTAGCACTGTACTCGCACTTTATCGATTCTTTAGCTGAGCAGCTCCCGGTTTTTGTCATAGTGCGGGTGTAGTGTGAGTCCAGTGTGGGTGAGCTGAACAGCAGTTTATCTAACAATGCGGGTGGAGTGCGGGTGAGCTGAATAACACTTTATCTATTGTTGCCCTCTTTTTGCACCATTTGACCCTTTTTTCGCACGAAAGTCCCGAATACTGTTTCCTACACCAGAAATGTACAAATGCCTGCAATTATAAACAAAGAGCCCATAAGAGACGCTAAAATATAAGAAAACAAGACATAGGATAAGGAAATGAAGGCCGAAATATACGACATATTTGGCATGATCAAATGGGTAAATGCTTGAGTAAACTCGCTATCACCTACGTTCGTCTGCACATTCCGCTCAAGGTGCTAAGAACAAAGGCAGCGTACGGCGGAAGGCATTACTAAACTTATGGCTTTACTCATAGCTTTATCACCACCAGTAACTACCAAAATTGGACATTTACCATGCATAGCTTCTAAGAATGTCTGCAATATCCAAGTATAAGTATCGATCATCTTATCCACCAACAACCCGAACCCAAAAATTGTCGTTTTCATATGATTATTCACACCAACAAAAATCACAAGCGGGCGATTATAAGAATTAGTTCGGTACGTTGAGTCGAACAAAACTACATCACAAAAGTATTCGTAGTCGCATCGTGACATTGCGTCAGACCAAAAAAAGTTACCCATGTTACCATCTTCAAGGATTGTGTACCGAAAGAAGAATCCTAGATCCATTTCCAATTTTATAGTCATGTAAGAGATTATTGAATCAGTATTGGAATTATGGGAAGCAAACCTACATATGGTGTCGAGCCGGTTCTGTAAGTCTTTCCTGGTGTGTCCAATAGCCACATAACTACGAGACTGAGCCAAAAGTTGGTCCATCACTTGGGAATTTTTCATTCCAACTGCTCTGAGTGATTGCACTTGTGCTATATCACAAATTTTAACATTTCTATGTGAATGAAGGAATTGGTTGTGATTGTTAGGTGACAACTTATGACTATGCTTAGTGACAAACTCTTTAACAACCCATAAAATTTTCTCCCTGTCAAAATTAATTTTCAATAATGCCAGACAACCTTCCCGAGTCTGCCATTTAAGTTCACATACCCTATTGGTTCTATCAACATGTTTCTTTTTTATCTATACCCTTCTTTTGAATAAACCCACCTACGAATTGCAATTAATCCATGTGTGACCCGACATAACCTGTCCTTACACATGCTAAACCCCATATCATATGAATATTTCTTGTAAAACTCCTCAGCATCAGTAACAGATATAAACTCTTTCCCTATAATATCTCTAATTTGTAAAATTACAAGTTCACTATGTAAGAGATCGTCGACCGGTTGCACCAAATTATCATCAGACAAACCTGGGGTTATAGAAACATTACCGTGTGCAAACGACACATGATATGGCCATTCATTGTTGTTGTAAGTGTCATTTGGATTATACTCCTCATTGTCTGTATGTGTTGTGTCTGCCTCATGCCACCTTGAGTGTCCTTCATTGTTAAAATCTAGATGTTCAGTTTCATTGCTAAACATTCCATGACTCATATCCATATTACTACCTATAAGCCATGAACATTTAATATTTTGAGTGGAAATATATTTAGATAAACATCAATACAATCCTATAAACAAATTGATGAACATAATGTCAGGATACAGTTACTTATGAAATACAAAGGCTTCTCAAACGTTAGCTGCTTGGGAATCATCTGCTGAAGGTTTCATATTTGGAAAAATAACATTTAGGTCTATAGAAATTTGGTGGAAAAATCCTTAATTTGAGTGTGTAGCGTGAATTGGAGAAACAACAAAGTTTTTGCAAAGACTTGATTTTCAAAGTGTTTATGGTGGAGAAATTTTGGTTGGTGGAAGGGTTAGTGGACCACATTAATAAGGTAAAGACTTAGTAATGGTAAAATAAATTTTCTTCAAATTTGATGTGTGGGATTGATAGCGACCCTATGGCAAGCTCTATTAACTCGTCCTAAGGTCGCCCTCAAGAAAAAATCCATCCAAGAAACCAAGAGGATAGCCACCCCAGGGGGAGTTCACTCAGGTCACCCCGAGGTCGCCCTTATTAAGCAAAGATCCATCCAAGAAACTGAGAGGATAGCGGCCCTAGGAAGAGCTCACTCAGCTCTCTTCAAGGTTACCTTTATTAGGCAAAAATACATCCAATAAGCCAATATGATAACGAGCCTAAGGCGATCTCCTCAAGATCACCCAAAGCTCGTCTTTCCAACATATAAGATCAGTCAGACTCGAGGCGAAAGCAACCTCACGGTGAGCCCAGATTGACTTCACCAAGCTCGCTTTCTCCCTGATCCAAAAGTAGAACGACGTCGTTTATGAAAGGCAACCTCAGAAAGTAACCTTACCAAGATCGCTCCAAGGTTGCCTCGACATGATTTCTGGCTAAAAACGGCTAAGCGTGGAAGATCAAGCAAAACACAATTTTCTCTCCACAAAAGCTCTCTCCATGGCTACAGTAACTATAGGTCTCTCTGCAAGGTAATCCTAGCTCTAACCTTCTCCATTTATGTTAACAAGAAGCATCTATGTTGAAAATCTATCTACATTGTAGTTTTGCTTCACTTGAGAAGGATTATAGAGGATATTAAGGGTTATTTTGAGTTTCAAGTGTTTTTTGAGATAAATTATTGATTGGGTTTTGATTAGAGGATCAATGCAAGATTGATTTTTGTTGTTATGAATATTTTATGTTAGATTAAGTGTGGTATGAATTTGTGCTTAAAGATTAAGTGTGGTGTGGCATTTGTGTTTAGAAATTAAGTGTGGTGTGATATTGTTCTTAGAGTTTAAGTGTGGTGTGATATTTGGTGTGTGGTTTGAGTAAGATAATGGCGGGTGGTAAGAAAAATAGGCGAATTCTTAGTAAAGGTAATCCTCAAGACTTCGAATCCTTTCGCAATGCCTCCTCCCTTAGGGAAAGGGAAGGGTGAAATAGTCTCATCGCTCCCAGACCCTGATAACTCAAAAAGATAGGCATTGTATGGTAAATTGAAGGTCTGGCTAGGAAAGGGGATTAACTTGAAGGTTTTTGGCTCCACTTTTGTTCCACATGTTGTGGGAGCGTTAGATTGGTTTGGTTTTGTGAGGACTCCTAATGTGGCGGCACTGGATTTGGTTAGAGAATTTTACTACGCCATAGTCCCTCACCGTTTCACTCATGGGATTCCCATGACAGCTCGGGGAAAGGAGGTCCTCATTACAAGCACCAGGATCAATGAGTGGTTTAGGACTTCTGAGGATCTAAGCGGCTATATTGACGGCGTTCCCATTTTTGGTCATCTCTCGGTCTTCATTTGGTGGGTATGAATGACAAGGGTGGTTAGATTCCGTCTATTTGGGTATTTGCTTGTGATTCTATTACAAATACTCAAATAGTTTTGTGTCATAATCAACATTTGATTGTCTCCATTCCTATTGGGTCTCTAACACATTAGTACTCTTTTGTTTATGCTAGTACCTTTTCCTCGGTTCACCAGGCACTTTGGTGCCCTTTTCGGGAGATGGTTGGTTCTTTTTCTTCTTCTTCTTGGTTGTTGGTGGGTGATTTCAATGTAATTTTAGGTGCTAATGAGTGTTTGGGGTCTCGCTCTCCTACTAGGGGTTCTTGTGAGGATTTCAAATCAATGATTGATGATTGTAATCTGATTGGTGTTCGATCTCAGAGTGCTCGTTTTACATGGGTTAGAGGTCGATCTAGTTACACTAGAGTTGAGCGGAGATTGGACAAGACTTTGGCTTCTGATGGTTGTGCTTCCAATTGACATGATATTTCTTGTATGGCTCTCCCCCGTCAGTTTTTTGGTCATTGTCCTCTTTGGATTAGATTATCTGAATATCAAGTTTCTTATTCTAGACCTTTTGCTTTCAAAGTATGTGGGTGGATCATCCTGATTTCATAAACCTGGTTCGCAGAGCATAGGGCATTCCTTGTTTTGGTTTTCCCCTAAAGGTTGTTATTGGTAAGTTTAAGAATCTAAAGAGTTTAAGAATCTAAAGAAGGTTCCTAAGTCTTGGAATTGGGAGATTTTCGGTGATCTTGACGCTAACATCTCTAGGAAATTTGCTGATCTCTGTTCTGTTCAGGGCCAAATGTCTGATTTGGGTTTTTCGAAGGAGCTTTTTTTTTTGACAAAGTCACGCACTCATCATGATCTTGATGTGTTTTTATGTAGGCAAGAGTGTTTCTTTCGTGATAGATCCTGAGTGAAATGGTTGCAAGATGGAGATTGTAACTTAGCATTTTTTTCATTCCTCGATAAAATGAAGGAAGTGTCGGGGCATTTTGTCTTATCTTTCGATTGAGGGTGTTATTTCAGATGATTAGTATGTTATCAGAGATCACATTGTCAAATTTTATGGATTTGTTCTCTTCGGATTCGACTCAAATCGATCAAGATCTCTCTATTATTGATGACATTGTTCCATCTTTGGTTTCCCATGAGGAGAACTTGCTTCTGGTCGCTATTCCCTCTGTCGATGTTATCCATGATGCAGTTTTTGCCATGTATGCTCTCTTGGCCCCTGGGCCCGATAGCTTCTCTGGTCATTTCTTTCAGCGCTGTTAGGAGATTATGGGTAGAGATGTGATTCTTACAGTTTAGGATTATTTTCCATTCTGGTGTGGTTGCTCTAAGTCTGAATTCTAATTTTATTGCGCTTATTCTAAAGATAAGGGACTCTATCACCATGGTCAGTTTCACCTTATTGTACTTGGTAACTTTCTTTTCAAGATTTCCTCCAAGATTTTGGATGACAGGTTAGCTCATGTTGCTGCTCGTATTGTCTCTCCTCAACAATTTGGTTTCATTAGATATCGACATATTGAGGACTATATTGCTCATGTTTCTAATTGTGTTAATGTGCATCATAAGAAATGGTATGGGGCTAGTGTGGCTATGAAGATTGACATTCATAAGGCTTTTGATATTCTTGATTGGAAGTTCCTCTTCTATGTGCTACGTGCTTTTGTTTTTTCTCAAAACTTAATGGATTAGATTGATAGCATTCTTAGCTCTTCAAGACTATCGGTTCTAATTAATGGTTCTCCGACTGGTTATTTTAACTGCACGAGAGGGGTTAGACAGGGGGATCCTCTTTCTCCTCTTCTTTTTAGTATTGCGGAGGATTTTCTCAACATATTACTTTCTAAAATGGTGGCGTTTTATCGTCTTTTACCTATTTCCTCCCCAATGGGCTTCTCTGCTACCACTCATTTGTTGTATGACGATGATGTGCTAATTTTTGTAGGGGCACAGCTAATAATCTAAGGAATGTTATAAATGCTTTCTGCGTTTATGGAAACATTTCGGGCCAACTTGTCAACTGGAGTAAATCCTCTATCTTTTTTGGGTTATCTGTTTCTTTTGCCTAGATTAGTTCTCTTCAATCCTTAGTTGGGATGCAGATTGGTCATTTCCCATTTTCTTACCTGGGGGTTCCTTAAATCCATGAAGTCTATTTTGATGTCCATTGTAGATAAGATTGTTTCTAAATTTTTCAGGTGGAAAGGTAAGTCTTTTTCTATAACCGGTTGGGCTACTTTGATTCATTCATTGATTACTGGCTCTTTTGTTCATTCTTTTATGGTTTATAAGTGGCTGATTTCCCTAATCCAGATGAAAACTAAGAAGATCAAAAAAATTTTATGGACTGGTTCTTGTGAAGACTCTAAGTTGGTCCGTGTTGATTGGAAACGTTGTTGTAGACCTTATGCTCTTAGGGGTCTTGGTTTGAAAGATCTGGCATTGTTGAATGATTCTTTACTTCGGAAGCTTACTTGGAAGTTTATATCTTTTAACAATTTCACTTTCACTTTTTTATGTGAGAGATATATTAATCAGTTGCAGAAACCTCAAAACGGTTACATCACCTTCTCCATCTAGACTTCTTTTAAGACTAACTATACTGAGCTCCTTAATGATGGTATATGGCTCATCGGGAAAGACTTCTAGAGAGATTTTTAGCGTGATAATTGGCTGAAGGTGCCTATTGTGGACCTTTTTGGTATTCCTGATTTTGTAGTTATACATCTTCGTGTCAGGGTTTCAGACTTCATTTAGGATGGTAGATGGGTTTTGGAGGATCGTTTTCGTGCTAGATTCCTAGATCTCTGTTTTTGGATTGAGAAAATTGATATTTCTCCCGTGATTGATTATTTGGTGTGGCCTCATTCCAAGGATTGGAGGGTTTCTTGTAAGGCTGCTTATTTTAGGATGTTTCATGTATTCCTCAGGTCCCACGGTGGAGGGATTTCTAGTCTCGATACATCCCTCCTTCCCGTTCTATCCTATCTTGGCGTCTTCTTTTTAATACATTACCCACCGAAGACCGTTTATGTAGGTCTTGTTTTCAATTAGCCTCCAGATGTTTTGTTTGTGGCGCTAGCTAGGAGATTGTGGACCATCTTTTTCTTAAGTTCCCTATTGCTACTGCTCTTTAGGAGGCTATTTTTTCTACTTTTCAAAGGCGTGTCTCCATTGACACTTAGGGCTCTTTTTTATGTCAGGCAATGTCTGTTTCTTTCAGTGATCAGATTAGGCTCTTGTGGGAAGCTGTCATTCATGTTGTGGTTTGGAGTGTGTGGTATTCCCCATAATCAGTGGATTTTTAATGGGAAGTCTGTTGATTTCAGGGTTGCTCTTTCTCTTGTTCGGAGCTTTGTATATGATACGAACCGTTTGAGGATCGACTGTATGCGTAACTGTGTTGATGATTTACTGATTCTCAATCGGTTTGGCCTCAGTGGTCATCATGGTAAGGCTTCGGTTTTCAAGAGTATTGTCTGGTCGTCTCTAGCTCTGTGGTGGATCAAGGTTAACACAAATAGGGCTGCTTTATGTTCTCTAGGTGTGGGGGGTTGTAGGGGTGTTTTTCGGACTTGCAGATATTTTGTTAAAGCCTGTTTTGCGATACCCCTTGGTTAGGTTTTTGCTTTTGAGGCTGATCTTCTTGCTGCTTCTTTAACCATCAATTATGTGTGTAAGTTGGGTTGACATAGGATCTGGCTCGAGAGTGACTCTTCTTATGTGGTTCAACTTCTCTCCGAAAGGTCTGATAAGGTTACCTAGTGTGTTCGTCAAGCTTGGCGGTGTTGTATTTATCATATTTCGCATATGGAGTTCCAGGTTTCTCACATCTTCAGAGAAGGTAACCAGGTGGCGGATGCTCTCTTTAAACACGCTTCGGGTGTTCCTTTTGATTTAAGGTGGTCCTCCACTCCTTCGTTCTGTTCTCGGTTGGTTGGTAATGATTGTATGGGTAATGAATCCTTCAGGTTTTCCTAGTTTTGTTTTTTCTTGTTTGGCCCACATGCCTTTCGGTTTTTTTAGGGTTGTGTCCTCTATTTTGTTTTGTTTTGTTTTTCGGATTCTTTTGTTTCCTTTTTTCTTTATTTATATATTTATGGATACTACCTAAGGGTTTTTCAGCAAATGGTCTCTTGTGATACTTTTTCCCTTTAGGTCAGTCCAATTTCATCAATTAAAAAAATAAAAATAAATCAGAAACTTAATTCTCTTTCCCAAGTAGAATTCATAATTGGTAAACATGCCATAAATGGAATATAATTATGGTATTTATTGTCTCAATCAATACAGTAAATGTATTTTTATAATAAATATTTTCCGTTTATAATATATAACATTGGATTTAAAAGATGCTATGACAAGTGCTTGCAACTAAATCAAAACATTTAAATCCAATTGTCCACATGAAAGGAACCGATATATCTTATATCAGTTCTAACTAATAATATAAAGATAGTATATATATTGTCAAAGCATATTTTAAATCCAATGACCCACATGCAAGACTATATATATATATATATATATAGTTGTGAATGCTGATAATTAATAGTCATGACTTATGATGAATTGATGATCAAATGCACAATAACCCGATGCAGGGTTAGCAGAATGATTGGATCACAAAGACCATAGTTTCCTATTTTCTTAAAAATTGTAAGATTAGGTGGGAACTCAAGTTTCAAACTTGAGTTTGCTAAGCGGTTTTGGAAAGATTTCTGAATTATATATCGAAAAAAAAAAAAAAAAAAAAAAGCATTGTATATGGACCCCTCAGGCCTCAGTCCTAATTCAGTATGTCCCACACACATTTACTATAGCTAATTATAATTATAAAGTAGCCATCAATTTTGTACTATGAAAGAGGGAGAATAGTCATTTCAAAACTCAAACTATAGAAAACAAAAATAATGATAATAACATACAACAACTTTATTCAATCAAGTTCAATATAATGGCGGTCTCTTTGATTCAAATTTTGATGAAAGCAAGAGAGAGAAAAGAGAACAAAAGCACTTCATCATTATTCATTATCATGCCTCACTCATGCCCTCCAAAAAGCCAAAAAGAAACAAAAAAAAAAAAAAAAAAAAAAAAAAACACGCACTGTGCTGTTGAAAACTGATGGAAACTGTGCCGTTGTATATATTTCGTCCCACTTCAAAAATGTCCACATTCAATACTACTACTACTACCATGGCAACAACCACCACTACCACCGATCACGACAACCACCTAACGTGGCGGAATGTGGCGGCCATGCTCACTTCTAATTCCGACAATCAATCGATGAGAAACTACAAGTGCTACTACATGGGTTCCGCCGAAAACGACGAATATTGTTGTAAAAGATCATCATATAGTAGTTTTGGTACTAGTACCGCGTTGATGAGGAGTTTATCATTGATGAAAATGCAGCACATTAATGATCAGACGACGGATCAGAAGTGGTACAAGACATTGCCTCCTGGTGAAATGCTGCCCAGAAATGAAGTCTTGGGAGGTTACATTTTTGTTTGCAATAATGAAACCATGCAAGAAGATCTCCACCGCCAACTCTTTGGTATTTCTTCTTCTAGCTTTTTCCTTTGTTTTGCTTTAATTTTGAGTATTCGTTGGAATCTCTATTATCGTTTGGTCCTTACTTTATGAGCATTCCTTAATAATAGTTTTTCATCCAAATTAAGATAATTAATTAATATTTGCAGGGCTTCCACAAAAATATAAGGACTATGTAAGGGCAATAACTCCAGGATTGCCTCTTTTTCCCTATAACTACACTTCCCACCAACTTCATGGAGTTTTTCAGGTTTTTATTTATTTATATATATATATATATATAGGACAATTTAGTTTGAATAATTAATGGTTTCAATTTTAATTAATTAATATAAAAATTTAAATTGCTGTTTGAAAATTGCAAGGCTGTGAGTTTTGGAGGGTCAAACATCGACCCAACTGCATGGGAAGACAAGAAATGCAAAGGAGAATCAAGATTTCCAGCCCAGGTAATTAATTAATTAATTACTTTAAAAACCTTAATTAACAAATAATGATATGAATTAGCTAGTGATTGTAATAACAAAATGTAGTTGATTAATTTCAGGTTAGAGTTGGAATCAAGAAGAAATGCAAACCATTGGAAGAAGATGCTTTCAGGCCTGTTTTGTACCACTATGATGGCCCCAAGTTTCGCTTGCAGCTTTCAGTGCCTGAGGTATATACGTATTATATTATTCTTTCTAGACATCTCTACTCATATTCCAACTTATATATTAATAAATTATTAATCAGAATGAATATATTTAAAATGCATTGTCCCATATATGTTATATATTATTTATATTGTCAGGATTTATATAAGAGTATATGACAATGAATTTAATTTTGATATATCTCGATTCTTTTTTATTTTTTTTATTTTATCATATATATGTTTTTTGAAAGGTTTGGATCATATTATTAATATTGATCTTTTGAAATGAATCAAATGCAGGCAATTGCATTGTTGGACTTGTTCAAGGAGGAGGACCGGCCTCTAAAGTAGTAGAAAGAAAATGATAACATATATTATTGTGTACAAGTAATGGACAAAGCAATAGATAAGTTTAATGCAATTTAACTATTCTAATTTAGAGGATCACATATATCTCATTTGTGTCTTTATCTTTTACTTCTTACTGAAATAAAATTTCTCTCCATTGCCTAGAGAAATTTGAAAAAAAAAAAAAATGATAATTAAGAATGTAGGGTGTAATTATTTATAATTTATGTTGCTAAACTTATGGTTTTCCAACAATATATAGTTGATATATCAATTCTCTCTCTCTCTCTATATATATATATATTTATATATATTGGTTCTCTTCTAAGGGATCCCTTATTTTAATTTCGGTAAGGACCTTAATGAAATCATATCAATTTTTATGAATTTTGTTCTGAATTTTTTTGTGGATGATAAGTTCAATGAAATTTAATTATGAATAAAATTTGAGAATTTCAAGCACTAGAACTATTTTTCTTAAAATTTTTTATATTTTGTTTATTTTTCCGATGCCTTCATGTTTAACAAAATTGGAAAAAATAGTTCTAATGTTTGAAAACTTCTCAAATTTTACTCGTAGGTATATTTCATTGTACTTATTCATAAAAATTGAAGTGATTTCATTAAAGTCTTTATCGAAATTAAAATGAGGGGTCTCTTAGGGAGAACTACTCTCTCTCTCTCTCTCTCTCTCTCTCTCTACATATATATATATAATTATTTAAAGTATTACACTATTATATAAATTAAGAGTTTTTTTTTTATTTTTTTATTTTAAGGGGAAGGACTCGAACTCGCAACCTCATTATGCAGATGTGAGAGGTTTAACACCAAACCAACCTCATCTCGTATATATGTATATATAGGGCTGCCCTTAGGTGCAACGTTACATGATGCAACGAAGTTTTTTTGACTGTGATCATGTCTTCTTTGATACAACCACATCAGCTAATATGTGATTTTATGTTCTAACGTGCGATCACAATAATTTAATTATGTGATCATGTATAATTCATATGCGATAACATTATATATATTTATGATCATATGCATATGTGATCACATACTATTTTTTTTAAATTGTATGGTGTCATATTGCACTCAAGAATGAGCCATTTATAATAATAATAATAATAATAATAATAATAATAATAATAATAATAATAATTTGTAGATATCGTTTATAATAATTAAGGTCATGTTAATATATACTTCTTTTTTTTTTAAGCTATGTTAAGATATACCTTAATGGCACATGATAAGAACAAAAACATAATTTTTTTTTTTTTTTCTTTCCAAACGCAGAAGTATCAAACAAATTGGTGATGGGAATTGAATCGATGAACGTAGAAGAGAAATACCTAATATTCATACCTAATAAATTAACATCTACTAGTAGAAAAATAAGATGAGAGAAAATAGACCAATCACACATGAACAAAAGATATACGTAAAAACCCTAAATCAGGGAAAAAAGCACAAGCAGTCAGGATGACAGAGAAAAGATCTAATATGTAGTAAATTTGTACAACCACATACGCTTAGGATTCTCTCTCTAACCCCAAACCCCAAACAACCGAGCTTTATCGAGCCCTCATGCTCATAACTGAGCTTACATCATAGCTCTCAGCTCACAACGTTCATCGGGTTCTCCTTCGAGTACACCCCCGGATATCCCATTGGTCTACCATGAATATCACCCATGGATCTCTCCTTTAGATCCCCATATTTTCCTAAATCCTTTCTCAGATATTCCAAGGGTCCCCCCTAGATCTCCTTTAAATGTTATAAATGTTTCTTTTTGCTCCACACTCTCAATAAACAAATATTACATGTATTTATACAAGAGTACTAAGGAAGTTTAGAACCAACAAGAAAATCTTTTGCTGCACGCACAAGTTTTCTTGATCCACGCAAAGTCCTACTTATTTTCGCCTAAGACTTTTATGTTCAACACAAATAGAAATTCATTTCCTTTTCCACGGAATATTTCTTGTTCTACACATTTTCCTACTCACGCTGTGCAAATGTCGTCATTACCGCGGTCTGGACAGTGGTTTGCAGCCCGCGCCTCAAACCGCAGAATACCTTATAGAGACGACAACTTAGAAAACCGCGGTCTACATCTCTTGCCTCTGCCATGTTCCACACAATGCTGAACCGACTGGAATCGACCACTTCCTGTGCCGTAGTCTATGCACCTGTCTTAACTGTGGTCTACACCGTGGTTCTTCTCAAATTTCCTTTTCCAACTAATCTTCAGGCTTCCAAATCTTCCCTAAACAAGAACGCCTACTTCCAAACATTATCCACGTCTTCAGGAAGTTTCCTATTTCACATTAGTTGAGTTCTGTTTGGTTAGCATTAGGTTCACTTGGGAATACAAGCAAAAAAACCTAACAATTCTCCCTTTTGATGAGAATTCCCAAGACCTTTGTCCACAACCACGAATCTCTACATCGAGAATCACCATACCCCACCATAAGGTATAACCACTTAGAAACGAACTATCCTAAGATTTCTTTTTGTTCCGGTTTCATGTCAAAATAATTGTGGTGTATGCATCTCTTCATGTCAGATTTCTAGGGAGTTCATCAGTCATTGACATCCTTGTCCACCACACACCTTACATCACCTTCTGGCTAATGCCATGTGCGCAATTGTGGATTCACTAGCAGCAACATATCCTCTTCATAATAGTGGAGAAACTTGTTAAAAAGATAAACATGTCCTTGCATCACCCAACCTGATGAAAGACTTGTTGTTAGTATTGGGAGAGCTTTGTTGGATAAGCCCCACACCATACCAAAGATTTCGAGCATTTTTTTTTATTCTCTTGTGTAACCCAAATTGGATCTCTATGACTCGTACTTGCCACCACAAGCCAAAATTCTCCTCCATCAAACCCCACTGAGTTTGAAACTGCTTTCAAGATATATCTCCATTGCTAAACCCATACTAGGCAACCATGAATCATCATCCCAATACAACCAAGTCCTCCATACGATATCTCGTAAAGACTTGAAACCGTCATCGCCAACCATGGGCTATAATACCAATTGTTGGGAATTGAACTGTTAGGACAATAAATATTCATATTTGAGACCCCTAATTCCTATGTGTTATGTGATGTTCTTGAGTGAGATTGAATATTTTAACTTGTTTGTTGAGATTGTATAGAATATAGCTCTTATGTTAAGTTTAAATGCAAAAAGGTGAATTTAGAGAAAGTTTGGAGAAATGCCTCTACAACACGTCCAACTTGTAAAGAACATATCTCCCTCCTTAGATCAAACCAGGTTGAGATGTACATGTTTTTGGAAAGCCTTGAATGTCTAGTTTCTGATGCACTTCACGGTTTGTCAATCCGAGATTTCTAGAAGACGTTATGGCCTTTTTCGTAACCGAATGTCAGAGTTAGAGATTCCAGTGGGCCATAACCGTCGATTTGGCCACTGTTTTATTCTAGTTGTTTCGGCGGGCCATGACGGCCGTTTTTGGTAGCCGAATTGCAAGAACGTATTTTTGGCGGAAAACCACTCCGAATTGGTCTAGAATTATCCTAAGACTTCCCAAATCAAATCCTAATGACACTAAAAGATCAAGACATGTTTGGGAAACTTTCTAAACTCAAATTAGGAATCAATCATCAAAACAGAAAATCCAAGTTAGGAAAAGATTCTTATTCCTTGTTTAATTCTTCTTTCCCACTTGGTGAGTTTCCTACAACAAAGCAAATTGGGAGTCCACATATAAATACCAAGAGTTTTCTACAAGGTGAAGAGTGGGGAGATTGAAGATTGAAGACTCCATAAACATTCTTTTTTTCTACATTTCTTTAGATTATATGTTTTTATTTATTTTTTCTAGTTTTTATTTCTTGCTAATTTCTTTGTTAGTTAAGGCTAACTTGAAGCCCTAAACATGATGTCAATTCCATAGACAAATTTTGTGTTTTAATGAAGTATTATTTTTCTTATATGATGATTTTAATTTCTCCATAAGAATTGTTTTTCTATTATCTTTGTTTCTTTGATCGGCCATCTTAAGAGCATGATATTAGAATCTATGTTGTAGGATAGAGTTCGAATGCCTGACGAGCATATTCTTGCATGCAATAATTAATTGAATTACGACCCAATTAAGGGAAATTGATTCATGAATAACCTATAATAGATATCATGTTTTAGGGTTCAGGTGATATTCATATTCTCTTGGTTCTTAATGGGTTCCGATTATTAAATCTAGTAAATACACATACTAGGTTATAATTTGGAATACAAGTATTTATGCAAATACATACTAATTACTAAGAGAGAATCGATACAACTTGTGTGGAAAACCCACCGCCTGTAGGGATTTATGCCCTAAAGCTTATAATATGTAAATGTTATATATAAAAACATGAATAAAAGACATTGATTTATTGACGTTCGTACGCTTATATCATATGTGCAAAACATCTGAGAATGATGGATGTAATCTCGAACTGAGTATATGACTGTCATATGTAGAAGGTTTCATTGTAAGACGTGCAATCTAAAGAGTCCATAGAGAACAAATAAACATGGGTACTTTGTTTGTGGTTAATCTAAAGTGTTGGTTCATTCCCTGATGTACGGTGGTCTTATCCTAGACTACTCATGTAGTGACATGGGAATGGAGGCACCTTATATGATGAAGTAATATAGGACAGGGCCACGATCTATATGAATCTCTCTCTAAGATTCGTTAAATGCAGAGATTCATATATATCGACAAATGATGACAATAAATGGGTGATCCAAATTCTGAGTGTCTTACTGACTCCTTCAGGTTGGATAACGGCTTTTGACATACTATGGGTGAGATCGGAGTAACTCAATCAATAACTCCGTATCTTAGAGTCACGGTTTAGCTTGTGGTTGGAAAGGTTTGAACACAATAAAGAAATCCACTTCTTCTTACAAGAAGTAGATGAGTAATTCCTTTAAGGGTTGATTCGGGACTTGAACAAATAAGAACATTCTTCTTCTTTCGTAATGGAAAATATAGTGTAATTGTTCATTAGAGAATCAAGGATAAATAAAAAGATATAATTGGAGAGGTATAATAGATTTTATTTCTTTGTAAGACCATTTAGAACGCATGTTAGGATAAGAATCATTTGTTTGTAAATCACGTGGCAAATAACTTGTGATCTCGATCATTTTCATCTCATCTCGACTTTGTTCCTTGAGTTGAGTTCAAGTCCGAACAGTCTCGATCACATTTTTCTAGATAGGCTTGTCCAATTTGTGGTCGATTCGATTACTTCGATTACTTGAGCATTCGGTTATTCAAGAAAACATATAACCGATGTGTGTTACACCATGACTTGACCATGCTTCTAAAATATCGTGTACTTCTCTGTCAACAGTAAATGTTATTTTCCATAATTGAGATTTTACGTTTATTATATCAATAAGCTTCAAGTTTTTTACGGTATAACAATATTTGTATTCACTTTTTTAATTTTTAATAGTATATTTTAAACCTTTATGAAAATAAATGATAAATGGGCCGGGATGTTCCCATTTAAAAAAGGCCGTAAGAAATGTTGTTGTGGGTTGAAAGAGACACGTGAGAAACCTAACATTCAAAACTTGTATTAATCTCTCGGTCTTGAATGAATCAAAATAAAAAATCACTTAATAGATGGCTGATTCTTCTTCTTCTTCTTATAACCACTTTTTGATATTTCCTCAAGCTCACACATACACTCACTGTTCCTTTCACCCAAAAATTAAAATAAAAAAAAAAAGTTTCATTTTCTTAGATGGTTAAAGCACAAAAAAAATGGACTCGGCATCGACTCAATCAGTGACTTTCTTTGACTTTCTCGATCGAATGCGCAACCCCGCCTCACTCGATCTCGTTCGCTCCATTAAGAGGTCCTTCCTTTCTCTGCTCTTCTTCATTTGTTTTTTTTAATGAACGTATATTCAACATGAGATTTCGATTGTAAGTCGTGCTGTTTGCATGCATAAAGATGCCAAATTTAGCTGTTTAAGGCTATTGGGTGTTGAATTTGGTTGTCAAATTGTATTGGGTATCGATTACTTGATTAGTTGTTCATGTATTTGAAGTTTGGGGGACTGGGTTGATTTTTTTATGTTGTTCAAACTCTTTTTTGCTTGTTGTTTAGGTTTTGCTGCCTCTCTGTTAAATGTTTGTTTTTCAAGTAAATAAATTTTATTGACAATTTCTTTTTTTAATGTCTTTGTATGCTTATGGACATTGAGTACTTAATGCTGTGATCAATCGTGTTTGGTTTCAGCTTCATTGTGTCATTTTCATTTTACACTGCCAACCCTGAAAATGATGGGAAAAAAGTGCAAGACTTTTTCTTCACAATGGAAACTGCTATCAGAGATCATCCCTTGTGGGATGGAGCAAGTATTGAAGAAATCGACTCTGCAATGGAGGTAAATTAACAACTACGCATAGGGTAATTCTGCTTTGTTTTTTTTCTTTACATTGTGCTGATCAAGTTCTGCAAATCGGTATTGAATCATTGTATAAAGATTTTCCTAGGAGTAGCTTCCAAGCCTTTGTGGTGAATAGATTGTCTTGTTCAGATTGTTAAGGTTTTAGTGAGGATGAGTATCGCTTCTTTAATTTGATGAACCACTATATTGTTAGATAATGGAAGACATATCCGACAACTATTTGGTGTAGAACTCTCGAATCTAGAATAATGTCCGACTCATCTTGTTCTTCGGTTCCGTTTAAAGTTAAACATACCATAGTTTTGTCTGTTTAGCTAGTAAAATGTTGATGGTGAAATCATTTTGTGGCTCTTCGGTTCCCGTTTAAAGTTAAACATACCATAGTTTTGTCTGTTTAGCTAGTAAAATGTTGATGGTGAAATCATTTTGTGGCTCTTAGAGTGCCATTAATATGCGATGTTCTTCATTCATGGTGTAAGAATCATATGTTTATAGATGATTACACCAGTGTTTCATCTCTTCTACATATACTGCAGGGTTTGGAGAAATATGTCATGACAAAACTGTTTACTCGGACATTCGCGCCATTACCTGAGGATGTGAAGATTGATCAGGAAATCTCAGAGAAGATATGCTTGCTGCAAACCTTTTTGAGACCTGAGCATTTAGATATACCAGCAGTACTTCAAAATGAAGCTTCATGGCTGGTATGACATCTGACCGTGTTTTAAAGTTGGGAAGTTTATTTAATCTAAATTGAATTTAGTCAGAAAGTGCTTATTATATCTTAGGCATTGATTTCTTGGTGCTTATATGGTGATCGATGGTTGGCATGGATGATTCAATTTGCTCTGCCCCAATGTGATTATAGTGTGTGTTAGCAGTATAAGTCAATCAGCTCAATCACAAGATGTAATTGTCAGCTGATGATGATAGTATAGGATACTTACAGTGAGACATAATGCAGGAGTTTGATGTCTTGATATGGCGGGAAAAACAGTTACGGTTGTTACAGCTGATGTCAGCCTCTTCTACATCAGCTGTAGTAAACACGAATCAGAGCTGGACATTCACATGGTCTTCATGTGATGAATTCCATGTCAGACACCTAATTTCTAGCAACAAATTCAGTGAGCTAAATTAGTTAGTTTTGTGAAGTTGATTACAAGCTTAGTATAAATATGGTCAATGTACATACAGTGATGTATTCCAGAAAATTCTGAGATTTCATTTAGTAAAGATCCTTCAATTTCTCTCTCAATTGCAAGTGATTTTCTTTACAGTTTTTCTTTGTAACTTTCTCGGGAAAGTTATATTTTCTAGAGTGTGCATTCTTTTTTTGATAACTTTCTCACCATCATGTAAGAGGGTCATATACACAAGTGACTGGGCCAATGCCTTTATCTGTTTACTATTTTACATCTCATTTCTAATGGGGATCATCATCCTTTTGAACTATATTCATTGTTATAAATCGGTTTACTTATGCATATTTCTTCATTTCCCCAGCTTGCAGAGAAAGAATTACAGAAGATCAATGGTTTTAAAGCTCCTCGGGAGAAGCTTCTTTGTATCATGAATTGTTGCAGGGTCATCAACAATTTGCTTCTAAATGCATCAATGTCAGAAAACGTTGTACTAGCAGGGGCTGATGACTTTCTTCCAGTCCTTATTTATGTTGTGATCAAGGCAAGCTCTCCTTGGTAATAAGCCATTCTGACTGTCATCATTTCTAAAATTCTTAATCATGGTTGATTTTGTCTTGCATATGTAGTCATTTCAATAATGTAGTTGTGTACTGCAGTCCTGTGATGTTAAAAGGAAGGGATATCTGAATTATGTGGTCTTTGCATTTTGATAGTGTTTTGAGATTTTCTTTCAGCATGATATTCTTTGTTTAAAATTGTTTTTTTTTTTTTTTTCTTAAGATAAAAAATTTCAAGTTTATGGCGAAATTGTTGGTTTTTGATTGTTCTATTGCCAAAAGTAATTTTGATCTTAACATGAAATGTATATAAGTTGGAGTTTGTCATTGACAGGCCAATCCCCCACAGTTGCATTCCAACCTAAAATTCATCCAGTTATACCGGAGACAGACAAAGCTTGTTTCTGAAGCAGCTTATTATTTCACAAATCTTGTTTCAGCCAAGAGCTTTATCGTTGACTTAAATGCCAAATCACTTTCTATTGAAGAAATCAAATTTGAGGAAAGCATGCAAGCAGCCAGATTAGCCAACAAAGTTGCAAGAGTTGACATAAAAGCCTCGAGAGAGGAGAGAGGCCCTGGTCCATCAGGAAGAATACATGATAACGAAACAAATACATCTGGTAAGCTTGAAACTGTTTAAAGTATTTGGTGGTTATCGTAAGCAATATGCAAGGTTTTGTTACACATTGACTTATTTATGATAAAATCAGGTGGGTCTAGTTATCCTTATATGGAAGCTGAGGCGGGGGAATTAACAGTTGGAGATGTGGAGAGATTGCTAAGTGTGTACAAGGACGTGGTAACAAAATATACAGGTCTATGCAGAGCAGTTAGACACGTTCCTCCTGCTGAAACCAGCACAAGTATGGATTCACAAAAGAGGTGACTGAAGATGTCTGTTTGCTTTCTCAGTCAAGAACAATTAAGGATGGTCCAGAGTAACTGAAATACATAAGAGCAAGATTAATTTTTCCTGTGAAACCCCTTAAGTTTCATGACATTTTGGTTCCAGATCATGGGGATGGTTGAAGTTGAATGCAATGTAGTAAAACCTCATATGTAAGCGAAATTCTACAAATCAAAGATTGTAAGTTATATTTCAAATGATTCAACAGCATAATTTTATTTCCTTATTATGTCATCAACAAAACATGAAGTAGATAGAGTATTGTTTTTGGTGTTTTTGAGGTTCAAAGATGAACATTCCAAGCAGCATCATCTCCTTCTCCACATGCAGTGTGAACATCTTTCATTCTTTCAACTGATTTGCATATTCCACTGCATGACCAATCAAATGATGCTGAGCACACATTCCCTGCTCTTGCCTTCCACTCACAATCTAACAAACACAAAACACCCCAAATTACGAACGAACGTGAGAGGTTAACAACTTAGAAGATACTATCTAATACCTGGAGGGGTCCCGCAACACAAGGATCTGTCGTCCACGTGTTCAACTTCCAAGCCAATGAACCAGGCACCCAATGAGACATCCTCATTGGCATATCTATGCAATATTGGCCTATCAATTGCCAACAAATTTTTCATTAATCAGCAACCATTCAATCATAATATAATATGATTAACGGTGGTGATAGACTCACGAGTTGATGGAGATGTAGGCAGCAAGATCCTTGGAAATGGCATAGATTTGGCCAGTTGCATGCCTGAAATACTTGTTCCCTTCTTCACCAAATTTCCAATACTCTGGTTCGTGATATTTCACCCCTCTAAACATAGATCAATATACTAGTCTTGTTACATTTACCATATATATAATTTTTTTACCGAAATCATCTTCCAGTACGTATCAGAATCAGATTGCATTAATTAACTTGTAATTAAAGAAGTTGCTCACTTTTGAGACAGAACTGGCCCGGATTTCATGCACCCAATGTAGACTCTAGGTTTGGACCTGTGCCTTGCAAGTGAAGTCACTAACATGCCTATAAAAACATTAAAAAAATAATAATAATAAAAAAAATCAACATCTATAAATTCAAAATCGCCATTATAATCACTAATTTTCAAAAGGGTATTGCATACATGACAGGATTGCTTTGGTTGCAATAACATATTTTCGATAGAAAAAGAAGAAGAAGAAGAAGAAGATGGTGAAAACAAACCTAGATTGAGATGGACATCATCATCAACCTTGACGTAGAAGCTCGCATCCCAAATAGAGATAGCAGTAGAGAAATACAAACGAGTCTTGGTAGAGAGTTGATGGTAGCCTTCAACATGGTTGAGTCTGAGGAAATCTTGATGCTCATCTTCTTCTGCATCGATTGCTTTATCAAGAACACCACCAGTTGTTGCACTGTGCCCTATCACAAATCTTATAACAATTCCTTTCTCTTTCTCCATCTTCTTCAATTTATCTCCTGTGCAAATATTAATTTATAACTACCAAGATTATTAATGGAGAAATTAAAAGATATATAGATAGATTGAGAGAGATGAGGATGAGGACCTGTAGGCATCCAAGTTTGTCTAAGTGAATCTCTCCTTTTCTTGCTACTAAAAGCTGTATTAATTCCAATTACTACAAAGGCTTTTTGTAAACTGTGATTACTTGCTCTTAATTCTAATTTATTATTTTGTCCATCTTCATCACCTTTGCTTGTTCTAGCAACTGCTAATTCCATTTCCAATGCTGATATTGTTTTATCAAGTGACCTTTTAACACACAAAAACGACATTCAAAAAATAAAATATATTAAAGCAAATTGAAAACTTATAAAGAATGATTATGATTTTGTTCGACATAAAAGAACATGAGAAATGATTAAATTACTGAAGAGCTTGATGAGTCTTTGTGACTTCTCCCATGATATCTACAGATTCTCCTTCAACCAATTTCTGTATCAAAAAAGAAATCATTAGTATTTTCGAAAACAAATGTATTACGTATGTAATCAAATAAATATAACGACTTACGCGATTGTTGTGATCACAATCAGTTGTGATTTTAGCTAGGTTGGTGAAATGATCATCAGGAATATTGTGATTATTATCTTTATAGTGAGTCCATGTTCTGCTACTAAAAAGAGACCCTGCAAAAAAACTAGCAATGCATAATACAAAAATGACTTTCCCCGAAAGTGCTTTTCCTGGTCGCATTTTCCTGTACTCGTTGTCAAGCTGCTTCTGCTTCCAAGGCCACACTGGCTGCATCAGCTTAATTTAATGTATGTGCCCTTGGAAAAGTGCTTCATGAAAAGAAAATTAATGAACAAGAAGAAATTAAAAATCAGATGTTTGGTTAAAGATATGGCTTATAAGTAGCATTTATAAAGTTTCAAATTGTTTTGAACAAGAATGCACTTGGGGAGAGTATGAACTTCTTGTACAAGATCATAAAATTCAAATAAATATCTACAACTGAGTTCATGATATGATCATATATGTACCTTAAGAGAGCACCCCCAGTAGGCCAAATCGAAGCGATTTCGGAACAAGAAATGCTTTTTAAAAAGATGAAAATAATTTGGTATTTAAGAAGAGTATTGGCAGTTGAATCATGTAGTTTTGGTGATTCAACAAACAATTTGCTGCTGTGTATATACTAATTAACACAATTTAAGAATTTTTTTTATTTTGGTTTGAGTACACCATTTGCGTGGGTACTCAAAATTTGTTGCCAACAATTTTGTGTGTTATGACAGAGATGATTATAATTAGCAAGCAATTAAGGAAGCAAATTGAAAAGATTTTAAGTGTTTAGTGGAACATAAAACTACTTATGCTTGCAACCTTATTTAGAGGGCCTATGTCGAAGGGAATTGTTAATTAATTGTCTTTGACAAACTTGGTTAGAATGGGCGCACTATGTGACTTGGATTATCTTCTTACAACACCAAAATAACCCATTGGGGTAAAAATTGCATATCTAGCCTATTTGCCAACCCCATTTACTACTTTGCTCTTTAAAACCCTCACTTGGAATTTTCCTAAATACCCTCCTTAGATATTTTATTTAATAAAACTTGTAAGAGTTTACTAAATTACCCTCCCCAATCTATTTCCCACAAAACTCACAGTTAACAACACAATTCAAAATCAAATTAAAAAACAAAAAAAAAGGAAGTCGTTGCTCTGCTCTGTGTGCAAATCGCAAACCCAAAAAAAAGAACCTAGAAAGTGAGAAAGGAAGTCGCTGTCGTCGTTGCCATTCAAATCCAGTGATGCGATGCTAGAAATACAGTGACGCACAAGCCCAAACGAGGAACAATACTCAAAACTCAAACCCAAACAACAAGATTCTAGAAATATAGTGACCCAGAGAGAGGAAGGAGAAGCAAGGTCGTCGTCGTCCTCATTGCCATCACTGTCGCCATCTTCATTGAACGAAGCACCCCAAACCTTAGACGAAACGCAAAGAGAGTGAGACAATTTCAAGGTACTAATTTGTTCGAACTACTTTAATTTGTTCAAAGTTGTGTTTATTATTGGAGTTTGTTCTTGTGTGTTTTGGGATGATAGATTGTTTTCTTGTTTGTGTTTTTGACGTGTTTGTATGTGTATTTTAAGGGTATGTGTTATGTTTGAAGGACAAGCATTTATTGATTGATTGTTGTGAACTACACTGGAAATGTTTTGTTTATTGAGAGGGAATTTTTGACATGTTTGTATGTGTATTTGGACGGTGTGTGTTATGTTTGAAGGGCAAACATTTATTGATTGATTGCTGTGAACGACACTGGAAATGTTTTGTTTTGTTTTGTTTTGTTTTGTTTATTGGGAGGGAAGAAAAATGTTTGCAGCCACTAAATGACACCTGGTAGCCCCCGCCACAGCACAAGGAACCCCACCAGGTTTCTCCAGAACCTTGGTACAAGCTGCATTGGGGCTAACTTAAAGCACAGAGGGCTCGCCTAAGGGTGGGGTGAAACGGGAGGCGGACCCTACTCTCGAACGCCACGACATGAATAGGAAGATAGCAAGGAGGAGGGACATAAGCGTCATAGTCCACCGTCAGGAGGAAGAGCTAGATGTCATCTAGATGTTGTAGTCATGCCTCAACCGGGATAGCACGTTCACAGTGCACTTAGAAGGAAGAATACAAGTGAAAAGCTCCTGCGGATAAACCCCTTCGCTAGTCGGAATCGCTCTAAGGACTTCACCCTGGTCCACATAGTTGATATCATGGTTTCCATCGCCGGAAAACGCCTCTTAGCTAGCCCCCTCTCCTTCGTCAGAAACATGTACGGGGGAGGAGGGAGAGTTTATGAACCCGGTCCCAATTGAAGTGTGGCGCCTTGAGAGCCGAGGGTGAGGCAAAACTCTGCTTCCCTCGGTGGATGAGTCGCCGCCGCGACCCCGCTTCCTAGTGGATAGGCCCGATTTCTCTAGGGAACTCTCCTCCCCTCCATTATCGTAATCAATCTTCGCATTTGAGTCATCAGATGCCATTTTTTGTGAAGAAGTGAAGCAGGTGTGTGAAGAAACTAAAGAAGATAACGAGGAAGCAGAGGCAAAGAGGAAGAAAAAGAAAAAAGAAAACTAAAATGGAGGAAGAAATTGGAAAAACTCCGGTTAAACCCCCCTTAAATAGAGGAATAGGGTAGTTTGAATTTCAAAAGTAGCAATCCTAGCCATTCAAGCAATCGAACGATAGGGAAGCTGTAGGTAAAAAAGAAGATGGGATGGCTCAGCCCCCTTTACGCGCCATGTGGAACCTAACGTCAAAATTCCTTATAACTGATGCCACGTGCCCTGAGAAACGTGCCTATTCCAAAATGACATCACTGATGTATTTAATGGATGAAGGGACGCAACTACAACTGCAAATACCAAGAAAATCAGGGAGGAAATTGTGAAAGACCAAGTGGGAAAAAGCCCTTCATGCGACTTGATAGCCCGCCTCTAACGTTCAACAAAATGACCAACATTCAAGGTAGAAGGGACTTCCGTTAACTGGGAAAAGCGGTCATTAAATCAAGGAAGAACTTTTCCCTTAAGAAAATCCAACCAGCCACCCTAACCCGGTACCAGGAAGTACCCAATCCCTCCCAACTCACCTAGTGTAGAAAAGGACCTGGTCCATAAGGAACCTAGTCCCCCCTAAAGCACCTGATATGGAAGAAAGACTCAATCCTTCAAGGACCTGGTACAGAGAGAGACGTAGTCCACCAGAGACCCATCCTTCTAGAAAACGCTTAATACGAGAAGGACCCGGTCCACCCTAAGACCACTAATAAGGGACCCAGTCCACGACGAACCCGTTTTTCACCTAGCTTGTAGGGTTGCCGATCATGACTACCGGACTAGAATTGACCGTCACACCCAGCTAGGTTGAAACATCTAGCGTCTCTGAGGGCATTCTGGAACGGTCTAGGAAGCTCCTAGTAAGTGACAGCCCCTACCAAGGGCTGATGTTAGCCCTTATGTCAGGCCACATGACAATGGGTAAAAGGCGAGAAAACCTGTAAAACCCCAACACCAGACTATTAATGCAAGACAGCAAGCATAAAAGAGGAAAAATAAACAATCAACGGCTGAGATCACCTGGTGGCTGCACTTCATCAACGGTCCTCTCCTCCTCCACCTAAACCCTAGTCGAAGTCAACTACCCCATGCACGAATGAGGAAGCTGTGTTTTCCTAACAAAACGCTCGTAGAAACCCAGCAAGCATGAAAAAGGAAATGGTGGAGAATGGGGCTTGACAGTGTGCAGCAGGACAGGCGCTGACGCTGTCCCCTACCAGGCCAAACCTTGACAGCGATGTCTTAGAGTAGCAAAGACCTCATCCGACCAATCCAAGTGCCCCAAAACACCACATAATCGCCACATCAGCCCTACTGAAGCATCCACAGGGACCTAGGACATATGTGGAACAATCGAGGCCTTTGATGGCGTGTGCCAACCACTGTCCTGGTGTTAGGATTATGCTCAATAGCAAGAGTGTAATGTTGTAATTGACAATCTTTTTCATATTAATAAAGTGATTTCTGGTTTAACAAATCGTATAGCATTTATAGTTTAATATTATAATTGTCAAAGTAAATAATCATAAGGTCTAAAGACTATGGGAAAAGAAGAATTGTTCGTATATCTGGATATGTATGTGGTAGACACAATTCTTTAGTTAGTCTTGAATAATGTTCACAACTTAAGTTAAAGGTTAGGCACCTTTATCTTGTTAAAGTTGTAGAATTCTTTTGCTAGCATTTGAGTGGGATCAAATGAGATATGATGAGTCTAAAATCATCGGAGTGTCTTCGAGCAAAAGGATCTAGTGCACTGGGTGCATTGAACTGGATCACAATGAAATACTTTATCTATAACCGTCAGTAGATAAAAGTCTTTTCATTATCAGGACAATCGGAGAGTCTATCTTAATCCTGAGATAAATGATGGACTTATGGTTGCAAGTGATATCATTTCAGTTATCAATGAGTACGATTATATCACATAGTCTATCCTCGATTGTTTGGTGATATTCATTTGTTAATCGATAGAGGACTTCATTTATAGATATGGACATCGTGGCTCCATTTAATTAAATGAGAGTATAATATCATCATATGGATGTTTTGAGGTAATTGGATATTAAATCTCAACGTTGAGTTTTCGATAGTGTCTATTGAAAACATGGCTTCTGGACAAGTCAAAATATCCAAGTTCAAAACGTGGTCATATGAGTAAATATGGTAACTTGGAGAGTTATAGGCGGTCTATGAACTCTTGACGATTAATGATATTAATCACGAGGATACACTATCTCCAATATGATTGTCTAGGGTATGAATGAGGAGCATCTTCCTTTTCTATCTTTATTTAAGAGTTCAGTTTTAGCTCTTTAGTGGAATGAGTTAAAATTAATGGATCGGACCTAAGTGAATCATTTGTTGATTGTGATTAGGTTATGTCTATTGAAGCTTAAATTTAGATGGCCCGCCAAGATCCCCAATCCACACGGACTTGCATGGATCACTTGATATATTCTACCGGACCAATTTAAGAGTCTATCTAGAATTGCATTTAATATATTAAGAATATAATTTGTACATTATTTTAGTAATGGGCTGCTCAATTATATTAATATATTAATGAAAGACATGTGGGCTTGTTTCTTTTAGTAAGAATGGGTCTGGTTCACATGTGGGCTTTTTATTTAAAGTCCAATGGATTAAATGAAATAAGAAAATAATATTTTGGCCCATTTACTCTAAGTGGGGCGGTAATGGTTAGTTTAACCTAATATATTATTTTGTTTCATTGTTTTAATTAAATAAGAATTAATTAATTTATTAATTAATTGTTTAATTAAATAAACAAATCTTTTTTAATCAGGAAATATATTTCCTAAAAGTAAAATTAAAAGACTTGTTTGATAAGGAAATAAATAATTAGTTTTATTTATTTAATCAAATAAGAAGTCTTTTTTATTTAGTCAAAATAAAAGAATAAAAGATCTATGAGTTGGATTAGGGTTTGATGTCTTAAAAACTAGATGGAAATTAGGGTGCAACATAAGCCTATGGTGGGCATGTGATTTCGGCAACCCTAGTTATTTCTAGGTTAGGATTTCGGCAACCCTAATAATAAGAGAAAAGAAGAAGCAAACTTAGGCCACATATATATTGATAAGTATAGAATTCGGCGACCATGATATGGGTTTATGATACAAATTTCTTCTTCTTCTCAATTCATAGAAAGCTTTTTATTCTACTAAAACAAAAAGGAGTGTTAGATTATTCTTTGATAGTATACTATTTGCTTATTCATCAATAAGCTTGTGTATACGATATCGATCTAGGTTCACGCGAGTTTCGATCATTAGATTGAGAACTCAAAAGTGACCGGAATAATCTTAGTCATTCTTTTGATTGTTTTTGTGACTAACAAAGAAAAGAAAAGTTTGTTTTGTCCATTTACAGGTTTGCAATTCAAAGAAAAGGGAGACCACGCTCCTAGGTGATCCACGTTCGTGTTAGGATTGAAGATTTTGCGGATTACCATCAACGTAAGTCAATCGGATCACGCGACAAAAGGTATTTTACTTTTTGTTATTGTATATGTATGTTTAATTAATTAAAGGGTTTAAGGTTCATAAAGGAAAATTTTTTAAAAGTCACTAAATCTAATTTTTAGTATCGCTTCCGCTGCGTGTACTTCTTTGGTATATTTCCCTACACCTGGTCCAAAGCAAATGTTAGGATTGGTTCCGCCTATTGTGGCCTAGGGACTAGGGCTTCCACCTACCTAGGCTAGGATCTTAGTATGAGACACAACTCGGTAGCATCATCCCAACCCTTCACCTCCTACCACTTCAACGTTTGACTTAAGGGATGGTGGGGATCAAACCGTGCAACTCCTGCCTAAACCAGCATCTCTCACCTACCCCTCCAGCATAACAACTATAAATACCCCAACTCTCATGAAGTAAGAGGTTGGCCTCTGAAAGAAAAAGCTAGCCCTAAAGAGAACCTCGCCTAGTTCAAGCTCCTACGTGTTTATCCTACTTGGCTACTTCTCCGCCTAGTTCAAGCTCATATGTGTCTATCCTACTTGGCTACTACCCCGCCTGGATCAATACTGTTATGTTAGTCCTACTTGGCTATTGGATGTCACCCATACCTCTCATTGTACCCGCTGTTGTATTATCAGCCATGACATGAGTTACCGCCTCTAATGTATTACCTTGACAATTAATAGAAGTGCATTTTACTACAGTCATAGCATTTCCCTGTCCTACCCCTAAATTATTGATCTCAACCACGCATCCCGTTAGGACCAGCCCAAGGGCCTTGCATTGGTCCCTGGTAACTGGACCAAGGATTTTTCCCGGTACCTACCCCTGCAGAAAGCAAGCCACGTCCTACCCGGTGCGGGCCAACCGCAGTGCACCAATACACCGTTGTCCCGGAGGCATCCAATGGATTTTTCAGAATAACAATTAGTGTTATTATTATTTATTTAAGACAATAAATTTATTATTAGTGTTACCTATGGACTGAGTGTTGTGCTGATATTGGCTCTGTTACCCTTGATATTGTTGCTCTTTCTAAGCTTTATGTTGTTTCTATTGTTTTTGTTCCTAGATTGCGTAATAAGGTTGCTCATAGGTTGGCTAAAATAGCCTTAGTGTCACTTGATGATGGCTTCTAGATGGAGTCTGTTCCTCCAGGCCTTGAGTCTGTTATTGTGGAAGATTATCTTCCTTAGTTTCTTCTATAAAGTTGCTAAGATAGCCTTAGTGTCAATTTATATCTGTTCTATAATGTTCTAACGAGGTTCACTCAATAGTCAGGGATAAAAAAAAAAATATCCTCTTTTTTTGTTGAAGTATTAAATTATTATATTATTATATAAATTCAGAGTGATTTTTTTAGAGAAAGGATGACTCGAACCCGCTATCATAATACATGTACAAGGGGTTTATAATATAAATCAGTAAATCTAGCCTACTAAATAAAAAATAAAAAATAAAAATAAAATACTGTGCCAGGCCCATTTCTCCCAGCCCAACATGTGCCCATATACGACGCGTACCATTTTGATTTCTTCAACCCCCACAATAGACAATACGTTCACGAAAATCAATTCAATTTTTAAGCTTTTTTTAATGGTTTGTTGTAATCCTACTGCGTTCCACGGCTGCATTTGCTTCTGGGTCCTACAGAGAGAAAGCACCTCTTCACATCACTGACTTGTAAGCTTCTCCATTTTTATACAAATTTTAATTTGTTGTATGAATATTAAACTAGAAATTTATACGATCGCTCGAGTCCTGAGCCATTCAGGCATTCAACACTTGAAGAACAGCCCTTTGATACTCTCAACTCTCAACTCTCATGTAACACTCACTCTTCCTTCTTGTTTAGACTTTTTCAATTTCCTCCGCCAAAACCCGGTTAATAAGCTCGATCTTGTTGTTCATTTGACCTTCATTCGTAGACAATTTACTGATATTCAATTTGTATTGAATTGCATTGCAAATGATGTTAATCTTCGAACCCCCGTTTCCAATATAGTTTCTTTGGTTGATGATCCCATTTTTGTTGAAAAGTTGTGTGAAATGTTGTTTTCGTTGTATGCTGATAATGGGATGTTCGAAGAGGCTATATATGGAGAAAAGTGGGTTGCATTGTGCTTTTACTTGCTTTGAAGTGATGTGATAAAATGGATATGTGTTTTAATTTCTTTCAAAGAATGGTTGGGGCCAATGTGAAGTTTACAGTTCATTCGGTGTCGATTGCGATTGATGGATTGTGTAAAAGAGGAGAGGTTGAAAGAGCTAAGGATTTGACGGAGGAAATGGTCACTAAAGGGATAGAACCTGATGTTTTTACTTATAATACGTTGATAAATGGTTACTGCAATAATGGTTAGTAGATGAAGCTTTGAAGGTGAAAACTATCATGGAACGGAAAGGTTTTGAGCCTAATGTTGTTACATATAATACAATTGCTGGTGGCTTGTGTAAATTGAAGTTGTATGAGGAAGTGAAAACTTGGTTGTTCGCTATGATCGAAAAGGGATTTACTCCGAATGTAGTGACCTTCAGTACTTTGATTAACATATAGTCCAAGATAGGGAACTTAGCGAAAGCAAAGCGGCTATTTGAAGAGATTGAGAAACGGGGTGTGAGTCCTAACAATGTTACTTATAAAGCTTTGATTGATGGATATGGCAAGAAAGGGAAGACGACAAAAGCCCATAAGCTAAGAGGTGTGATGGAAGCAATGGGGAATATATCAGATGTATACACATATGCATCACTCATACATGGTGAACTATCATCTGGGGAGTCAGCTGAGGCATTGAAATTGTTTAGTGAAATGAAGCAAAGGAGTTTAACACCAGATGATGTCATCTACACAGCAAGTATTTTGAGTCTTTCCAATCTGGGGAAAGCAAATGAAGCTTTGAGATTGTATGATGAGATGGTAGTGGTTGGCATTAAACCTATTGACTGCTGGGTATATTCTTCAATAGAAGGTAGCCATGATAGAGCCAGGTCTTAGCTCTCGATGGTTTTAAACAGCAAAAGGACTTCAAAAGACTATACTTCCTCTGCTTTTTCAGGTAATTACACTTATTAATGTTCCTTATTGCTTTTGTTTTACTCTTCTTTTTTATTTATGTCTCTTCTGCTGCCCCATTTGTTTTCTGAGCAATTATTGATTATGATATATACAAATGGATATTAAATTTATGCTATGGACTTTTCTTCAAATTATGTTACTTCATGTGATGTTTAGTTTTTTGTTTTGTTTCATAGTGAATTATTACTTAGTATTTGTTTCTACTTTCATTTTCTCTTATTGTTCGATTTATCATGATGAACATATGTAAAGCATGATTAGCACCATGGGGCTTCACAAGTGAATTTGGTGTTTGATGCTTTATTTGTTGTTTAATTGTTCGAACGCTGGATGCATTGATCATTTCGGTTTCTTGCAATGTGATTAAATTTTCCAAATTAAATATTTTGTTGTGGTTGTTTAATAACTTAAAGGACTAATGTCTTTAAATTTTGGCTGCACAAGAGGAGGTGAAAACAGTGTACTCAACCCGCCTTTTGAAGAGACTAAAAGAAAAGTTCTGCTTATAAATCAAAAGTTGATTAATGCAAAATCAAGTATAGTTGCTTGCTCACACTACCACACAATATCATGGCCTTGATTTATTTCCAGTTAACCGGAAGAAATTTAATTTAAGAAATTACTTTTATAGATATTGCGTTTGTTTCTATATAAGTACTGTTTATTATAATAAGCATGTGAACATGAATTGTTTTTAATAACCTTGAAAAAAAATGTTTATCCTATAATTTAGATCAGGTAGTGTTTGTGGCTTAAACTCTACCATCCTTAGTGTTAACATTATTTTAGTTCCTTTTGACCGGTAAATAGAAGTAGAACATTAGGTCAGTTGTGTTGGTAAAATTTGCATCTTATGGGGACCATTGGCAAAATTCATGGATGAAAAATGATGATGAAAAGTAGAAAAGGACAACTGCAGAAGACATTTATGGGACATGTTTTTTGTAATGGTGATGGCAATTGAGAAAGAAACAAGATTGTGGAAACATTTTTTTTATATTTATTTTCCAATCATAGTTAGAAATGGCCAAGGTGGTTTGTATTTTTAACCTTTTCCACTTTTTTAACTTTTACTCTCACATGGTGCTTGGAAGTTGAAACCAAAGTTCATGAATCACATCCCCTTATATACGAAATATAAAAAGATTATACATATTAATCTTTTAACTAAGTAAAGCACAAATCACAACCCCACAATTTGCATCTTCCTTTTTCCACCAAAAAGAGGATAGAGAGAGAGAGACAAGAATGTAGAAAAAAGAAGGGTAATGATAGCTCTAGGAGAGTGCATTGAATTATGTGGGTTGATGGGATTAGACCTAACTTCCTTATAAATCCTTGGAAACCCAACTCAAAGACATTGGGGACCATCACTACTCCACCTTACAGAGTCAATTATTATAAAAAAGAAAAGTGAAACCAGAACACTAAGGTAATATATCAACCTAGATGTTGCACTAAGTGGGACTAAGACTATCATGGTCATTCACCTAGGGTTGTTTTCTTTTCTTAAATATTTATATAAATTGGTCAATGAAAATAATAATTGCAGAGATAATGGTATTCAAGATATAGTATCAATTGTTGGGTCCAAGATGATGATGCTTTGAGGAATTGAAGCTTTGGTTTTCTAAGTCCTCCCTATGAGATTCTTGTGGTGTAGTAGTAGTAGGTGATAGAGAAGGGTTGTAATAATACAATGTAGACCAGAAAAGATAGTTGAAAAAGTTGATGAGGCTAAGGGCAGCTAACAACCAATAGAAAAGGTCTAATCTATCCTTATTGAGGTCATTGTCACTAAGCCAACCACTATAAGAAGAGTTTGAGGTAATTTTGTTGACTATAGAAACAAGAAGGGAGCTAAAATAGAACCCAAATGAGTAAGAGCAGTAAGTCATGGCTGTTAAAAAGGATTGCATTCCTTCCAAGGACTGTTTGTAGAAGAATTCTATTAGACCAACTGCAGTGAACATCTCTGAGAGACCGAAGATGAGGAATTGTGGAGCAATCCAAAAGATTGATAGAGTTTCGTTGTGTTTTAAGGCAGCAACTTGTCTCTTTTTCTCTACTAATGCTGCTGCAACCATTGAGAAAGTTGCGACAAAGAGACCGATGCCAATCCTTTGCAGAGGTGAGATTCCCGATTCTGTTTTGGTGATTTTTCTTACAGTTGGAACAAACACAGTTTCGTAAAGAGGGACGACAAAGATGAGCATGATGTAAGGGATGGATTGAAGAGAAGCAGGTGGGATTTTGAAACTTTTTGTGATTCGAGTGTTCATGGCACTCCCTTGTTGAACTGAGAACGTCTGAAGCTGTGCTAAAATGGTATTGAAGATTATTGTGCAAGCAAATATGGGAACAGCAGAAATGATTATCTTCACTTGCTCAACTTGAGTCACTGTGCACAATCTCCATGGACTCTCACTTGTTCCGTCATGGATTTTGATGCAGGCCTTGTCAAGAAATCTGCAAAATATTCATTTTTATTTTCAAAAATATTCAACTTTCTTCCAAAGTTTTTATTTTTGTTTTATTTTCAAAAATATTTCTACCCCACCTGAACAGTTTGGTATGGAAGAGATTTCTGTTTCTGTCACCAAGAAACTTTGCTGAAATGGTGTTTGGTTCTGTATTTGTGCTTCCATTCCCATGGTGAATCTCTGTATTTGAAGGGCAAATTTGCTTTCTTTTTGTTATTGCAGCAACAAAAACCTGATCAAATCAAAATTAAAGTTACAATTTAAAAGAATTGACTAAGAGTATACGTTAATGAAATTAAATATTAATTAATCTTGTTAACATTTGGAACGAACAGCATATGTTAAGAGAAAATTCATAATATATATATATATATATATATATATATATACACAAAAGAAAGGCAAAAGTAAAAGTAAAATCTCACAAGGTTCCTTAATTTTTCAAACTTTATTAAAGCAAACTTGAATCCTCTGCTGACCTGAGCAATCGGAGTGAAGATACTACCGCGAGGGGGATTATTCCGATAAGAAAATGTACCCGAAATCAAGCACAGTAATCCAGCTGCCATGGCAGCCGCAGAGACTCCGAAACCGATAAACATACCAGAATGTGTTTGGACCCAAATAAGAGCTGTGAGTGCAACAAGTTCTCCAATGCAAAAGGCAAAGTAGGCAGCATTGAAGAAAGAAGATAGCTTTTTAGAATCCTCCTTTTTGAACTGATCAGCCCCATGAGAAATAATGTTTGGTTTGAGACAACCACTTCCAAGTGCCACCAAATAAAGTGCCACATAAAATATCAAAGCCTTGTAACCATTGGCTTCCTCACACTTGCTTCTTTCTGTAAGCATGTCACAGTGGGGTGGCCTCATTTGTGGCAGATGAGCTTGAACAGAAAGTAATATAAAACCCTGTAAACATTAAACAAAAAAGTTCAAATTTTACTATCCACAGTATAACGTAGTGCTTGAAAAGTGAAAGGCAACTTACAGAGAGCTCCACAAAGCCAAAGATGAAGATTGTCCAAAAGCTGCCAAGATAAGAATCAGAGAGGAAGCCACCAAAGAGAGAGAGGAGGAAAACAGTCCCCACAAAGTTTGTGACTATGTTTGCTGATTTTGATAAAGGAAAGTGCATCTCATTCAATACATATGTTATCAGATTGTTTCCCACTGCTGCAATTGCCATCATCTCAAATGCTTGAACTCCTGTTATCATACACTAAAACAATAAAAAAAAACAAATACAATGCAATATTATTGCTTATGATTCTACTCTCTTAATTGCTTTTATATATCATGGAACTAATAGCTAGTTTAATATATATATATATATATATATATATATGTTATCTTCTTCAATTCACTTGAGAAGAAGAAGAAGAAGAAGAAGAAGAAGAAGAAGAAGAAAAGAAAGGGTGCAACTCATCAACTAATATGGTGGACAATAACATGACTATGTATATATGTAACCAATACCAAGAGAGAAAAAGAGAAAAAGAGACCAAGGACAAAAACAGCAGCAACCATTCCTCCATGTTTGTTAGGCTTGCAAGGTCTGCCTCTCCAATCAACAGAAACCACCTGTTCTACTGATGACTCAGACATGGAATTATCTCCTTTGAACTTATTGCTTGTGATCTTCTCCACTAAACTACCTCTTTAACTAACGGGTATATGTATATATATATCCTATCCAGATATATCAAGAATCACTTGAACAAAGATATATGCAAATTCTTTTGTAATTTTTTAGACACAACCAAGTAGTATTTATAATGCTATCCTGCCGATGTTTTCTCTCAATTCCTCTCCTCGTCAAGTTGACCCTTCTCTAGTAGTGGTATGCCATGGCCCATAGCAGGAATGTGCTCTAAAACTTAGCTAAGCAAGTCAGCCCCCAACACATAATTAACTTTGGCATCTACAGCTTACTTGAGAAGCTGACCTGTATAACAGTTTAGACATACCAAGTAGATACCGTATTATAGAAAATCGAAAACTTACAATACGTAGGGATTTGGGATGTGACAAAGAAGAATTTATTTCATCTTTACACACTAACATGGGTGGTGGTGTGGTGTCCATGTACCGATGTACATGTAACCAAACGCTAGCCATTCATGAACCATCATGATGATCATTCTCGTTTTTAATTAGTCATCTCTCTTAAAGTGGGTCATATATATATATATATATATTGCAAAGTCATGATCATATATATAGAGAGAGTGGAGCATTAAATATCCACTACTCTTTTGTGTTTTAGAAGATCAGTTGCTCTAATATCGTGTTTTTTCTACAAACTTTCGATGTCTACCCTTGAAATTTTTTCCATTTGATTTAGGGTGCGTAGCGCTTTTTAAATAGAACTTCTATAATAGATCGTTTTGTAGTAGAGCTTTTGATCATATACTTTTTGAGACACCATCACTAGTTTCATTCAATGTATAAAGTTAGACATCATCGATTGTATAAAAATTATTGGCTATGTACAATTATACTAAGCATAAACGAAAAATAAAAAGAAAAATCTTTATATATATATATATAAATTTTCTCCTCGGTGCTCACTGATATAAGGAAAACATAGAACATCCAAATCTAAGCTTGGTTTCATCAAATGGTTAGATTTGGTTCATTAAAACATATTTATTTATAAAAAATATATTTATACATTAAAGAAAAAGAATGTCTTTAAAAATTATTTTTTACATTATCAACAAGAAATTTCTCTTTCTATAAAACAAACAAAAATCTTTTCTATACTAATTTTCTTCTCTAAAACTGTTAACTCTCTCCTCATCAAATTTATTATGCAACAAACGTAAAAGAAAAAAAAATATTAACACAACTTTGATGAACCAATAATGTCTAGAGATCGGAGATACAACATGACTTTTTTTTTTTTTTCTTCAAAAAGACCAACAGAATATGTAAAAGAAAAATGGTAAAAAATTTAGGGATTGGTTTTTCATGATACATAACAGATTTCAAAAGCTATGATATTGAATGTAATAGCATGGTGGAAATTTTTTTCTTGTTTGAAGAAAAAAAAAAAGAAAAAAAAAAAAAAAAAAAAAAGTAAGGTATACTTAAGATGTGAATTTGCAATCAATTAAATCTATTAATCTCTTTAGAATATATAAAATTATATATACATTTCAGAAGAAAAATAAATAATTTACTAGAAATATGAATTGTTTAGGATCTTCAATTGTTTGCTTAATTTATTCATTGATTCATCAAAGTTTTGTTTTGCTTTTTTTTTTTTTTAGTAGCAGGAGAAAATTGATGTGGAGAGAAGAGAAGTAGTTTTATTGTTGGAGAGAGAAGAAAATACTTATAGAAAAGATTTTGGTTTGTTTATTTATTTTTATAGAAAGAGAAATTTTTTGTTGAAAATGTAAAAAATAATTTGTAAAGACATTATTTTTCTTTAATGTGTATGTATATATACATATATATTATAAATATATGTATTTTAAAGAATCAAATCTAACCAAACCAAAGCTTATATTAGTGCGCACTGAGGAGAAAATGGATGTCCTATGTTTTTCAAACCAACGCTTAGATTTAAATGTCCTATATTTTTCTTATATCAGTACGCATTGAGGAGAAAATGATTATATATATATATATATTTTTTGATTAAAGGAGAAACATGACATAGAGGAAACACAACAACTGGTTGGGATCTAGCCAGAAAAACTCCTGCGCAGAGGAGAAGACAGAGAGAGAGCTAGCTTGTTTACATAAATATATTATATAATTTTATTGAATGGTTTGGGTAAATGACTCCCAGGCCAGCGGCTCGAATCCTACTAGTAACGAAAACTTTTTAAAAAATACATGGTCCCAAATTAATAAATATTGTTAATATATATATATTTATATGTATATAATTTTATTGAATGGATGTATATATATGCCCTTTAAATCGGGTTTCGAATGAGGGTTCAAAATTTTGAAATTTTCGATGGATTTGTCGAAAATATCTATAATAATTTCAAAATATTAGGTATATTAAAATATATTTTAATATCAATTCCTCCTCTAAACTATGAAAATAATTAGGATATTTCAGTTGTTTTATTTACTTCTTTACGTCTAGGTTCTATGAAACTTTAATATATACTATGGAAGTGTGTACTTATATTATTAAGTGAAGCATGTCTTACTTTAAAGGGGTGTATTTGATCGAGCCAAAATAGATATGATTTTGACTTTCATTTTTCCTTCTCTTTTTGTTTGTTTCTCGGGCATATTCCCGTGATCTAACTATGTTAAACAAGTGTTTCAGGATAATTAGTGCCACAAGGGCATTGGTGAAGAAGGAGAAGGATTTGACACAAAAAGTGCAAAGGAAGGTGAAATAGGGCATTGTCACCATTTTGGTGTCACCAAAGGCACACCATGACAGAAGGCATGAAGCATTGAATGGCAAGTCAAGGAATTGTTGCAGTTGAAGTGTCGTTGTGAGTACAACCAAGACAGAGAGATTAAATTTTGATAAATCAATCAGGTATGATGTCGCGGTGGATTGTCGCTAGAGTGCCACAACCGCGACAGAGAAGAAGAAAACCTAAGATGTCAATCAGGTCTAGCGTTACTGTTAGTGTCGTTGTGTGACCAAACAACGACCACTTTCAGGATCTCAGATCCCATTGTCGCCCTTTAGATGTCTTTGTCGTCATAACCGCGAAAAGGATGAAAATCACCCGTGATAATTAGATCGAAGGACGAATAAACGTCTGTTGCGGTGGCGTTGCGGTCTCCAAAACCACGAAAGAAAGACCGCGACACATGCCATATCAGCATTTCTGGCAGTTAAAGTACATATCCGAGAGCCACTATAAAGCTTCTTCTTCTCCAATTTGAAATGAGTTCTTCCAAGCACGAAATTCTCAGATTCAGACTAGCACTCTCTCTTCCATACTTCACATATTCAACTTCCTCCATCTCTAATCTTGGACTATCTTTTTCATCCAAAAACTTAACACAAAATCTTGATTACTTCACCTAACCATTCCTCTCTTCCCATTCTCTACATTTCCCTACCTGTGTCACTACCCATTAGACATCCATTCATCTAGACACAGCCTCATCTACTATTATTTGCATTAGGAGCATCTTAGGATGGAAAGATCAAGCACTAAAGAAGGAGGCACAAGGGTGATTTCCTTATCTATTACTTCTTTGCTTTTAATTGTAATTATGTGTAACTAAATCCCATTCCGAGGGATTTATGTAAGGAACATTTGGATTTGGGTTTTGCTTAAGCTATATTGTATTTAAATTTCTATTTGTGTTCTATTCATTTGATAACTAGATCTTATTTATAATTGCCATTGTATACTACTAGTTGATTATACTCTTATTTAGGATAATTTGTTATACAATCTATCTTGGATTGACACCCTTGAATGATTAGGAACATGGTGAATAGGATAGATGGTTGGAGTATATCAACCACAATCATCTAAGCCTTGGTTTGTAATTAACTGATCCCACCTTGACCCCTTCTCTTTAATCGGTTAGGCATTTTGGTGGGAAGTGTTTAGGTTATGTTTCGACAACCTATTCACATTTAAGACTACCCAAATTCTTGCACTTCTTTTCCACATAACCAATTTACACACACTTACAGTATTTAACAAGTAGATTGTTTTAACAAGTTAATATGAATTCAATTAGACAAGTGTTAAAACAATACAAGTGAAAGTATGTAAGGAAACTAAAAGCACTAAAATCAACACAATTGATTTTTACGTGGTAAAACCTTCAAAGAGGAAACATCAAAGAGTTGATACCACAACCACCGGCAAGCAATTCACTATGAAAAAAAGGAGATACACACTCAAGACAATCAACACATGATATACTCCCTAAGCTATCAACTCCTGGTCTACCCTCGGGCCTAGTGAGTCACCTTGCCTACTTCCTATCCTAGATGTAACCAACACACCTCTAGGAAGCAACTTCCTATCCAAGATGCTCACGCTCTATGAAGCTTTTGTGCTTATCTATCTAGATACTCTTGATCCTAGACAAGACTTCTCGCTTAGTTAACCAGATCCCTTTGATCCTAACTAAGACTCTTTGCTTGACTATCCGGACCATATATCCTAGTCAAGACTTCTTGCTTTAAACAAAGCTTCACTCATTTTGAAAGAGACTTCAATCTTTTACAAGGCAAAATGATCTAAGTGATGCAAATGATGCAAACACAATCAAATAGAGCAAGTAGATCACACAAACTCTATACACATCCAATTAGAGAAACTAGATTAGGCTTTCAATAATCAATCACAAAGATATTTAGAAACCTAAGCATATGAATCAAACAAGAACTAGATTATAATAATAGAGATCACAATCCAAATATCCTAGTTCTTAGAACATGTGACTAAACCTAGAAATCAACAATCAAGCTTAAGTTATTTCTAGAATCAAGTTCATGTTCTTCAAGTTTATCAAAAAGATGTTCATATGAAATCATAAAGGATAAACTCAAAAATCAATCAACCAAGTCTAAAATTGGAATCAAAGACATTCTAAACATTTTTCATCAATCAATAAAGTAGATCCACGAAGTTGATCATAAAAAAAATGTTGAGAAGATGATTACCATACAAAAAGATATACCACGAACTGAAACCAAATGAATGTGTTAAAACTGGACATATTTTGACCTTGAAATGCTTAGGATTGTTCCTTTCCTCAAGACCAATGATTTTGGCTTTTGAGTCACTCAATTCAGAGTTGAAATGAGAGAGATATCACAAAATGAAATTGAAGAAGTTGTGAATATTTCTTTAGAATTTTCGAATATAAATTGAGGGAAAAGAGATGGATAAGAGAAGGAATTCGACCACCTATGAGGCCTTTGCCACCTCAGCTCCCCATGGGAAGTGCCTAAGCCTCACGAGGCAGAGAGGTGGCCTTCTTGTAAGGCCTACGCGCCCTCACGCGCCCTAACGAGAAGATGGCGTAAAATGGCCTTTGGCCATTCGCCTCCTTTGCACTCCTTTCGCGTTCTTCGACTATTCTTCGACCTCCGAACTCTAAATTTGAATATGTTTTCGGATTAAAAATCATGATTCCCTCACGCACAAAGAAAAATATGAAACTTTGACAAAAAGGTTATGAATTGGACTCGATACACGACAACGAAGACAACACATCGTATGAGAACGTAAAGTAGCGTAGCTTCCTAGTTTGAACTCGAAACCTAATGAGTGAGTAGCCGAAACAACTGGAACTCAATAAGGAATCATATGAGGTCATGTTCAAGTCCAAAACAAAAGAAACACAAACAAATAAACACAAAGTCACACAAGTATGCCATTTCCTAGAGATAGTCCTAAAACATGCAATTCTACAATGTTTGTCAAATTGAGACTAATGCATGTGCATACTTCAACAAGTGTGTGAATGTGTTAAACCAAATGAGCACAACGATGCAAGGACACATATGAATGCAATGTGTGTGTGTGCGTCTATGCCTTGCAAGAGGAAGAAAAATCTCGATACCTTTAGCATCCAAGTAAACACATTTCCTCTTGAAGATGAACTTTACATGCGAAGTTGCTTTCCTTATTTGAAGCTTGATCTAATCATGAATCACCTAGGAAACTAAGCAATACAAACAAAGAGCCTTTTTTTTATGGAATCAAACCAACACAAATCTAAAAACTAACAAAATGGTTAACAAGTATGAGATTAGTTCATTAAAGTTAGTTTGATAAGCATTGCCCACAATCCACTTGCAATTTTATCATTTCTCTAATATTCTCTTAATTGATTACATTCCATATTCTTATCAAAAATTGTTGAGAATTCTATTTTCCCTATCATTTTTTGTTACATTTACATGCATTGTTTGATGGTTTCTCAAACCATACACTATCTATCTACCATGAATTACTTTATTGCATTTTAAATTAGTTAATTAATCCAACATATTACTCTAATTCCTTGTGGAACAAATCATTGCTTACCGTTTTACTAATCTTTTTATCCTAAGTGGATTCCTAAGTGGTTAAACATGGTTTTCAAGTGAACATATAAATACATTGTTTTGTTGAGTACAAAAACAACCTCATCAGTATTCAATTAGGATTCTTGAGGACATTTAAAGACATTATTTAAGTGATAGATTTTTATAGATTTTTACGAACTTTTATAAATCTACTTGGACTTTCATTGATTTGTTTAGACATCTATCTTAGACTTTCATGAATTTATTTAGATATCTATCTCAGATTTTCATGGGTTTGTTATCTCATACTTCTATTATAGATGAATGAATCATACAAGTATATGACCCAATCAGTTAGTTGAAGAGAAGTTCCATTTCAAACCTCTCTCAACTTTCATAACTCATCTTCATTGATTCTCATTGTTATCATTGTGTCTTGCATTCATCCACATATTCAAAGCTATAACATCTCTCCATTCATTAACCTCAGGTCGTTGTTGTTCTTGCGTTTGGAAAACTGGTTCAGGATCAACTTCATTAACTGGTTCAAGATCCACTTCACTATCTTCCTCAAATTCTTTAACATCCATATCTTCCCCATCAGTTTCATCTTCGTCAATTTCATCTACCTCAATTCCTTCCCCCCTCAAGTTCCTCTCCCTCTATTTCGTATTCTTCTAGTTCATTCTCTCCATACATGCTTGATTGAAACATTATATAAACGAACATCTAACCACCTAATAAAATCATTATCAAGTTACAAATACAATTTACAATAAGCATGTAAGAAAATTGACCAACCATCTAATAGATATCATCATTGAACTATTTAAAACAAACTGAAATTTGAACTAAAAAATATGAATTAATGTGAATTTTGGAGAGATTGTTTCCCAAAATCTTATTTAGTAAATAAACTAATACAAAATTTATATATCATTCAAGGTACCAGACTCCCTTGAATGTACTACAATAGTTACAGCAATTAGCTAAGTTCTAGGCTTGAGATAAAGAATAATCTTATCTCTTATTTTAAATAAAACTCTATCCTAGAAACAGTAAATAATAAAGATAAATACAAAGATAAATACTAATAATTCTACACCCCCCCCCCCCCCTCTCAAGCTGGTTGATATATGTTTATCAAACCTAGCTTGGTACATAATTCATCAAAACTTGTCCTAGCTAGTTGTTTTGTTAAAATATCTACTGTATGAGAAGTAAATGGAACATAGCTCAAATTGACACTTCTTTCTTCAAGCTTCTCTTTGATGAAGTGTCTGTCTATTTCAACATGCTTTGTCCGGTCATGAAGTACTGGATTCCTAGCAATTAGAATAGCAGATTGGTTATCACAATACAGTTGCACAACACCGTCTTATGGCATCCTCAATTCGGTTAACACCCTCTTCAGCCAAACTCCTTCACAGATTCTTTGTGCCATTGCCCTAAACTCTGCTTCAACATTGCTTCTTGAAACTAAAGACTGTTTCTTGCTTCTCCAGATCATAAGATTGCCCCACACGAAAGTACAGTAACCGGATGTGGACCTTCTATCAGTAACGGACCCCGCCCAATATGCATCTGTAAAAATCTCAACAGCCTTACTATTATTTTTCTTAAAAAATAATCCTTTGCCCTGGGTCAATTTCAAGTACCTTAGAATCTTGTACACTGCCTCTATATGCTCCTCAGTAAATCAATTCATGAATTGGCTAACTGCACTAATTGGAAAACCTATGTCTAGACGTGTATGTGAAAGGTAGATTAGCTTCCCTATTAATCTTTGATACCTCCTTTTATCAACCGGTGCACTTCCCTCATCACTTCCTAACTTCATGGTGTAGTCCATTGGATTGTCTTTTGGCTTACAATCCTTCATGCCAGTTTCTTTCAACAAGTCCAGAACATATTTACGTTGTGAGACTGTTATCCCTTCTTTAGACCGTGCTATCTCTATGCCTAGAAAGTATTTAAGACTTCCTAGGTCTTTTATTTTGAACGCTCTTGCCAAAACCTGCTTCAAAGCTTGTATTTCTTCTTCACAATTATCTGTGAGAATGATATCATCTACATATACTATAAGAATGGTTATTTTACCTCCAATTGAATGCTTGACAATCATGGTGTGGTCAGTTTGGCACTGTATGAACTTGCATTTCTTGACAGCCTTGGTAAAACGATCGAACCAAGCACACGGGGACTGTTTCAGTCCATACAAACTCTTTTGAAGTTTGCAAACCAGATTGTTGCCCCCTTTCTTCTTCAAACCTGGTGGAGCACTCATATAAACCTCCTCCTCAAGGTCACCATTTAGGAATGCATTTTTGACGTCCAGTTCATGAAGTTTCCAATCCAAACTAGCTGCTAAGGATAGTAAAATCCAAATTGTATTAAGCTTAGCAACTGGTGCAAAGGTCTCCTCATAGTTTATTCCGTACATTTGAGTAAAACCCTTCACTACCAGCCTTGCTTTATACTTTTCCACCGTTCATCAACTTTGTATTTAATCATGAACACCTATTTACATCCAACTGGGTGTTTTCCTTCTGGCAGTTCTGTTACAAGCCAAGTCCGGTTTTTCTCCAAAGCCTGGAGTTCCTCATTAACAGCAATCTTCCATTCCGGTACCTATAGTGCTTCCTCAACACAATTTTGTATTTGTGTCTACATAAGATCTGTAGAGAATGCTTGAAACTGTGGAGATAGACCTGTGTAAGAGATATACTTACAGAGTGGATTTAAAGGCCTACTGCGACATTTTCTGACCCCCTTTCTGAGTGCAATTGGTTCCTCACTTCTATCTATTTCATGGCTGCTATATTTTTCTTTTCTACTTGTTCTTCAGGTTTGTTTTCAAGAACTGTTTTGCCCAGATCAGATTCATGACTTTGTCTGTCTTGAAGCGGGTCTGCTACTTGTTTCAAGTTTCTTCCTTTTTGTGAAAAAACAATGAGAGGTTTTTCAGTATTTTTTGATTGTCTCGATTCAGATAGAATTGGTTCAGGAGTGTTTTACTGAATTTGATCTTCTTGAATATGACTTTGGCTAGGACTGTGAGGTGTTTGGGTTTGTGGACTCAGAAATGTTTGAGTTTGAGTGGGATTCTTAGTCATTCTATTAGGAGAATCATTAACAGGATAAAACACAATTTCTTGCTAAATTTTAGGCTGACCAAAATACCTAGAAATAGAAGAAATAACAGACTTTTCAAATATTGAATTACCCAAATCACGGTAGAACTTTGAATCCCAAGAACATACAGAATCGTTCTCCTCCTTGTTTTTGGTATAAAATGGCTGAGTTTCCAAAAAGGCAGCATCTTTGGAATAATAAAATTTATGTGTAGAGGGAGAATAACATTTAAACCCTTTTTGTGTTGGGGAGTATCCAACAAACACACACTTAAGAGATTTTGGGTCTAACTTACTTCTATGAATTTGATTTATGTGAACAAAAACATTACATCCAAATACTTTAATAGGAAGATCTAAAATCAATTTGGTATTTGGATAATTTTTCAGAAAAACATTGTAAGGAGTTTGAAAACTAAGAACTCTAGAGGGTAGCCTGTTAATTAAAAAAGTTGTTGTCAAGACTGCTTCTCCCTAAAGACTCTTAGGCACATTACTAGTGAAAATTAATGATCTAGCTACTTCTAGTATATGTCTATTTTTCCTTTCTGAGACTCCATTTTGTTGTGGAGTCTCGATACAGGAACTTTGATGGACAATACATTCCTGTAGCAAAAAATTGTTTAAAACAGTATTAAAAAACTCCTTCCCATTATCTGTTCTGAAAATTTTAACCTTTGTTTCAAATTTATTTTATATCATTTTGACAAAATTTGGAAAGATTTTACTCACTTCATTTTTCTCTTTCATAAGATAGATCCAAGTGAGTCTAGTATGGTCATCAATAAATGTGACAAACCATCTAGCTCCAGTGATATGTGGAACCCTAGCCAGACCCTACACATCACTATGTATTACTGTGAAAGGATGAGATTCTTTATAATTCTGATTTAGATAAAAAAAAACGAGTCTATTTAGAAAGATTGCAAATTTCACAATGAAAAAATTGAGGCTTTTTATTGCGGAATAATTCAGGAAATAGTTTTTCTAGGTACAAAAAGTTAGGATGTTCTAATCTATAATGCCATAGAAAAACTTCTCTATCTTTATTCAAATTAGAATCACTATCCTTATTTAAAGAAACACTGCTAACAAGATTCCTAGGGAAAGACACACTCCTTGCTGAATAAGGTTGCTTGTTGGAATCGGATTTCACCTAAAACAAGTAAATTCCAGTGTTCAATTCAGCACTGTCAATCGTCTTCCCTGAGCTCAAGTCCTGAAACATACAACCAGCAGTAGAAAACTTAACTTTACAGTTCATATCAGCAATTAACTGACTTATTGAGAGGAGATTACAATCCCAATCTCGTACATATAGAACTGATTGCAGAGTAATATGAGGAGAGATAACAATCAAACCTATTCCAGCCACTTTAGACAATGAACCGTTGTCTATTTTCACAGATGATCCACCATGACTAGGAGATAATCTCTCAAACAATGACTTGTCTCCAGTCATGTGATCAGTAGCTCCTGAGTCGACAATCCAAGACCCCTGTGTATTTTTTCTAGAGTATAAATCAGACAAGAAATTACCTTTTTAAGCCACTGTCCCAGTTCCAACAATTGAATGCTGGGAATTGAAGAGCTTTTGCAGCAAATCCATTTGTTCCTTGCTAAAAAGACTCTATTCGTTGGACTGTGATGAATCACCACCTGCTACATGGTTCCCACGACTCTCATTGCTTGACCTAGGCTTCCAGTTAGCAGGTTTTTCATGTAACTTCCAACAATACTCTTTTAAATGACCAATCTTCTTACAATAATCACACCAAGGTCTTCCTTTGTTTGCTTTGCTCTCCCCTGCAGCAATCTGACTTCCATGAACAGCCAAAGCAGATCCCTCAGACTCCCCAGACCTGATACTGTCAGACTTACTTGATGCACCCATCATGACAATTTTCCTACTCTCCTCCCTTCTAATCTCAGAAAAAACCTCAAGTATTCCAGGCAAGGGCTTGATTCCCAAAATCCTTCCTCTAACAGCATCTAAATTCGGATTTAGACCAAGTAGAAATTGGAATATCCGTTTCTGCTCCACAATATCTTTAAATAATTTGCTGTCATCCGGGTCTTTCCATTGATACTTCTCATACAAATCAAGTTGCTGCCAATTTTAGGTTAGTTTATTAAAAAACTAAGTGACAGTTAACTCACCTTGCATTAGATCAAAAAGGGCACTTTCAATACCAAACAATTCTACTATGTTGTCACTGCTGGAGTAAATCTGCTTTACTGCATTCCAAATCTCCTCTGCAGTTTCGTATAGCAGAAAATTCTCACCAATTTCATTAGTTATTGAATTGATGAGCCAAGATTTTACCATGCTGTTCTCTGCCTTCCACTGTTTGTAGGCTGAATCCTCCTTGTTTGGTGGTTCAGTGGCACCGGTAATATGATCATCCCTTCCTTTTACTTGAATAAAACACAGACTGAGACCACTAAAGGTAATTGTGTCCTGTGAGTTTATGCCCAATGATTGGCATATGGGAAGTGTTATCATTATTCCAATTATTAGATCCACCACCACTGTTTTAAGATGATGGTTCTTTAGAAGAAGTTGTGGAGGACTTCTCTAAAGGGGAAAGATTAGTCATTTCGTAATTTGTTATTTTAGGTTTTTAGAGGAGGCTCTGATACCATGTGAATTTTGGAGAGAGTGTTTCCCAAAATCTCATTTAGTAAATAAACTGATACAAAACTTATATATCATTCAAGGTACTAGACTCTCTTGAATGTAGTACAGTAGTTAGCTAAGTTCTAGGCTTGAGATAAAGAATAATCTTATCTCTTATTTTAAATAAAACGGTATCCTAATAAAATAAATACAAAGATAAATACTAATAATTCTACAAAATTAACCAAATATCTCATTCTATAAACATATATATGAACCAAAAATTAAGTAAATCTTTTATTCACACAACACTATAAAGAACCATAAATAGTATAAACGATGAACGATTATAAACAAACAATGATGAACTAATCGAATAACCATGCAAACAATAATAAACATAAGCATATTCAACTAATCATATAAACAAAAAATAATCAACTAATCGAATAACCAAGCAAAGCAAAACATAAAATATTGAAAAAAAAAGTATAACACTAACCCAAACCTTGTCACAACTGACCACCCTTTGATCCACAATTTTTAATTAATTCTCTACAGCTTCAAATCTTACAAAATTTGACATGGATAATCTAGACATATAGGAAATACTACAATAAAATTATCAATTTAATCCATGATCATTTTTATATGAAAACATTCATTCTTTTCTTGTTTCCCGAATCTGTCAAGCAAAAATCAATATTGACCTTTGATCACTCCAAAAATTATAACAATTTTTTTTATTCATTTATAATCACGAAACTTTACAAATTAACAGTAGACATAACATTCTATCTAAATATAATTTTTCATAATTTTCTAGATAGAAAAATCAACCCAAATAAATTTATGAATTCTAGCTATTTGTCAAAATAGAGGGGTTTCAGTAGGCCTTTGTATATTTCGAAAACACAAAGAGTCCACCAAAATCCTTGGGGAGAAGGCTGGACTTTTATGGCCTTTGATATTAATACCTCTCACCATCAAGTCCACCGAAATTCATGACTTGAGAAAATCCTTTAAAATCCAGTCCCAATTGAATACATCTTGATTTTTGCAGACATTTTTAAAGTCTCAGTTCAATACACCCGGATTTGGAATGACTTTTATAAGTTCAACAATTGCAATAATAATAATATCAACCCCAAATGGAGGAATTAATTTCAATCACAATCATATCAACCCCAAACATGAAGGAATTGGTTGCTATCACAATCATATCAACCCTAAGCATGGAGGAATTGAATTGACCCCAAACAAGGAGGAATTGATTGCAATCACAATCATATCAACCTCAAATATAGAGGATTTGATTGTTATCTCGATCATATCAACCCCAAATAAGGAGAAATTGACTGTAAACACACACATACAGTTATTACAAATTAAGTTTAATGCATTCTCAATATTTAAGAAACAAGGAAGCAATGTGAACGTATCACAAAAGAGAACAAAGTTTAGCATACTATACTCCCCATTAATAAATGCTCTATCTAAGATCAAGAAAGGATATTGTTCACAATGATATCCACACAATCACAAAATCAAGCAATTTAAAAGAAATTCAACAAAATAAGCTCCACAAACTATGAGAGATACATCAAAATTTTTAATTTCTCTCATAATTCTTCTAAAATTGCTAGTATCAAATTCACTTGAAAGCATAACAAGTGTGTGTGTGGATTTGCTTCAAACATATACAAGTAGTAATTGGATTATTAACATGCAAACCATATTAACATCTATTCATCTTAAACTTTTCCATTCAAGGTCAAACCGATTATCATCCGGTATTTTTGCTTTAAGAGAATAGATTTCAACATATGAGCGTATGTGTGAATGTGGCTCGTTATCACATTTCTGTTTTTCAATCCAAGCAATCACAATTTTCAACTATACTCCTTTTAATATTTTGAAGCTATTAATCAAAATTTTTTTTTTATTGATTGTTTTCAACACTTCTTTGATTTTTTAAACATAAACATATATGCTTTATTATGGCTTTCACTCATCATAATGGTGTAGCTCTTTCCTACATTGGGTAGCTACAAAACCAAAATGTGTAGCCCTTTTCATGAAGGTTCTCGTTGAGTTCTGTGTAGTTGCTGAAGTAAAATGGATACTAACCAAATGTCATCTATCATGTACTAGTCAGAAGATTACTAGGTTCATATTCCATAACTCAAATATCTTCAAACTCAACTTACTCGAACTAAACATATAAGAGAAGCAAAATGTGCACTTTTGAAAACCAAGTTTTAAGGCTTAAAAGTGCATGATCTAAAAGTAATACCAAGAGATTTACTTACGATCATTACTTCTCAAGAGAGTAGTTTTCAAAAAGTATCAAGCTCATATTTTTTGAAAATATGTCACTCATCATTTAAACAAACATTTCATGCATCATGTGTAAGATCATTGTGAACAATTCACTAAATGATCTTTAGAGAGAAAATGTCAACGAGAACCATATAAAGCTATACTAGTTCTCTAATATGACATGCTGCATGATGTTATGCAAGCATAAAGTCAAAAGATGAAAAACAAGAAAGCAAGCATCAGGATATATATATACTTTAGCAAGCTTTTTCATCAATGCAAAGCCTTCGTTCTTTTTATGAGCTCTCTTGGCTTGTTTGTTCTCATGACAACAAGTTGTTGGTGTATCATCTCGAGAGAATAAAGACTACACACTTCAACTCAAACACATATAAAAATGATTTTCTCTAAAAGTCTTAACAAAAATCATCACCAACTAGATTTCATAATAAACTTCTCTAAAGTAAATCAATAAATTTTGACTATCATAACAAATTGTGAGATGGCTAAGTTCATGTCAAAATCATAGAGAAACAAAGCTATCTAGCTATATTACTCAAAACTAGACACTAATATTAAAACTAATTCACATGTACAACTTACACTAATGGTAAGAGTACTCACCCTTGACCCATTTGATCTTAGGACATAAACCATCATAATCATTTCTCACAGCAATATTATATCTAGAAGATAAATCATTAACTATCTTATTTATAAAGATATTACTCATGTTAAACACATCATTATTGCCATCAACAAAGATATCATCAAGACTATGCATATAATCATGTGAAACACTTTTTGTCACCCAAATCTTCTTGGCAATCTTCTTGACATGATTATCATTATCACACACAACATTCAAAGTGTTATCATGTTTAGAAACATTCAAAGAAGATTTTCTCATCTCACTAGCATGCATCTCATTCCCTAGTTTGTATTGTCTAATATACTCATGGCATCTAGGTTTAATATGCCCTAAAATATTACAAAAATGACAAACCAGGATAAACTTAGAGGTGTTATTTATGATTCTAGATTTAATCACATGCTTAGGATAATGACTAGGCAACTTTTTACCAACAGTTTCATGATGCACAATTCCAAGTTTGCATTGCCTAATGTATTCATAACACTTAGGTCTAATGTGACCAACCACATTACAATAATGACAAATCGGAATAAATTCATAAAAGTTGCTATTTAGGTGAGAGTGTACCAATGGTGAATGCTCCTTACTCTTCTTGATTTAGCTTTTGACTTTGGAAGAATTGGTCTTTGAAATCCTTTTGTTCCTTAGTGACTTGCCTGTAGTTGTAGAAGACTCCACTTGCTCATCTACAAAGCCTAAGTCACTTGAATATCCATGAAGTATACCAAGCTCTTCGGCCTTCATGATTTCCAATTCATCTTCCTTGCCTTTGATCGTTTCCTTCAAGAAAAACAAATCATTAGCAAAATAACTCATTAAATTTTCTAACACACAAGCGCCTTCAACCATCTTCTTTTCTTGACATTATCACTTCACTCTTCACTTTAACTTCCTTTAAGGCTTCATCTCTTTCCTTCTCAAGAGTTTGGACTATTGCCATCAAGTTGAAGTTGGTGGTCTTTGATTTGCAATTCTCTTCATTGAGTTGCAAAGTCAAGTGATCATGTCTATCTTGATTGTCCTTTGGGAAATCCTTTTTTTCTTCAATTTCTACTTGATGCGAAGTCGTCTCACATAAACATTACCATCCAAGGAATCTAGTTACTCTCCATCTTTGCTTTTAGCACTAATATTCTCTGTAAGCTTATCAACAAAATTGTTAGTAGACAAATACCAAGTAGAAAATAAAGAACCACATTTACGGATAATTTGAAGAATATCCTATGCTTTTTTGTTTCATCAACAAGAGATTGACAATCAACACAAACACTATTTGACTTAAGGTTGTTTGTTATCTATAGATAGTAAATAATATTGTAGATCCCGAATCACATTAATTACCTTAAATGACCCGCTCTTATACTAATTGAAATACCTACAAGATTATACTAAACAACCTAAAGGGGGGTGAATAGGTTGACACTCTCTTTTTAAAAACTCTTTCGAGATTTTTGTCAAACACTTGGTGAGCAAACAAATTAACCTTTAACATGATTTTCATTAGATAACAACTATCACTTGTAAGCTCAAAACACCACCCTTAGTCTACAAACAAATAACAAGAGACAATGTATCTCATATACAAATATATTCAATGCAAAGCAAATTCCACAAGTTGTACTTTTAATATTGAAATGTAAATTCATTAAGTAGAACTATACAACTTGATATAGAATTCCACAAGATACAATGTTCAAATACTACAAAGATACAATAGACAAATACAACTTTGGTCAAAATAATGTTTGCATTCTAATCATTACAAAGAATATTGTTTACAAGGATGTGAATAAATAAATAACTAAACAAGATACATTGATCATACATACAAATATAAAGAGATAGGGATAGAGACATTTGAAACATTATTTTTACGTGGCAAAACCTCCAAAAAGGAAACATCCATGAGTTGAATCCACAACCATCTGCAAACTATTTTTCACTATGTCGAATAAAAGTACATCCTCAAAAGTTACCAATCCACATGATCCACTCTCTAAGATATCCCTTTTACTCTACCCTCGGGTCTAATGAAAGACTTTGCCTACTTTCTATCCAAGACCCTTCACTCATGTCTCTAGAAAGCAACTTTCTATCCAAGACACTTCACTCATGTCTCTAGAAAGATTTCTTGTATGAATATCCAGATCATCTTGATCCTAGCCAAGACTTCTTGCACAATTATCCGAATAATCCCGATTCCAATCAAGACTTACTTGCTTAACTATCTGGATCATCCTGATCATAGTTAAGACTTCATGCCTTTTACAAGGACTTTTTATTCGTGATCTATGTATGCAAATGCAAACATGTGCAACATAGAATATAACATCAATATATCGAATGGAAACTAGACATAGTCACGAAAGTTCACAAATCAAAGTTGTCTAGCTATTATATATGAACAAAAACCTAGAACATGAGAATCACCAAAACACACTTAACACCCAGATTTATTCACACAACTAAAGCTTGAAATAAAGCATATACATTAAGCATATATTCAAGACTTTAGAAATATAACCAAAAATGCTAGATCCATAAGATATGATCAATATAGTCTCTAGCGATCATTTAGAGCATATATTCACACAATAATCAATTAAATCTTAATAGGCTCTAAATATAAGATAAATGTGCTAATCCTAAATATAATCAAATAAAGAGTCCTAGCACATTCAAAGGCTATCAATCATCAAATCAAAGTCAATTAAAGGACAAATAGCTTTAGGTTATAAGCTAGTCACAATACAATACACAAATATGTGGAATCTTAGATTTTAGAAAACCTAGATCACATATAAGTCTCTAATTAGACAAATCTAACTTATAATTGAAGATCTATCTCTTATCAACATTTGTTCAAGTAACATACACTAAAATAGGAAGAAGACCCAAGGTAATTGAACATTTGAAAGTGCAAAACCCAAAAGATAATCAAATACCTTGTTAACTTGAGTGCAGTTACGAAATCTGTGTAGAAACACCAAAATAATTGAACATAAGACTTCAAGGTTGCTTAGAGATGATAGAGGACTTCTAGTTGAAAAATATCCCTTTAGATCACTCAATTTCAAGTTGAAATGAGTGAGATATGGTGATTTGAAGTTGAGAGAAATTTCTGAGACATTTCTACACTTAGTCTTCTTAATTTGAAAAATGGAAGGGAGAAAGGATTTAAAGGAGGGAACACTACCAAAAAAAAAAAAAGGCTATTGTGTCGAAAAAAATTCGTCCCAAAATCCATCGTCTCAAGTGAGTCACAATAGGTTCTTTGGGACGAAATTTGAAATTCGTCCTTACAAACTACCTATGGGAATGATCTTTGTTCGTCCCAATTGATAATGTATAGGGACAAAATTATTCGTCCCCAAAAACAATTTGTAGGGACAAATTGTATTTCGTCCCTTTTGACAGCCTGTAAGACGAAATATTTTGTCCCCTTAAATAATTTTTCGTCCCTTTAGATATCCTATAGGGACGAAATTAAAATAAATAAATAAATCCCTTTAGATCACTCAATTTCAAGTAGAAATGAGTGAGATATGGTGATTTGAAGTCGAGAGAAATTTCTGAGAAATTTATACACTTAGTCTTCTTAATTTAAAAAATGGGAGGGAGAAGGGATTTAAAGGAGGGAACACTACCAAAAAAAAAAAAAGGCTATTGTGTCGAAAAAAATTCGTCCCAAAATCCATCGTCTCAAGTGAGTCACAATAGGTTCTTTGGGACGAAATTTGAAATTCGTCCCTACAAACTACCTATGGGGACGATCTTTGTTCGTCCCAATTGATAATGTATAGGGACAAAATTATTCGTCCCCAAAAACAATTTGTAGGGACGAATTGTATTTCGTCCCTTTTGACAACCTATAAGGACGACATATTTCGTCCCCTTAAATAATTTTTCTTCCTTTAAGATATCCTATAGGGATGAAATTAAAATAAAAAAAAATCCCTTTAGATCACTCAATTTCAAGTTGAAATGAGTGAGATATGGTGATTAGAGTGGGAAATTTAGAAATTTCTACACTTAATTATTGCCCAATTTGAAAAATGGAAGGGAGAAGGGATTTGAGGAGGAACAACACCGAAAAAAAAAAAAAAGGATATTGTGTCGAAAAAAATTCGTCCCAAATTACGTCGCCTCAGGTGGGTCGCAATAGGTTCTTTGGGACGAAAATTGAAAATTTTCCTTTAAAACTACCTATAGGGATGATGTTGCGTACGATTGATAATGTATGGGAATCCAATTATTAGATAAAAACAATTTGTAGGGACGAATTGTATTTAGATCCACCAAATAATTTTTCGTCCCTTTAGATATCCTATAGGGACGAAAGTAAAATAAATAAAGACTGTTTCCTCCCGGCCATCACCCACACACGCAACACACACGCGGCTCATCACGGTGTGGGTGTTCTCGTGATGGGTCGAACTTGACACTCGAGTGTAACCAAGCTTTATTCATCTTTCCACTGCTTTACTTGTTATTAAATTTTTATTGATTATTTTTTAATCAAAATTTTATTTGTAGATCGATTCCATTAATTTAAATTTTATTTTTATATGATAAACAAATTAATATTAAAAAAAATTATTATAACATTTAATTAAACTATTTTTAAAAAAATAATATATTGTCAGATCAAACAGTCAATCGTTAGTCGTGTAATTAGATATAACTCTGTTCCGATTCACCGGATTTCGGCAAACGATTCACGTTTCGATGCGACAGGCGGTTTCGGTTAGGTTTCGGTTCGACGGTTTGGTTCTTTTAAAAAAAAAAAATTAATAATAGAAAACCCTTTAAGACTAATAGTTATTGATCCTTATGAAAAACTTATTGGGGAAAAACAAAATTTATCTCGATAGTTAATCACTTTGGACGAACAAAATGATCCATACTATATCATTTTCTAATTTATATGGTAATTTACTTATTAATATATCTTTAAGGAAAAATTTCAAAAAAAAATCAAGAATTTTCAACAAAATTAATTAATTATTATAATTTTAAATAAATAAAAAAAAACCTATTGAGACGAAAATAATTTGTACCAATAGGTTGTCTATTGGGACGAATTATATATTTCGTCCCAATAGACGTCCTATTGGGACAAAAACAATTCGTCCCTAAAGGTCAACAAAATTAATTAATTAATATAATTTTAAATAAAAAGAAAACTATTGGTATTTCATCCCAATAGACCACCTATTGGGACGAAAAAAATTTATCCCTAAAGATCAACAAAATTAATTAGTTATTCTAATTTTAAATAAAAAGAAAACCTATTATAACGAAATAAATTCGTTAAATTCGTCCCAATAGGCAGTCTATTGGGACGGAGTATATGTTCATCCCGATAAACCTCTGTTAACAGTTAATATTTCGTCACTAAAGGTCTTACCACGTTGGACAAAATAAAGTCCAGTAGACATTCCATGAGACAAATATTTGTCCCATGGAATGTCTATTAGGACAAATTTTGTCCAGTGATAAGACAGCAGGAACCGAACTATTTTAAGATCCGATAGAAGTGCAACGAGACGAAATACAAAATTAGGTAAAATAAATTATTAAGATAGAAAAAAAATCTAATAGGGTTTGGCCCAATAGACCTTTTTTTCTTGTAGTGGAAGATGAAATGGAGAGAAGGGAAAAACAGGAAGCCTTTTGCACCTGTCCATATTAGCTCCCCATGGAGGCATATGGCCTCCACGAGGGCAGAGGAGGTTCCTTCCCGTGGGGCCCACGTGCCTCCACGCAAGGCCGGTTGAAGTTATAGGCAACTAAGGTAGTTGCCTAATGCCCCACCTAAATTCAAGGCCCCATATTTTCATTTTCAAAAAATATGTATATATATCTTAACAATTAATATTCAATATTTTTTATTTCTATTTATTACTCAAAAAATATCTCTTTTTTTACTTCTATATTACCGTTTATTCCTATTTTTAAGTAATAGATTCCTATTTTCAAGTAAACCACATTTAAGTGGACTTAAATACTCATTAATATTTTTTTTTTTCTTTCAAAGTTTCAACGGTTATTTTTTATATATTATATATTGTTAATAAAATCTATTGTTTTATATATTCAATCAAATTCTACTATTGCAATCTACAAATTGAAATCAAACATATTGCAATCAAACTCTCTTACTATATCTTATTTCGTCAACATTCCGGCCTTCCATGTTTTATTGATCTAAACTCTGTTACTTTAATTTTTTTTTTGTCATTTTATTTATTTATTTTAATCCTCTCTCATTATAATTGATAATCTAATATTAGACACTAGGCATAAGACATTAGACATGTAACTGATAATCAAATATTAGACATGTCTAGTAGAAAATATGAATCCGGATACGAAAAACTCAAAAAAAAAAAAAAAAAAAAAAGAATAGAAAAATTAGTTGAATCGCAAAAAGGGGCTCAGGATAAATTTGTAACAAGTAGCAAATAAAGTACAGACTTGAATGAAAATTTAATGGCTGAACAATCAAATCCAACTGAATTGATAGATAACATTGAACAAAATGATATCAATACATGCAACATCACACTCATTAATGAAGAACATGAAAAAAATACAAGGAAAAATAAAACAAATGTAGAAACAATTATCTCTGATAGTGTCTATATCCTGGAAATTGAGATAACATTGATAATAAGATAAGAGATTTAATAATAGAAAAGGGCCCAATTATAGAGAACAATATTACTTTCCCAAAAGATGAAAATTGTAGGCATTTCTCTGCATCACACTATATTAGAAAATTGCCCAATGGAGAAAAACATGATAGAAGATTGTTGATGTATTCCAAAGAATTTGATAAAGTCTATTGTTTTTGTTGCAAATTGTTCAACACAAAGTTTAACAAAAATCAACTAGGTAATGACGGAACTAAAGATTGGAAAAATCTTAGCACTAAGATTAAAAGTCATGAAACAAGCAACGAACATATAACTAATATGAATGCATTGGTTGATCTACAAGTAAGATTGTTAAAGAATAAAGCAATTGATAAAGGTATCCAGGAAAAGATTAACAAGGAAAGAGAACATTGGAAAAAAGTATTAATAAGGATTATTGCTGTGATGAAAAATCTTGCTAAAAACAATTTGGCTTTTCGTGGAAAGAATGAGAAAATCTATCAAGAAAATAATGGGAACTTTTTAAGTCTAATTGAAATGATAGCAAAATTTGATCCAACAATGTATGAACATATTCGACGAATTCAAAATGGTGAAATTCATAATCATTACCTTGGACACAATATACAAAATGAGTTGATACAAATGCTAGCACTTGAAATCAAAAATTCAATTATTAAAAAAATTAAAGACGCAAAATATTTTTCGGTTATACTTGATTGTATTCTAGATACAAGTCATCAAGAACAAATGACACTTATACTAAGATATGTAGATGTTACAAAAATTCCAATACAAATAGAAGAATTTTTTTTAGAATTTTTAAAAGTAGTTGATACATCAGGAAAAGGCCTTTTTAATGAACTTGTGAGTGCAATAAAAAGTTTAGAACTTGATATCAATGATGTACAAGGACAATGATATGATAATGGGTCTAACATGAAAGGAAAGGAACAAGGTGTACAAAAAAGACTATTAGAAATAAATCCTAAAGCCTTTTATACTCCATGTGGTTGTCACAGTCTTAATTTAGTTCTTTGTGATATGGCAAAATCTTGTCCTAGAGCTATTTCATTTTTTGGTACTATACAACGTATATATTCATTATTTTCTTCTTCAACAAAACGATGGAAAATTTTACACGATATTATCCCCAATTTAATTCTCAATTCTTTATCACAAACACGATAAGAGAGTCGCATAGAAAGTGTTAAAGCAATAAGATTTCAAGCTCTACAAATTAGAGATGCTTTAATTCAACTAGCGGAAACTAGTGAAGATCCTAAAACAAAGAGTGAAGCAAATTGTTTAGCAACATATGAATTAGAAAATTTTGATTTTTTGTAAGGTATGATTATTTGGTATGATATATTATTTGCTGTTAATTCTGTTAGTAAGAGCTTACAAAATGAAGATATGCAAATTGATTTAGCCATAGATCAATTAAAAGGTCTAATTTCTTTTTTCGAAAAATTTAGAGAAAGTGGATTTGCAAATGCTATGATTTCAGCTTTAGAGCTTGCAAAAGAAATGGACATTAAACCTATTTTTCGTGAAAAACGTGTTATTCGGAGGAAAAAACAATTTGATGAGAATGATAATGATGAGAGAATTCTATCTATGGAGGAGTCTTTTAAAATTGATTATTTTTTTATACTTAGTAGATCAAGCTATTTCTTCAATTAGGAAAATGTTTGAGCAATTTCAACTGTATGATAATATTTTTGGGTTTTTATTTAAGTTTAAAAAATTAAAGTCATTAGATGATGAAAATTTGAAAAAATATTGCCAAAATCTTGAAAGTGTTTTGAAACATGACGTGCTTTCGGATATTGATGGTTTTGATTTATTTTCTGAATTAAAAGTTTTAAAAGAAGTTTTACAAGATGACATAGATACTCCTCTTGAAGTACTTAACTATATAAAAAAAGTTGATTCTTTTCCAAATGCATTCATCACTTATAGAATATTATTAACCATACCAATAACTTTTGCTTCAGAAGGAAGAAGTTTCTCAAAATTAAAAT
>CM069231.1:26570507-26772896 GCA_035582765.1 Acer negundo | reverse complement strand
ATTTAAGAAATTACTTTTATAGATATTGCGTTTGTTTCTATATAAGTACTGTTTATTATAATAAGCATGTGAACATGAATTGTTTTTAATAACCTTGAAAAAAAATGTTTATCCTATAATTTAGATCAGGTAGTGTTTGTGGCTTAAACTCTACCATCCTTAGTGTTAACATTATTTTAGTTCCTTTTGACCGGTAAATAGAAGTAGAACATTAGGTCAGTTGTGTTGGTAAAATTTGCATCTTATGGGGACCATTGGCAAAATTCATGGATGAAAAATGATGATGAAAAGTAGAAAAGGACAACTGCAGAAGACATTTATGGGACATGTTTTTTGTAATGGTGATGGCAATTGAGAAAGAAACAAGATTGTGGAAACATTTTTTTTATATTTATTTTCCAATCATAGTTAGAAATGGCCAAGGTGGTTTGTATTTTTAACCTTTTCCACTTTTTTAACTTTTACTCTCACATGGTGCTTGGAAGTTGAAACCAAAGTTCATGAATCACATCCCCTTATATACGAAATATAAAAAGATTATACATATTAATCTTTTAACTAAGTAAAGCACAAATCACAACCCCACAATTTGCATCTTCCTTTTTCCACCAAAAAGAGGATAGAGAGAGAGAGACAAGAATGTAGAAAAAAGAAGGGTAATGATAGCTCTAGGAGAGTGCATTGAATTATGTGGGTTGATGGGATTAGACCTAACTTCCTTATAAATCCTTGGAAACCCAACTCAAAGACATTGGGGACCATCACTACTCCACCTTACAGAGTCAATTATTATAAAAAAGAAAAGTGAAACCAGAACACTAAGGTAATATATCAACCTAGATGTTGCACTAAGTGGGACTAAGACTATCATGGTCATTCACCTAGGGTTGTTTTCTTTTCTTAAATATTTATATAAATTGGTCAATGAAAATAATAATTGCAGAGATAATGGTATTCAAGATATAGTATCAATTGTTGGGTCCAAGATGATGATGCTTTGAGGAATTGAAGCTTTGGTTTTCTAAGTCCTCCCTATGAGATTCTTGTGGTGTAGTAGTAGTAGGTGATAGAGAAGGGTTGTAATAATACAATGTAGACCAGAAAAGATAGTTGAAAAAGTTGATGAGGCTAAGGGCAGCTAACAACCAATAGAAAAGGTCTAATCTATCCTTATTGAGGTCATTGTCACTAAGCCAACCACTATAAGAAGAGTTTGAGGTAATTTTGTTGACTATAGAAACAAGAAGGGAGCTAAAATAGAACCCAAATGAGTAAGAGCAGTAAGTCATGGCTGTTAAAAAGGATTGCATTCCTTCCAAGGACTGTTTGTAGAAGAATTCTATTAGACCAACTGCAGTGAACATCTCTGAGAGACCGAAGATGAGGAATTGTGGAGCAATCCAAAAGATTGATAGAGTTTCATTGTGTTTTAAGGCAGCAACTTGTCTCTTTTTCTCTACTAATGCTGCTGCAACCATTGAGAAAGTTGCGACAAAGAGACCGATGCCAATCCTTTGCAGAGGTGAGATTCCCGATTCTGTTTTGGTGATTTTTCTTACAGTTGGAACAAACACAGTTTCGTAAAGAGGGACGACAAAGATGAGCATGATGTAAGGGATGGATTGAAGAGAAGCAGGTGGGATTTTGAAACTTTTTGTGATTCGAGTGTTCATGGCACTCCCTTGTTGAACTGAGAACGTCTGAAGCTGTGCTAAAATGGTATTGAAGATTATTGTGCAAGCAAATATGGGAACAGCAGAAATGATTATCTTCACTTGCTCAACTTGAGTCACTGTGCACAATCTCCATGGACTCTCACTTGTTCCGTCATGGATTTTGATGCAGGCCTTGTCAAGAAATCTGCAAAATATTCATTTTTATTTTCAAAAATATTCAACTTTCTTCCAAAGTTTTTATTTTTGTTTTATTTTCAAAAATATTTCTACCCCACCTGAACAGTTTGGTATGGAAGAGATTTCTGTTTCTGTCACCAAGAAACTTTGCTGAAATGGTGTTTGGTTCTGTATTTGTGCTTCCATTCCCATGGTGAATCTCTGTATTTGAAGGGCAAATTTGCTTTCTTTTTGTTATTGCAGCAACAAAAACCTGATCAAATCAAAATTAAAGTTACAATTTAAAAGAATTGACTAAGAGTATACGTTAATGAAATTAAATATTAATTAATCTTGTTAACATTTGGAACGAACAGCATATGTTAAGAGAAAATTCATAATATATATATATATATACACAAAAGAAAGGCAAAAGTAAAAGTAAAATCTCACAAGGTTCCTTGATTTTTCAAACTTTATTAAAGCAAACTTGAATCCTCTGCTGACCTGAGCAATCGGAGTGAAGATACTACCGCGAGGGGGATTATTCCGATAAGAAAATGTACCCGAAATCAAGCACAGTAATCCAGCTGCCATGGCAGCCGCAGAGACTCCGAAACCGATAAACATACCAGAATGTGTTTGGACCCAAATAAGAGCTGTGAGTGCAACAAGTTCTCCAATGCAAAAGGCAAAGTAGGCAGCATTGAAGAAAGAAGATAGCTTTTTAGAATCCTCCTTTTTGAACTGATCAGCCCCATGAGAAATAATGTTTGGTTTGAGACAACCACTTCCAAGTGCCACCAAATAAAGTGCCACATAAAATATCAAAGCCTTGTAACCATTGGCTTCCTCACACTTGCTTCTTTCTGTAAGCATGTCACAGTGGGGTGGCCTCATTTGTGGCAGATGAGCTTGAACAGAAAGTAATATAAAACCCTGTAAACATTAAACAAAAAAGTTCAAATTTTACTATCCACAGTATAACGTAGTGCTTGAAAAGTGAAAGGCAACTTACAGAGAGCTCCACAAAGCCAAAGATGAAGATTGTCCAAAAGCTGCCAAGATAAGAATCAGAGAGGAAGCCACCAAAGAGAGAGAGGAGGAAAACAGTCCCCACAAAGTTTGTGACTATGTTTGCTGATTTTGATAAAGGAAAGTGCATCTCATTCAATACATATGTTATCAGATTGTTTCCCACTGCTGCAATTGCCATCATCTCAAATGCTTGAACTCCTGTTATCATACACTAAAACAATAAAAAAAAACAAATACAATGCAATATTATTGCTTATGATTCTACTCTCTTAATTGCTTTTATATATCATGGAACTAATAGCTAGTTTAATATATATATATATATATATATATATATGTTATCTTCTTCAATTCACTTGAGAAGAAGAAGAAGAAGAAGAAGAAGAAGAAGAAGAAGAAAAGAAAGGGTGCAACTCATCAACTAATATGGTGGACAATAACATGACTATGTATATATGTAACCAATACCAAGAGAGAAAAAGAGAAAAAGAGACCAAGGACAAAAACAGCAGCAACTCATCAACTAATATGGTGGACAATAACATGACTATGTATATATGTAACCAATACCAAGAGAGAAAAAGAGAAAAAGAGACCAAGGACAAAAACAGCAGCAACCATTCCTCCATGTTTGTTAGGCTTGCAAGGTCTGCCTCTCCAATCAACAGAAACCACCTGTTCTACTGATGACTCAGACATGGAATTATCTCCTTTGAACTTATTGCTTGTGATCTTCTCCACTAAACTACCTCTTTAACTAACGGGTATATGTATATATATATCCTATCCAGATATATCAAGAATCACTTGAACAAAGATATATGCTAATTCTTTTGTAATTTTTTAGACACAACCAAGTAGTATTTATAATGCTATCCTGCCGATGTTTTCTCTCAATTCCTCTCCTCGTCAAGTTGACCCTTCTCTAGTAGTGGTATGCCATGGCCCATAGCAGGAATGTGCTCTAAAACTTAGCTAAGCAAGTCAGCCCCCAACACATAATTAACTTTGGCATCTACAGCTTACTTGAGAAGCTGACCTGTATAACAGTTTAGACATACCAAGTAGATACCGTATTATAGAAAATCGAAAACTTACAATACGTAGGGATTTGGGATGTGACAAAGAAGAATTTATTTCATCTTTACACACTAACATGGGTGGTGGTGTGGTGTCCATGTACCGATGTACATGTAACCAAACGCTAGCCATTCATGAACCATCATGATGATCATTCTCGTTTTTAATTAGTCATCTCTCTTAAAGTGGGTCATATATATATATATATATATTGCAAAGTCATGATCATATATATAGAGAGAGTGGAGCATTAAATATCCACTACTCTTTTGTGTTTTAGAAGATCAGTTGCTCTAATATCGTGTTTTTTCTACAAACTTTCGATGTCTACCCTTGAAATTTTTTCCATTTGATTTAGGGTGCGTAGCGCTTTTTAAATAGAACTTCTATAATAGATCGTTTTGTAGTAGAGCTTTTGATCATATACTTTTTGAGACACCATCACTAGTTTCATTCAATGTATAAAGTTAGACATCATCGATTGTATAAAAATTATTGGCTATGTACAATTATACTAAGCATAAACGAAAAATAAAAAGAAAAATCTTTATATATATATATATAAATTTTCTCCTCGGTGCTCACTGATATAAGGAAAACATAGAACATCCAAATCTAAGCTTGGTTTCATCAAATGGTTAGATTTGGTTCATTAAAACATATTTATTTATAAAAAATATATTTATACATTAAAGAAAAAGAATGTCTTTAAAAATTATTTTTTACATTATCAACAAGAAATTTCTCTTTCTATAAAACAAACAAAAATCTTTTCTATACTAATTTTCTTCTCTAAAACTGTTAACTCTCTCCTCATCAAATTTATTATGCAACAAACGCAAAAGAAAAAAAAATATTAACACAACTTTGATGAACCAATAATGTCTAGAGATCGGAGATACAACATGACTTTTTTTTTTTTCTTCAAAAAGACCAACAGAATATGTAAAAGAAAAATGGTAAAAAATTTAGGGATTGGTTTTTCATGATACATAACAGATTTCAAAAGCTATGATATTGAATGTAATAGCATGGTGGAAATTTTTTTCTTGTTTGAAGAAAAAAAAAAAGAAAAAAAAAAAAAAAAAAAAAAGTAAGGTATACTTAAGATGTGAATTTGCAATCAATTAAATCTATTAATCTCTTTAGAATATATAAAATTATATATACATTTCAGAAGAAAAATAAATAATTTACTAGAAATATGAATTGTTTAGGATCTTCAATTGTTTGCTTAATTTATTCATTGATTCATCAAAGTTTTGTTTTGCTTTTTTTTTTTTTAGTAGCAGGAGAAAATTGATGTGGAGAGAAGAGAAGTAGTTTTATTGTTGGAGAGAGAAGAAAATACTTATAGAAAAGATTTTGGTTTGTTTATTTATTTTTATAGAAAGAGAAATTTTTTGTTGAAAATGTAAAAAATAATTTGTAAAGACATTATTTTTCTTTAATGTGTATGTATATATACATATATATTATAAATATATGTATTTTAAAGAATCAAATCTAACCAAACCAAAGCTTATATTAGTGCGCACTGAGGAGAAAATGGATGTCCTATGTTTTTCAAACCAACGCTTAGATTTGAATGTCCTATATTTTTCTTATATCAGTACGCATTGAGGAGAAAATGATTATATATATATATATATTTTTTGATTAAAGGAGAAACATGACATAGAGGAAACACAACAACTGGTTGGGATCTAGCCAGAAAAACTCCTGCGCAGAGGAGAAGACAGAGAGAGAGCTAGCTTGTTTACATACATATATTATATAATTTTATTGAATGGTTTGGGTAAATGACTCTCAGGCCAGCGGCTCGAATCCTACTAGTAACGAAAACTTTTAAAAAAATACATGGTTCCAAATTAATAAATATTGTTAATATATATATATTTATATGTATATAATTTTATTGAATGGATGTATATATATGCCCTTTAAATCGGGTTTCGAATGAGGGTTCAAAATTTTGAAATTTTCGATGGATTTGTCGAAAATATCTATAATAATTTCAAAATATTGGGTATATTAAAATATATTTTAATATCAATTCCTCCTCTAAACTATGAAAATAATTAGGATATTTCAGTTGTTTTATTTACTTCTTTACGTCTAGGTTCTATGAAACTTTAATATATACTATGGAAGTGTGTACTTATATTATTAAGTGAAGCATGTCTTACTTTAAAGGGGTGTATTTGATCGAGCCAAAATAGATATGATTTTGACTTTCATTTTTCCTTCTCTTTTTGTTTGTTTCTCGGGCATATTCCCGTGATCTAACTATGTTAAACAAGTGTTTCAGGATAATTAGTGCCACAAGGGCATTGGTGAAGAAGGAGAAGGATTTGACACAAAAAGTGCAAAGGAAGGTGAAATAGGGCATTGTCACCATTTTGGTGTCACCAAAGGCACACCATGACAGAAGGCATGAAGCATTGAATGGCAAGTCAAGGAATTGTTGCAGTTGAAGTGTCGTTGTGAGTACAACCAAGACAGAGAGATTAAATTCTGATAAATCAATCAGGTATGATGTCGCGGTGGATTGTCGCTAGAGTGCCACAACCGCGACAGAGAAGAAGAAAACCTAAGATGTCAATCAGGTCTAGCGTTACTGTTAGTGTCGTTGTGTGACCAAACAACGACCACTTTCAGGATCTCAGATCCCATTGTCGCCCTTTAGATGTCTTTGTCGTCATAACCGCGAAAAGGATGAAAATCACCCGTGATAATTAGATCAAAGGACGAATAAACGTCTGTTGCGGTGGCGTTGCGGTCTCCAAAACCACTAAAGAAAGACCGCGACACATGCCATATCAGCATTTCTGGCAGTTAAAGTACATATCCGAGAGCCACTATAAAGCTTCTTCTTTTCCAATTTGAAATGAGTTCTTTCAAGCACGAAATTCTCAGATTCAGACTAGCACTCTCTCTTCCATACTTCACATATTCAACTTCCTCCATCTCTAATCTTGGACTATCTTTTTCATCCAAAAACTTAACACAAAATCTTGATTACTTCACCTAACCATTCCTCTCTTCCCATTCTCTACATTTCCCTACCTGTGTCACTACCCATTAGACATCCATTCATCTAGACACAGCCTCATCTACTATTATTTGCATTAGGAGCATCTTAGGATGGAAAGATCAAGCACTAAAGAAGGAGGCACAAGGGTGATTTCCTTATCTATTACTTCTTTGCTTTTAATTGTAACTATGTGTAACTAAATCCCATTCCGAGGGATTTATGTAAGGAACATTTGGATTTGGGTTTTGCTTAAGCTATATTGTATTTAAATTTCTATTTGTGTTCTATTCATTTGATAACTAGATCTTATTTATAATTGCCATTGTATACTACTAGTTGATTATACTCTTATTTAGGATAATTTGTTATACAATCTATCTTGGATTGACACCCTTGAATGATTAGGAACATAGTGAATAGGATAGATGGTTGGAGTATATCAACCACAATCATCTAAGCCTTGGTTTGTAATTAACTGATCCCACTTTGACCCCTTCTCTTTAATCGGTTAGGCATTTTGGTGGGAAGTGTTTAGGTTATGTTTCGACAACCTATTCACATTTAAGACTACCCAAATTCTTGCACTTCTTTTCCACATAACCAATTTACACACACTTACAGTATTTAACAAGTAGATTGTTTTAACAAGTTAATATGAATTCAATTAGACAAGTGTTAAAACAATACAAGTGAAAGTATGTAAGGAAACTAAAAGCACTAAAATCAACACAATTGATTTTTACGTGGTAAAACCTTCAAAGAGGAAACATCAAAGAGTTGATACCACAACCACCGGCAAGCAATTCACTATGAAAAAAAGGAGATACACACTCAAGACAATCAACACATGATATACTCCCTAAGCTATCAACTCCTGGTCTACCCTCGGGCCTAGTGAGTCACCTTGCCTACTTCCTATCCTAGATGTAACCAACACACCTCTAGGAAGCAACTTCCTATCCAAGATGCTCACGCTCTATGAAGCTTTTGTGCTTATCTATCTAGATACTCTTGATCCTAGACAAGACTTCTCGCTTAGTTAACCAGATCCCTTTGATCCTAACTAAGACTCTTTGCTTGACTATCCGGACCATATATCCTAGTCAAGACTTCTTGCTTTAAACAAAGCTTCACTCATTTTGAAAGAGACTTCAATCTTTTACAAGGCAAAATGATCTAAGTGATGCAAATGATGCAAACACAATCAAATAGAGCAAGTAGATCACACAAACTCTATACACATCCAATTAGAGAAACTAGATTAGGCTTTCAATTATCAATCACAAAGATATTTAGAAACCTAAGCATATGAATCAAACAAGAACTAGATTATAATAATAGAGATCACAATCCAAATATCCTAGTTCTTAGAACATGTGACTAAACCTAGAAATCAACAATCAAGCTTAAGTTATTTCTAGAATCAAGTTCATGTTCTTCAAGTTTATCAAAAAGATGTTCATATGAAATCATAAAGGATAAACTCAAAAATCAATCAACCAAGTCTAAAATTGGAATCAAAGACATTCTAAACATTTTTCATCAATCAATAAAGTAGATCCACGAAGTTGATCATAAAAAAAATGTTGAGAAGATGATTACCATACAAAAAGATATACCACGAACTGAAACCAAATGAATGTGTTAAAACTGGACATATTTTGACCTTGAAATGCTTAGGATTGTTCCTTTCCTCAAGACCAATGATTTTGGCTTTTGAGTCACTCAATTCAGAGTTGAAATGAGAGAGATATCACAAAATGAAATTGAAGAAGTTGTTAATATTTCTTTAGAATTTTCGAATATAAATTGAGGGAAAAGAGATGGATAAGAGAAGGAATTCGACCACCTATGAGGCCTTTGCCACCTCAGCTCCCCATGGGAAGTGCCTAAGCCTCACGAGGCAGAGAGGTGGCCTTCTTGTAAGGCCTACGCGCCCTCACGCTCCCTAACGAGAAGATGGCGTAAAATGGCCTTTGGCCATTCGCCTCCTTTGCACTCCTTTCGCGTTCTTCGACTATTCTTCGACCTCCGAACTCTAAATTTGAATATGTTTTCGGATTAAAAATCATGATTCCCTCACGCACAAAGAAAAATATGAAACTTTGACAAAAAGGTTATGAATTGGACTCGATACACGACAACGAAGACAACACATCGTATGAGAACGTAAAGTAGCGTAGCTTCCTAGTTTGAACTCGAAACCTAATGAGTGAGTAGCCGAAACAACTGGAACTCAATAAGGAATCATATGAGATCATGTTCAAGTCCAAAACAAAAGAAACACAAACAAATAAACACAAAGTCACACAAGTATGCCATTTCCTAGAGATAGTCCTAAAACATGCAATTCTACAATGTTTGTCAAATTGAGACTAATGAATGTGCATACTTCAACAAGTGTGTGAATGTGTTAAACCAAATGAGCACAACGATGCAAGGACACATATGAATGCAATGTGTGTGTGTGCGTCTATGCCTTGCAAGAGGAAGAAAAATCTCGATACCTTTAGCATCCAAGTAAACACATTTCCTCTTGAAGATGAACTTTACATGCGAAGTTGCTTTCCTTATTTGAAGCTTGATCTAATCATGAATCACCTAGGAAACTAAGCAATACAAACAAAGAGCCTTTTTTTTATGGAATCAAACTAACACAAATCTAAAAACTAACAAAATGGTTAACAAGTATGAGATTAGTTCATTAAAGTTAGTTTGATAAGCATTGCCCACAATCCACTTGCAATTTTATCATTTCTCTAATATTCTCTTAATTGATTACATTCCATATTCTTATAAAAAATTGTTGAGAATTCTATTTTCCCTATCATTTTTTGTTACATTTACATGCATTGTTTGATGGTTTCTCAAACCATACACTATCTATCTACCATGAATTACTTTATTGCATTTTAAATTAGTTAATTAATCCAACATATTACTCTAATTCCTTGTGGAACAAATCATTGCTTACCGTTTTACTAATCTTTTTATCCTAAGTGGATTCCTAAGTGGTTAAACATGGTTTTCAAGTGAACATATAAATACATTGTTTTGTTGAGTACAAAAACAACCTCATCAGTATTCAATTAGGATTCTTGAGGACATTTAAAGACATTATTTAAGTGATAGATTTTTATAGATTTTTACGAACTTTTATAAATCCACTTGGACTTTCATTGATTTGTTTAGACATCTATCTTAGACTTTCATGAATTTATTTAGATATCTATCTCAGATTTTCATGGGTTTGTTATCTCATACTTCTATTATAGATGAATGAATCATACAAGTATATGACCCAATCAGTTAGCTGAAGAGAAGTTCCATTTCAAACCTCTCTCAACTTTCATAACTCATCTTCATTGATTCTCATTGTTATCATTGTGTCTTGCATTCATCCACATATTCAAAGCTATAACATCTCTCCATTCATTAACCTCAGGTCGTTGTTGTTCTTGCGTTTGGAAAACTGGTTCAGGATCAACTTCATTAACTGGTTCAAGATCCACTTCACTATCTTCCTCAAATTCTTTAACATCCATATCTTCCCCATCAGTTTCATCTTCGTCAATTTCATCTACCTCAATTCCTTCCCCCCTCAAGTTCCTCTCCCTCTATTTTGTATTCTTCTAGTTCATTCTCTCCATACATGCTTGATTGAAACATTATATAAACGAACATCTAACCACCTAATAAAATCATTATCAAGTTACAAATACAATTTACAATAAGCATGTAAGAAAATTGACCAACCATCTAATAGATATCATCATTGAACTATTTAAAACAAACTGAAATTTGAACTAAAAAATATGAATTAATGTGAATTTTGGAGAGATTGTTTCCCAAAATCTTATTTAGTAAATAAACTAATACAAAATTTATATATCATTCAAGGTACCAGACTCCCTTGAATGTACTACAATAGTTACAGCAATTAGCTAAGTTCTAGGCTTGAGATAAAGAATAATCTTATCTCTTATTTTAAATAAAACTCTATCCTAGAAACAGTAAATAATAAAGATAAATACAAAGATAAATACTAATAATTCTACACCCCCCCCCCCCCCTCTCAAGCTGGTTGATATATGTTTATCAAACCTAGCTTGGTACATAATTCATCAAAACTTGTCCTAGCTAGTTGTTTTGTTAAAATATCTGCTGTATGAGAAGTAAATGGAACATAGCTCAAATTGACACTTCTTTCTTCAAGCTTCTCTTTGATGAAGTGTCTGTCTATTTCAACATGCTTTGTCCGGTCATGAAGTACTGGATTCCTAGCAATTAGAATAGCAGATTGGTTATCACAATACAGTTGCACAACACCGTCTTATGGCATCCTCAATTCGGTTAACACCCTCTTCAGCCAAACTCCTTCACAGATTCTTTGTGCCATTGCCCTAAACTCTGCTTCAACATTGCTTCTTGAAACTAAAGACTGTTTCTTGCTTCTCCAGATCATAAGATTGCCCCACACGAAAGTACAGTAACCGGATGTGGACCTTCTATCAGTAACGGACCCCGCCCAATATGCATCTGTAAAAATCTCAACAGCCTTACTATTATTTTTCTTAAAAAATAATCCTTTGCCCTGGGTCAATTTCAAGTACCTTAGAATCTTGTACACTGCCTCTATATGCTCCTCAGTAAATCAATTCATGAATTGGCTAACTGCACTAATTGGAAAACCTATGTCTAGACGTGTATGTGAAAGGTAGATTAGCTTCCCTATTAATCTTTGATACCTCCTTTTATCAACCGGTGCACTTCCCTCATCACTTCCTAACTTCATGGTGTAGTCCATTGGATTGTCTTTTGGCTTACAATCCTTCATGCCAGTTTCTTTCAACAAGTCCAGAACATATTTACGTTGTGAGACTGTTATCCCTTCTTTAGACCGTGCTATCTCTATGCCTAGAAAGTATTTAAGACTTCCTAGGTCTTTTATTTTGAACGCTCTTGCCAAAACCTGCTTCAAAGCTTGTATTTCTTCTTCACAATTATCTGTGAGAATGATATCATCTACATATACTATAAGAATGGTTATTTTACCTCCAATTGAATGCTTGACAATCATGGTGTGGTCAGTTTGGCACTGTATGAACTTACATTTCTTGACAGCTTTGGTAAAACGATCGAACCAAGCACACGGGGACTGTTTCAGTCCATACAAACTCTTTTGAAGTTTGCAAACCAGATTGTTGCCCCCTTTCTTCTTCAAACCTGGTGGAACACTCATATAAACCTCCTCCTCAAGGTCACCATTTAGGAATGCATTTTTGACGTCCAGTTCATGAAGTTTCCAATCCAAACTAGCTGCTAAGGATAGTAAAATCCAAATTGTATTAAGCTTAGCAACTGGTGCAAAGGTCTCCTCATAGTTTATTCCGTACATTTGAGTAAAACCCTTCACTACCAGCCTTGCTTTATACTTTTCCACCGTTCCATCAACTTTGTATTTAATCATGAACACCTATTTACATCCAACTGGGTGTTTTCCTTCTGGCAGTTCTGTTACAAGCCAAGTCCGGTTTTTCTCCAAAGCCTGGAGTTCCTCATTAACAGCAATCTTCCATTCCAGTACCTATAGTGCTTCCTCAACACAATTTTGTATTTGTGTCTACATAAGATCTGTAGAGAATGCTTGAAACTGTGGAGATAGACCTGTGTAAGAGATATACTTACAGAGTGGATTTAAAGGCCTACTGCGACATTTTCTGACCCCCTTTCTGAGTGCAATTGGTTCCTCACTTCTATCTATTTCATGGCTGCTATATTTTTCTTTTCTACTTGTTCTTCAGGTTTGTTTTCAAGAACTGTTTTGCCCAGATCAGATTCATGACTTTGTCTGTCTTGAAGTGGGTCTGTTACTTGTTTCAAGTTTCTTCCTTTTTGTGAAAAAACAATGAGAGGTTTTTCAGTATTTTTTGATTGTCTCGATTCAGACAGAATTGGTTCAGGAGTGTTTTACTGAATTTGATCTTCTTGAATATGACTTTGGCTAGGACTGTGAGGTGTTTGGGTTTGTGGACTCAGAAATGTTTGAGTTTGAGTGGGATTCTTAGTCATTCTATTAGGAGAATCATTAACAGGATAAAACACAATTTCTTGCTAAATTTTAGGCTGACCAAAATACCTAGAAATAGAAGAAATAACAGACTTTTCAAATATTGAATTACCCAAATCACGGTAGAACTTTGAATCCCAAGAACATACAGAATCGTTCTCCTCCTTGTTTTTGGTATAAAATGGCTGAGTTTCCAAAAAGGCAGCATCTTTGGAATAATAAAATTTATGTGTAGAGGGAGAATAACATTTAAACCCTTTTTGTGTTGGGGAGTATCCAACAAACACACACTTAAGAGATTTTGGGTCTAACTTACTTCTATGAATTTGATTTATGTGAACAAAAACAGTACATCCAAATACTTTAATAGGAAGATCTAAAATCAATTTGGTATTTGGATAATTTTTCAGAAAAACATTGTAAGGAGTTTGAAAACTAAGAACTCTAGAGGGTAGCCTGTTAATTAAAAAAGTTGTTGTCAAGACTGCTTCTCCCTAAAGACTCTTAGGCACATTACTAGTGAAAATTAATGATCTAGCTACTTCTAGTATATGTCTATTTTTCCTTTCTGAGACTCCATTTTGTTGTGGAGTCTCGATACAGGAACTTTGATGGACAATACATTCCTGTAGCAAAAAATTGTTTAAAACAGTATTAAAAAACTCCTTCCCATTATCTGTTCTGAAAATTTTAACCTTTGTTTCAAATTTATTTTATATCATTTTGACAAAATTTGGAAAGATTTTACTCACTTCATTTTTCTCTTTCATAAGATAGATCCAAGTGAGTCTAGTATGGTCATCAATAAATGTGACAAACCATCTAGCTCCAGTGATATGTGGAACCCTAGCCAGACCCTACACATCACTATGTATTACTGTGAAAGGATGAGATTCTTTATAATTCTGATTTAGATAAAAAAAAACGAGTCTATTTAGAAAGATTGCAAATTTCACAATGAAAAAATTGAGGCTTTTTATTGCGGAATAATTCAGGAAATAGTTTTTCTAGGTACAAAAAGTTAGGATTTTCTAATCTATAATGCCATAGAAAAACTTCTCTATCTTTATTCAAATTAGAATCACTATCCTTATTTAAAGAAACACTGCTAACAAGATTCCTAGGGAAAGACACACTCCTTGCTGAATAAGGTTGCTTGTTGGAATCGGATTTCACCTAAAACAAGTAAATTCCAGTGTTCAATTCAGCACTGTCAATCGTCTTCCCTGAGCTCAAGTCCTGAAACATACAACCAGCAGTAGAAAACTTAACTTTACAGTTCATATCAGCAATTAACTTACTTATTGAGAGGAGATTACAATCCCAATCCGGTACATATAGAACTGATTGCAGAGTAATATGAGGAGAGATAACAATCAAACCTATTCCAGCCACTTTAGACAATGAACCGTTGGCTATTTTCACAGATGATCCACCATGACTAGGAGATAATCTCTCAAACAATGACTTGTCTCCAGTCATGTGATCAGTAGCTCCTGAGTCGACAATCCAAGACCCCTGTGTATTTTTTCTAGAGTATAAATCAGACAAGAAATTACCTTTTTAAGCCACTGTCCCAGTTCCAACAATTGAATGCTGGGAATTGAAGAGCTTTTGCAGCAAATCCATTTGTTCCTTGCTAAAAAGACTCTATTCGTTGGACTGTGATGAATCACCACCTGCTACATGGTTCCCACGACTCTCATTGCTTGACCTAGGCTTCCAGTTAGCAGGTTTTTCATGTAACTTCCAACAATACTCTTTTAAATGACCAATCTTCTTACAATAATCACACCAAGGTCTTCCTTTGTTTGCTTTGCTCTCCCCTGCAGCAATCTGACTTCCATGAACAGCCAAAGCAGATCCCTCAGACTCCCCAGACCTGATACTGTCAGACTTACTTGATGCACCCATCATGACAATTTTCCTACTCTCCTCCCTTCTAATCTCAGAAAAAACCTCAAGTATTCCAGGCAAGGGCTTGATTCCCAAAATCCTTCCTCTAACAGCATCTAAATTCGGATTTAGACCAAGTAGAAATTGGAATATCCGTTTCTGCTCCACAATATCTTTAAATAATTTGCTGTCATCCGGGTCTTTCCATTGATACTTCTCATACAAATCAAGTTGCTGCCAATTTTAGGTTAGTTTATTAAAAAACTAAGTGACAGTTAACTCACCTTGCATTAGATCAAAAAGGGCACTTTCAATACCAAACAATTCTACTATGTTGTCACTGCTGGAGTAAATCTGCTTTACTGCATTCCAAATCTCCTCTGCAGTTTCGTATAGCAGAAAATTCTCACCAATTTCATTAGTTATTGAATTGATGAGCCAAGATTTTACCATGCTGTTCTCTGCCTTCCATTGTTTGTAGGCTGAATCCTCCTTGTTTGGTGGTTCAGTGGCACCGGTAATATGATCATCCCTTCCTTTTACTTGAATAAAACACAGACTGAGACCACTAAAGGTAATTGTGTCCTGTGAGTTTATGCCCAATGATTGGCATATGGGAAGTGTTATCATTATTCCAATTATTAGATCCACCACCACTGTTTTAAGATGATGGTTCTTTAGAAGAAGTTGTGGAAGACTTCTCTAAAGGGGAAAGATTAGTCATTTCGTAATTTGTTATTTTAGGTTTTTAGAGGAGGCTCTGATACCATGTGAATTTTGGAGAGAGTGTTTCCCAAAATCTTATTTAGTAAATAAACTGATACAAAACTTATATATCATTCAAGGTACTAGACTCTCTTGAATGTAGTACAGTAGTTAGCTAAGTTCTAGGCTTGAGATAAAGAATAATCTTATCTCTTATTTTAAATAAAACGGTATCCTAATAAAATAAATACAAAGATAAATACTAATAATTCTACAAAATTAACCAAATATCTCATTCTATAAACATATATATGAACCAAAAATTAAGTAAATCTTTTATTCACACAACACTATAAAGAATCATAAATAGTATAAACGATGAACGATTATAAACAAACAATGATGAACTAATCGAATAACCATGCAAACAATAATAAAACATAAGCATATTCAACTAATCATATAAACAAAAAATAATCAACTAATCGAATAACCAAGCAAAGCAAAACATAAAATATTGAAAAAAAAAAGTATAACACTAACCCAAACCTTGTCACAACTGACCACCCTTTGATCCACAATTTTTAATTAATTCTCTACAGCTTCAAATCTTACAAAATTTGACATGGATAATCTAGACATATAGGAAATACTACAATAAAATTATCAATTTAATCCATGATCATTTTTATATGAAAACATTCATTCTTTTCTTGTTTCCCGAATCTGTCAAGCAAAAATCAATATTGACCTTTGATCACTCCAAAAATTATAACAATTTTTTTTATTCATTTATAATCACGAAACTTTACAAATTAACAGTAGACATAACATTCTATCTAAATATAATTTTTCATAATGTTCTAGATAGAAAAATCAACCCAAATAAATTTATGAATTCTAGCTATTTGTCAAAATAGAGGGGTTTCAGTAGGCCTTTGTATATTTCGAAAACACAAAGAGTCCACCAAAATCCTTGGGGAGAAGGCTGGACTTTTATGGCCTTTGATATTAATACCTCTCACCATCAAGTCCACCGAAATTCATGACTTGAGAAAATCCTTTAAAATCCAGTCCCAATTGAATACATCTTGATTTTTTCAGACATTTTTAAAGTCTCAGTTCAATACACCCGGATTTGGAATGACTTTTTATAAGTTCAACAATTGCAATAATAATAATATCAACCCCAAATGGAGGAATTAATTTCAATCACAATCATATCAACCCCAAACATGAAGGAATTGGTTGCTATCACAATCATATCAACCCTAAGCATGGAGGAATTGAATTGACCCCAAACAAGGAGGAATTGAGTGCAATCACAATCATATCAACCTCAAATATAGAGGATTTGATTGTTATCTCGATCATATCAACCCCAAATAAGGAGAAATTGACTGTAAACACACACATACAGTTATTACAAATTAAGTTTAATGCATTCTCAATATTTAAGAAACAAGGAAGCAATGTGAACGTATCACAAAAGAGAACAAAGTTTAGCATACTATACTCCCCATTAATAAATGCTCTATCTAAGATCAAGAAAGGATATTGTTCACAATGATATCCACACAATCACAAAATCAAGCAATTTAAAAGAAATTCAACAAAATAAGCTCCACAAACTATGAGAGATACATCAAAATTTTTAATTTCTCTCATAATTCTTCTAAAATTGCTAGTATCAAATTCACTTGAAAGCATGACAAGTGTGTGTGTGGATTTGCTTCAAACATATATAAGTAGTAATTGGATTATTAACATGCAAACCATATTAACATCTATTCATCTTAAACTTTTCCATTCAAGGTCAAACCGATTATCATCCGGTATTTTTGCTTTAAGAGAATAGATTTCAACATATGAGCGTATGTGTGAATGTGGCTCGTTATCACATTTCTGTTTTTCAATCCAAGCAATCACAATTTTCAACTATACTCCTTTTAATATTTTGAAGCTATTAATCAAAATTTTTTTTTTATTGATTGTTTTCAACACTTCTTTGATTTTTTAAACATAAACATATATGCTTTATTATGGCTTTCACTCATCATAATGGTGTAGCTCTTTCCTACATTGGGTAGCTACAAAACCAAAATGTGTAGCCCTTTTCATGAAGGTTCTCGTTGAGTTCTGTGTAGTTGCTGAAGTAAAATGGATACTAACCAAATGTCATCTATCATGTACTAGTCAGAAGATTACTAGGTTCATATTCCATAACTCAAATATCTTCAAACTCAACTTACTCGAACTAAACATATAAGAGAAGCAAAATGTGCACTTTTGAAAACCAAGTTTTAAGGCTTAAAAGTGCATGATCTAAAAGTAATACCAAGAGATTTACTTACGATCATTACTTCTCAAGAGAGTAGTTTTCAAAAAGTATCAAGCTCATATTTTTTGAAAATATGTCACTCATCATTTAAACAAACATTTCATGCATCATGTATAAGATCATTGTGAACAATTCACTAAATGATCTTTAGAGAGAAAATGTCAACGAGAACCATATGAAGCTATACTAGTTCTCTAATATGACATGCTGCATGATGTTATGCAAGCATAAAGTCAAAAGATGAAAAACAAGAAAACAAGCATCAGGATATAGATATACTTTAGCAAGCTTTTTCATCAATGCAAAGCCTTCGTTCTTTTTATGAGCTCTCTTGGCTTGTTTGTTCTCATGACAACAAGTTGTTGGTGTATCATCTCGAGAGAATAAAGACTACACACTTCAACTCAAACACATATAAAAATGATTTTCTCTAAAAGTCTTAACAAAAATCATCACCAACTAGATTTCATAATAAACTTCTCTAAAGTAAATCAATAAATTTTGACTATCATAACAAATTGTGAGATGGCTAAGTTCATGTCAAAGTCATAGAGAAACAAAGCTATCTAGCTATATTACTCAAAACTAGACACTAATCTTAAAACTAATTCACATGTACAACTTACACTAATGGTAAGAGTACTCACCCTTGACCCATTTGATCTTAGGACATAAACCATCATAATCATTTCTCACAGCAATATTATATCTAGAAGATAAATCATTAACTATCTTATTTATAAAGATATTACTCATGTTAAACACATCATTATTGCCATCAACAAAGATATCATCAAGACTATGCATATAATCATGTGAAACACTTTTTGTCACCCAAATCTTCTTGGCAATCTTCTTGACATGATTATCATTATCCCACACAACATTCAAAGTGTTATCATGTTTAGAAACATTCAAAGAAGATTTTCTCATCTCACTAGCATGCATCTCATTCCCTAGTTTGTATTGTCTAATATACTCATGGCATCTAGGTTTAATATGCCCTAAAATATTACAAAAATGACAAACCAGGATAAACTTAGAGGTGTTATTTATGATTCTAGATTTAATCACATGCTTAGGATAATGACTAGGCAACTTTTTACCAACAGTTTCATGATGCACAATTCCAAGTTTGCATTGCCTAATGTATTCATAACACTTAGGTCTAATGTGACCAACCACATTACAATAATGACAAATCGGAATAAATTCATAAAAGTTGCTATTTAGGTGAGAGTGTACCAATGGTGAATGCTCCTTACTCTTCTTGATTTAGCTTTTGACTTTGGAAGAATTGGTCTTTGAAATCCTTTTGTTCCTTAGTGACTTGCCTGTAGTTGTAGAAGACTCCACTTGCTCATCTACAAAGCCTAAGTCACTTGAATATCCATGAAGTATACCAAGCTCTTCGGCCTTCATGATTTCCAATTCATCTTCCTTGCCTTTGATCGTTTCCTTCAAGAAAAACAAATCATTAGCAAAATAACTCATTAAATTTTCTAACACACAAGCGCCTTCAACCATCTTCTTTTCTTGACATTATCACTTCACTCTTCACTTTAACTTCCTTTAAGGCTTCATCTCTTTCCTTCTCAAGAGTTTGGACTATTGCCATCAAGTTGAAGTTGGTGGTCTTTGATTTGCAATTCTCTTCATTGAGTTGCAAAGTCAAGTGATCATGTCTATCTTGATTGTCCTTTGGGAAATCCTTTTTTTCTTCAATTTCTACTTGATGCGAAGTCGTCTCACATAAACATTACCATCCAAGGAATCTAGTTACTCTCCATCTTTGCTTTTAGCACTAATATTCTCTTTAAGCTTATCAACAAAATTGTTAGTAGACAAATACCAAGTAGAAAATAAAGAACCACATTTACGGATAATTTGAAGAATATCCTATGCCTTTTTTGTTTCATCAACAAGAGATTGACAATCAACACAAACACTATTTGACTTAAGGTTGTTTGTTATCTATAGATAGTAAATAATATTGTAGATCCCGAATCACATTAATTACCTTAAATGACCCGCTCTTATACTAATTGAAATACCTACAAGATTATACTAAACAACCTAAAGGGGGGTGAATAGGTTGACACTCTCTTTTTAAAAACTCTTTCGAGATTTTTGTCCAACACTTGGTGAGCAAACAAATTAACCTTTAACATGATTTTCATTAGATAACAACTATCACTTGTAAGCTCAAAACACCACCCTTAGTCTACAAACAAATAACAAGAGACAATGTATCTCATATACAAATATATTCAATGCAAAGCAAATTCCACAAGTTGTACTTTTAATATTGAAATGTAAATTCATTAAGTAGAACTATACAACTTGATATAGAATTCCACAAGATACAATGTTCAAATACTACAAAGATACAATAGACAAATACAACTTTGGTCAAAATAATGTTTGCATTCTAATCATTACAAAGAATATTGTTTACAAGGATGTGAATAAATAAATAACTAAACAAGATACATTGATCATACATACAAATATAAAGAGATAGGGATAGAGACATTTGAAACATTATTTTTACGTGGCAAAACCTCCAAAAAGGAAACATCCATGAGTTGAATCCACAACCATCTGCAAACTATTTTTCACTATGTCGAATAAAAGTACATCCTCAAAAGTTACCAATCCACATGATCCACTCTCTAAGATATCCCTTTTACTCTACCCTCGGGTCTAATGAAAGACTTTGCCTACTTTCTATCCAAGACCCTTCACTCATGTCTCTAGAAAGCAACTTTCTATCCAAGACACTTCACTCATGTCTCTAGAAAGATTTCTTGTATGAATATCCGGATCATCTTGATCCTAGCCAAGACTTCTTGCACAATTATCCGAATAATCCCGATTCCAATCAAGACTTACTTGCTTAACTATCTGGATCATCCTGATCATAGTTAAGACTTCATGCCTTTTACAAGGACTTTCTATTCGTGATCTATGTATGCAAATGCAAACATGTGCAACATAGAATATAACATCAATATATCGAATGGAAACTAGATATAGTCACGAAAGTTCACAAATCAAAGTTGTCTAGCTATTATATATGAACAAAAACCTAGAACATGAGAATCACCAAAACACACTTAACACCCAGATTTATTCACACAACTAAAGCTTGAAATAAAGCATATACATTAAGCATATATTCAAGACTTTAGAAATATAACCAAAAATGCTAGATCCATAAGATATGATCAATATAGTCTCTAGCGATCATTTAGAGCATATATTCACACAATAATCAATTAAATCTTAATAGGCTCTAAATATAAGATAAATGTGCTAATCCTAAATATAATCAAATAAAGAGTCCTAGCACATTCAAAGGCTATCAATCATCAAATCAAAGTCAATTAAAGGACAAATAGCTTTAGGTTATAAGCTAGTCACAATACAATACACAAATATGTGGAATCTTAGATTTTAGAAAACCTAGATCACATATAAGTCTCTAATTAGACAAATCTAACTTATAATTGAAGATCTATCTCTTATCAACATTTGTTCAAGTAACATACACTAAAATAGGAAGAAGACCCAAGGTAATTGAACATTTGAAAGTGCAAAACCCAAAAGATAATCAAATACCTTGTTAACTTGAGTGCAGTTACGAAATCTGTGTAGAAACACCAAAATAATTGAACATAAGACTTCAAGGTTGCTTAGAGATGATAGAGGACTTCTAGTTGAAAAATATCCCTTTAGATCACTCAATTTCAAGTTGAAATGAGTGAGATATGGTGATTTGAAGTTGAGAGAAATTTCTGAGACATTTCTACACTTAGTCTTCTTAATTTGAAAAATGGAAGGGAAAAAGGATTTAAAGGAGGGAACACTACCAAAAAAAAAAAAAGGCTATTGTGTCGAAAAAAATTCGTCCCAAAATCCATCATCTCAAGTGAGTCACAATAGGTTCTTTGGGACAAATTTTGAAATTCGTCCCTACAAACTACCTATGGGGATGATATTTGTTCGTCCCAATTGATAATGTATAGGGACAAAATTATTCGTCTCCAAAAACAATTTGTAGGGACGAATTGTATTTCGTCCGTTTTGACAACCTATAAGGACGAAATATTTCGTCCCCTTAAATAATTTTTCGTCCCTTTAGATATCCTATAGGGACGAAATTAAAATAAAATAAAAAATCCCTTTAGATCACTCAATTTCAAGTTGAAATGAGTGAGATATGGTGATTTGAAGTCGAGAGAAATTTCTGAGAAATTTCTACACTTAGTCTTCTTAATTTGAAAAATGGAAGGGAGAAGGGATTTAAAGGAGGGAACACTACCAAAAAAAAAGGCTATTGTGTCGAAAAAAATTCGTCTCAAAATCCATCGTCTCAAGTGAGTCACAATAGGTTCTTTGGGACGAAATTTGAAATTCGTCCTTACAAACTACCTATGGGAATGATCTTTGTTCGTCCCAATTGATAATGTATAGGGACAAAATTATTCGTCCCCAAAAACAATTTGTAGGGACAAATTGTATTTCGTCCCTTTTGACAGCCTGTAAGACGAAATATTTTGTCCCCTTAAATAATTTTTCGTCCCTTTAGATATCCTATAGGGACGAAATTAAAATAAATAAAAAAATCCCTTTAGATCACTCAATTTCAAGTAGAAATGAGTGAGATATGGTGATTTGAAGTCGAGAGAAATTTCTGAGAAATTTATACACTTAGTCTTCTTAATTTAAAAAATGGAAGGGAGAAGGGATTTAAAGGAGGGAACACTACCAAAAAAAAAAAAAAAAGGCTATTGTGTCGAAAAAAATTCGTCCCAAAATCCATCGTCTCAAGTGAGTCACAATAGGTTCTTTGGGACGAAATTTGAAATTCGTCCCTACAAACTACCTATGGGGACGATCTTTGTTCTTCCCAATTGATAATGTATAGGGACACCAAAAACAATTTGTAGGGACGAATTGTATTTCGTCCCTTTTGACAACCTATAAGGACGACATATTTCGTCCCCTTAAATAATTTTTCTTCCTTTAAGATATCCTATAGGGATGAAATTAAAATAAAAAAAAATCCCTTTAGATCACTCAATTTCAAGTTGAAATGAGTGAGATATGGTGATTTGAAGTCGAGAGAAATTTCTGAGAAATTTCTACACTTAGTCTTCTTAATTTGAAAAATGGAAGGGAGAAGGGATTTAAAGGAGGGAACACTACCAAAAAAAAAAAAAAAAAGGATATTGTGTCGAAAAAAATTCGTCCCAAAATTCATCGTCTCAAGTGAGTCACAATAGGTTCTTTGGGACGAAATTTGAAATTCGTCCCTACAAACTACCTATGGGGACGATCTTTGTTCGTCCCAATTGATAATGTATAAGGACAAAATTATTCGTCCCCAAAAACAATTTGTAGGGACGAATTGTATTTCGTCCCCTTAAATAATTTTTCGTCCCTTTAGATATCCTATAGGGACGAAATTAAAATAAATAAAAATTTATTTGTTGCCCAGCCATCACCCACACACACAACACACCCACCAGCTCATCACAATTAATCAGTGTTCTCGTGATGGGTCGAACTTGACACTCAAGTGTAACCAAGCTTTATTCATCTTTCCACTGCTTTACTTGTTATTAAATTTTTATTGATTATTTTTCAATCAAAATTTTATTTGTAGATCGATTCCATTAATTTAAATTTTATTTTTATATGATAAATAAATTGATATTAAAAAAATTATTATAACATTTAATTAAACTATTTTGTTAAAATCATATATTGTCAGATCAAATGGTCAATCGTTAATCGTACTCAGAATTAGATATGACCTCTGTTCCAGTTCTGGATTCAGAACCAGCAGTTCCAATTTTTGATACGGAACCAGCGGTTTCAGTTCCGGTTTCGGTTCCGACGGTTTGGTTCTTTTAAAAAAAAAAATTAATAATAGAAAACCACTTAAGACTAATAGTTATTGATCCTTATGAAAAACTTATTGGGGAAAAACAAAATTTATCTCGATAGTTAATCACTTTGGACGAACAAAATGATCCATACTATATCATTTTCTAATTTATATGGTAATTTACTTATTAATATATCTTTAACGAAAAATTTCAAAAAAAAATCAAGAATTTTCAACAAAATTAATTAATTATTATAATTTTAAATAAAAAAAAAAACCTATTGAGACGAAAATAATTTGTACCAATAGGTCGTCTATTGGGACGAATTATATATTTCGTCCCAATAGACGTCCTATTGGGACAAAAACAATTCGTCCCTAAAGGTCAACAAAATTAATTAATTAATATAATTTTAAATAAAAAGAAAACTATTGGTATTTCATCCCAATAGACCACCTATTGGGACGAAAAAAATTTGTCCCTAAAGATCAACAAAATTAATTAGTTATTCTAATTTTAAATAAAAAGAAAACCTATTATAACGAAATAAATTCGTTAAATTCGTCCCAATAGGCAGTCTATTGGGACGAATTATGTATTTCATCCCGATAAACCTCCTATTGGAACAAAAAAATTTCGTCTCTAAAGGTCTTACCACATTGGACAAAATAAGTCCCAATAGACATTCCATGGGACAAATATTTATTTGTCCCATGGAATGTCTATTAGGACAAATTTTGTCCAATGTGATAAGACCTTTAGGGACGAACTATTTTCGTCCCAATAGAAGGTCTACTGAGACGAAATACAAAATTCGTCCCAATAGGTCTATTAAGATGAAAAAAAAAAGCGTCCTAATAGAGTTTCGGCCCAATAGACCTTTTTTTCTTGTAGTGGAAGATGAAATGGAGAGAAGGGAAAAACAGGAAGCCTTTTGCACCTGTCCATATTAGCTCCCCATGGAGGCATATGGCCTCCACGAGGGCAGAGGAGGTTCCTTCCCGTGGGGCCCACGTGCCTCCACGCAAGGCCGGTTGAAGTTATAGGCAACTAAGGTAGTTGCCTAATGCCCCACCTAAATTCAAGGCCCCATATTTTCATTTTCAAAAAATATGTATATATATCTTAACAATTAATATTCAATATTTTTTATTTCTATTTATTACTCAAAAAATATCTCTTTTTTTACTTCTATATTACCGTTTATTCCTATTTTTAAGTAATAGATTCCTATTTTCAAGTAAACCACATTTAAGTGGACTTAAATACTCATTAATGTTATTTTTTTTTCCTTTCAAGTTTCAACGGTTATTTTTTATATATTATATATTGTTAATAAAATCTATTGTTTTATATATTCTATATTCAATCAAGTCCTCTTATTGCAATCTGCAAATTGAAATCAAACCTACTGAGATCAAACTCTCTTACTATATCTTCTTTCTATCAACATTCCGGCCTTCCAGGTTTTATTGTTCTAAACTATGTTACTTTAAATTTTTTTTTTTTGTCATTTTATTTATTTATTTTTCATCTATAACTTAATTATTTTTTTTTTTTAAAAGCTTTTATAATTGATAATCTAATATTAGACACTAGACATAAGACATTAGACATGTCTAGTAGAAAATACAAATCCGGATACGAAAAACTAAAAAAAAAAAAAAAAAAAAAAGAATAGAAAAATTAGTTGAATCGCAAAAAGGGGCTCAGGATAAATTTGTAACAAGTAGCAAATAAAGTACAGACTTGAATGAAAATTTAATGGCTGAACAATCAAATCCAACTGAATTGATAGATAACATTGAACAAAATGATATCAATACATGCAACATCACACTCATTAATGAAGAACATGAAAAAAATACAAGGAAAAATAAAACAAATGTAGAAACAATTATCTCTGATAGTGTCTATATCCTGGAAATTGAGATAACATTGATAATAAGATAAGAGATTTAATAATAGAAAAGGGCCCAATTATAGAGAACAATATTACTTTCCCAAAAGATGAAAATTGTAGGCATTTCTCTGCATCACACTATATTAGAAAATTGCCCAATGGAGAAAAACATGATAGAAGATTGTTGATGTATTCCAAAGAATTTGATAAAGTCTATTGTTTTTGTTGCAAATTGTTCAACACAAAGTTTAACAAAAATCAACTAGGTAATGACGGAACTAAAGATTGGAAAAATCTTAGCACTAAGATTAAAAGTCATGAAACAAGCAACGAACATATAACTAATATGAATGCATTGGTTGATCTACAAGTAAGATTGTTAAAGAATAAAGCAATTGATAAAGGTATCCAGGAAAAGATTAACAAGGAAAGAGAACATTGGAAAAAAGTATTAATAAGGATTATTGCTGTGATGAAAAATCTTGCTAAAAACAATTTGGCTTTTCGTGGAAAGAATGAGAAAATCTATCAAGAAAATAATGGGAACTTTTTAAGTCTAATTGAAATGATAGCAAAATTTGATCCAACAACGTATGAACATATTCGACGAATTCAAAATGGTGAAATTCATAATCATTACCTTGGACACAATATACAAAATGAGTTGATACAAATGCTAGCACTTGAAATCAAAAATTCAATTATTAAAAAAATTAAAGACGCAAAATATTTTTCGGTTATACTTGATTGTATTCTAGATACAAGTCATCAAGAACAAATGACACTTATACTAAGATATATAGATGTTACAAAAATTCCAATACAAATAGAAGAATTTTTTTTAGAATTTTTAAAAGTAGTTGATACATAAGGAAAAGGCCTTTTTAATGAACTTGTGAGTGCAATAAAAAGTTTAGAACTTGATATCAATGATGTACAAGGACAATGATATGATAATGGGTCTAACATGAAAGGAAAGGAACAAGGTGTACAAAAAAGACTATTAGAAATAAATCCTAAAGCCTTTTATACTCCATGTGGTTGTCACAGTCTTAATTTAGTTCTTTGTGATATGGCAAAATCTTGTCCTAGAGCTATTTCATTTTTTGGTACTATACTATGTATATATTCATTATTTTCTTCTTCAACAAAACGATGGAAAATTTTACAAGATAACATACATAATTTAACTGTCAAATCTTTATCACAAACACAATGGGAGAGTCGCATAGAAAGTGTTAAAGCAATAAGATTTCAAGCACCACAAATTAGAGATGCTTTAATTCAACTAGCGGAAACTAGTGATGATCCTAAAACAAAGAGTGAAGCAAATTGTTTAGCAACATATGAATTAGAAAATTTTGATTTTTTGTTAGGTATTATTATTTGGTCTGTTAATTCTGTTAGAAAGAACTTACAAAATGAAGATATGCAAATTGATTTAGCCATAGATCAGTTAAAAGTTCTAATTTCTTTTTTCGAAAAATTTAGAGAAAGTGGATTTGCAAATGCTATGATTTCAGCAGTAGAGATTGCAAAAGAAATGGACATTAAACCTATTTTTTGTGAAAAACGTGTTATTCGGAGGAAAAAACAGTTTGATGAGAATGATAATGATGAGAGAATTCTATCTATGGCAGAGTCTTTTAAAATTGATTATTTTTTTATACTTAGTAGATCAAGCTATTTCTTCAATTAGGAAAATGTTTGAGCAATTTCAACTGTAAGATAATATTTTTGGTTTTTTAGTTAAGTTTAAAAAATTAAAGTCATTAGACGATGACAATTTGAAAAAATATTGCCAAAATCTTGAAAGTGTTTTGAAACATGACGTGCTTTCGGATATTGATGGTTTAGATTTATTTTTTGAATTAAAAGTTTTAAAAGAAGTTTTACAAGATGACATAGATACTCCTCTTGAAGTACTTAACTATATAAAAAAAGTTGATTCTTTTCCAAATGCATTCATCACTTATAGAATATTATTAACCATACCAATAACTTTTGCTTCAGAAGGAAGAAGTTTCTCAAAATTAAAATTAATAAAATCTTACTTCAGATTTACAATGTTACAAGAACGATTGAATGGATTAGCTATATTATCAATTGAAAAAAAAATGTTAGAAAATTTAGAATTCAAAAATTTAATAAACAATTTAGCATCCCAAAAAGCAAGAAAAATTAATTTTAAATAAACTGTTTTTACTGTATATTTAATATATTTTGACATATACATCCAAGGCCTCATTTTATAAATTCGCCTAAGGCCTCGGATACCTTTGAGCCGCACCTACCTCCACGGGGAAGGGTGCAAATGGTTTTTTATCATACTTCTCTTCTCTTGCGCACCTCTCACGTTCTTCAACCGTTCTCTGGCATCCAAACTCTAAATTTGAATCCGTTTTCAGATTACAAACCATAACTCTCTCATATACATGAACGACTACAAATTTAACCAAAAACTTGGAATTTGACTTGATACACAAAGACAAAAAATTATGCATATTAAACACACGGAAAGTTTCGTAACTTCCAACTCGAAACTCGAAAACTTATGAATGAGTAATCGAAACAAAACTTATAATAGTTGACAGTTATTTAATGACAGTTTTACAAAACTGTCAACAAACTTATAATAGTTGACAGTTTTGTAAAACTGTTATTAAAATACTGTCAACTATTATTGACTGTTTCTAATAACTGTGAACAAATTGTTTTTCAAAATTTTTATTTATCTTTAATAATTTTTTTAAACTCTTACTTCCTATTTTCAAAACCAAATAAAATCTCGATATGGATTTGTTTTACAATAAGATATCGGTTTTTGGGCAAACCGATATTATATGAGTAAAATTTTTAATAAATTTACTTTTAAATCATTTATTTTTCAAAAATTCAAAAAAATAATTTAAAAAAAATTGTTTATTTATTTTTGCACCCTCTTGTTTTATACTAAGAGACACATTAATAATTCAATTACCCATATAAATTAGTAATCTGAGTCTTACATTTTTTCATTAAATTGCAAGATGTATATTGAGAAATATCTCCCCTGTAATGAGAGTTGTATTCCAAATCATGATTATTACAACTGATATCATGAGTCTCCTATAGGGTATAGACCAATAACTCGACTGTATATGTCTTAAAAAATAAATAATTTTATTAAAAGCTTCAATAAATATATATATATATATATATATATATTTTTTAATATATGTCTATTGTAGAAATTAGAATTTTGATTAGTTGAATAAATTTAAATTAATCTAACAAGGTTTTTTTTTTTTTTTTTTTTTTAATTTTTAATTTTTTTATTTCTAACAACTCATATAGGTTATATATAAATATTGTTCGATTATTAACAAATCAAATCTTGTAGTCAAATGGTAAAAGCTTACAACCTTTGACTTGAGGTTTCAAGTTCAATTCCTAATAATGACAATTTAGTTGTCATTAATATCAGAAGTGGGCCGAGCCGGCGGGGGCAGGTGAACAGCGCGGTGGCCAGAAGGAGGCCGGTGGTGGCGGTGGCGGTGGTTTTCAAACGGCGGCGGGGGTGGCGATGTATAAATATAAAAAATGTTAATGATATATTGATAGTTAAAAACTGTCATAAATCTTTGAAAGTTAAAAACTATCAACTGTAAACTGTCATGATAGTTTTTTGACTGTCATGACAGTCAAAAAACTATCAAGAAAACATTTATTGACAGTTTTTAATTGTCAATAAATGTAATATTTTCTTGTTGTGGGTTTTCTTTACTTAATGAGTTGTCAATCTTCTTTGCAGCTTGATTGACCATGAACCTAGACAACTAATCAATACAAAGGAAATATCGTTTTGATATAGAATTATGCCAATATGACTCAAAAACCTAACATCCATAACTTCTTGAAGAGATTAGTTGCACACACACACTTTCTTACATATTAAATTTGCCCGTGCATTATGCTTATTCTTCTTTGTGTTGTGCATTCATTGCATAAACACAATTGCATGACATTCATATGTGTCATTTATTGCATTTTTATATGCGCATTATCACCTCTCACGCACTTGTTCACATTGCATATGTGTTAGTGTATTAGACCGCCTGAGAAGGCCTTATTTCTCATTGTCGCGGTCGTAGTGTTGTCATGATCAACCGCTGATAGCTTTCTAGCAATTGTTGTGGTCTAAGTGTCATCTTGGACCGCCGCAACATTGGGAGCGACACCATCTCCAGAGGTTTTCGTCATCTTTGTGCCATCTTGGCTAACTGCAACAATCATTCTAGAGATTTTCACAGTCCATGTGTCGTCATGGACCACCGTAAAAAAAAGGACTGCAGCATGTTGGCGATGCTTCAGTTGCCTTTGCCGCGGCTGATTACTGTCTTGGTCAACCGTGACTTACGGGACTGCATCAGTCTATTTTTTCCCAAAACGGTGTTTTTTTGTCATCCTCTATTTATAGCCCTCTTGTTATTTCTTGTTCATCAAGAACTCTGAAATACAAACCTTAAAGTGTCTCTTAAAGTTCTATTGAGAGAGGGAGAGAGAGAGAGGTTCCAAGATTGGATTTTTAACTCTCCAAATCCCAAACCTTTCATGCATTCATGCATCATTAAGCTTTAATTAGGCATGGATCTTCATAGCATCTTGACTTGGTAAGTTAGATTCTTCACTACTCATCATCTAGTGTCTTATTTACCAATATATCTCATTGATTGCATTTATTAATTGCAAAGTTATTGTTTTTATTATATCTCGTGACAACATGTGTTGATTGAGATTTATTTGATGACTAGGGTTTATATTTGCATATTTTTATCTAGTTAGGTTTTTATGAACATTCATATAAACATATTGTTATCTAGGATTGTTTGATTGCCATCAAAAATCGCTAGATAAGTATTTAGCGTTGCCTAGTACTATTTGCATGTTTGAATATTGTTATATATTCATTTAGGTTGTTTATCTCTTCATTAAGTGTCAAGACTTGTGACTACGGGGTGTAATGCACAAGCAAGGTATAAAATCATTATAAAAGGCTTGCAGATCGTAATGTTGTATTATGTTTCGAGAATGGTGTGACTAGAGGTCAACAAAAGTTGTAAGCAACATTACATATAGTAAATTTGATGACGGGAGTGGCTAGGTAGCTAGCCCGTGAGTTTTGCTAAGTTTGAGGGTTTCTCATGTAAATCAATTCAACGTGTTTTATTATTTTCCGCACTTTAATTATGTTGATTGTATATTGCTTGTATTTGATTTTATTGGGTTATTTTTGTAATCTCAACTAATCCGAAAAATTGGTAACTAATCAAATTAATAACCCATTCATCCCCCTCTAGATTGTATTAGACACACCCCATGTATTTTCATTGAACATATTGATCATGATCATGATTGATTAAAAACGAAAAGGGTGAGAGAGTGATGAGTTCATTAGAGAGGAAAAATAGTGGGCAACACGCGGACTACAGTAGCACCAACAATTTCTTTAAAAAAAAATTTCCAGCTGAGGAACTCCACCAATGAGAAAGTGCAGCATCGATAATAATAAAAAATAAAAAAATAAAAAGAAGAAGAAGAAAACATAATGTATCATGTATGATGATGTATCATGTATGTATGTGTGTTGGTTGTTTTGTTGCCCGACAAATTAGTGAGTTGTGATAATTCATTGGAGGATAGTGGCAAACATTGAAATTCATCAGTCCCTTAAAAATCGGCTTTGGCGGCCGTTAAAATCGCCGTTTTAAACGCCACTTCTCCACAAGACTTCACCAAAATCTCCCAACCTATTACTTTTTTTACTTTAAACAACACTTCCAAACACACTGTTTGGATGAATTGAATGCTTTTCTTTTCTTTTCTTTTCAGCTCTAATTTTTTGTTGGGTTATTTTGTAAAAATAATTGAATATTTCTCAAGAAATAAAAAAATATAGTTTTTTTTTACAGTGTGAGAATTAAAAAATATAGTTTTTACTGAAATTAAAGAAGAAAGAGAGAAATTACTGCGTGCATTGCAAAAAAAATTTATGTGAGAATTTAAAGAGGAGATTCAGATAGACTTGAAGACGAGAAAATTAACAGGTAAGAGGAAGAGATATATACATGGAGGAGAAAGAAAAACGTAAAAGAGAGAAGAGAAATATACATGGAAGAGGAGGAAAAGACGTAAAAGAGAGAAGAGAAATATACAGGGAAGAGGAAGAAAAAACGTAAATACGAAAACAACTTATCTATTATTTTACTACTTTTATTTTCACCATTATTAAATAGGGATAATTAACCAGTGGCCTTCCATTGCTATTAATATCAAGATGGATGGCCACCAGAGAAATTATCCCTATTAAATATAAATATAGTATTTATTAATGACTTTTCATTTTGAAAAACAAATAAATTTTTTTAATCGGGATTCATGAAAGAATTCATAGTATATTTCTATACTGTCATTTTCATTTTCCGGATTACTTCGAATTCTTACGGTTATTTTTATCGGTTTTAATTATTTGATTGTATATAATTCTTTTAAATTGTTTTGTATGTTTATGTACTGTTTTCTTTTTATCAGTTTTATTATTTGGTTGTTTATAATTATTTTTTTTTTTCAAACAAAAATTGTTCGTGGTCGTGTTAAAAGACAATTACTTTATCTAATTGAATTATGAATTTTTTTTTACACCAATAGAATTTTAAATTAAAGACAACGAATTGGCTTTTTATAAATATAATTATGAATGAAAAGAAAAGCGGGAGAGAAAATGTAAGACTGGAAAAATGAAACATAGGAGGAATGAAGAGGATAAAAATAAAAAAGAGAAATATTAATTAGATTTTAATTAGGAAAGTAAATATACTAGAGATTAGAGAAAAGAAACTAAGTGCATGTTTGGTTGGGCTTTCTAATGTCTCAAAAAGTCTACGAACCTCTACTTGAGTGCTTTTAAAGTTGTTTGGTTGAGCTTTTGAAATTGTCTATTTTAAATTCAGTAGAGACTAGTAGAGTTTAAACCTCTAATAAGCAAAACTCCTCCCTATGAGCTTTTCGAAATAGACCTTTTAAAAAAGAAGTATATGACCTATGTATCCCTAATTTATTATTATTGATATGGAATACCCTTATTATTGATGCACCACTTGGAACGTCTGCCTTGAATCTTTTGCGTGAAAATAATTTCAGTTTGGTGAATTTGGAATTGGTATGCATAAACACATTACAAACCAAATCATCAATTTTCATATATTTTTTTGTAGTAGTGAATTCAGATAGAGTTGGAAAAATCCATGTCGAGATGGGGTGCCAAGCACCAAATTCTCAATTGCAGCGTGGGAAACGTATTCTGTTATTGCTTTTACGATATCTGTGTCTTCAAGTAGAACATAAGAAATTGCATATTCAAACAACCATTTAAGAAGAGAAGTAAAATAAAATAAAATAAAATAAAATAAAATAAAAAAACGAAACCATGTAATTTTCCTAAAGGAGGATCAGCAAGAAAGCAATCCGAAACATGCATCTTTACGAATGCAATAGCATCGAAAAGTGAGGAACAGATACTTGGTTAGCTTCTCAATTTGCTGTTTATGTTGCAATGATCCATAGCCATCAGAAACTTGGCTGAGGCCTAAAACAAAAACAAATTAAAAATATCAAAACATAAAGCTTATACAAAAATGAATACACATTTCTCACTATTTCATTCAAATTGGACAAGAAATTGGTCCCCAATTATATAATTGTTTTTAATTACATTTTAAGATTGAATAATCTGCAATAACTCATATTGTTTCTGGGGAATGTTTGATGCTTTCTATTTTCAGAAAAAAATAATAATAAAACTATACCAAATAAAAACTTGATAAAAATGCTCATTGATTATTTTATTACCATTGGACAAGTAATTGGTCTTTTATTTTACATTTTGAAATAAATAATCTTCATAGACTCAAATTGCTTCTAAAAAATGATAAATGGTTTATTAATGCAAATAAAATATTAAAACTATATCAAATGAAAAGTTCCTAATCGCAAAATGGACAAAGAACGTGATAGTATTGCGACCCTTCTCATGTTTCGAAAATAACTTATTTAATTTTGAATTTTTTTCCATTTAACTTTTGACCTTTGTACCTATGAGATATTGATCATTTTCCTTTTGTTTAATCTTTGACAATGTTTCAACTTTGTTGAAAATTTAATATTTTTTGGTAATTTTTTTAATCTTTTAAATTTATAAGGTGAAAGTTTTGAATTTTATTATTATTGTGCAATAGAAAATGTAGTTAACATGTAGAAAATCTTTTAAGTTCAATTTTTATAGAGTGAATAAATAATATGTCATTTTTAGTAATTTAATATCTCAATAGACTTTTTGAGAGTTTACAACCAAACAGTCTACTGCTATAAAAGTATTTTTGTAATTACCAACCAAACAACTATATATATATATATATATGTATATATATTTTCAAAAGCTCTATTTTAATAAGATCTACTACAAGTAGACATTTTACGAGTAAATGATTTTCAAAAGCCCAACCAAACATACTCTAAATTAATGATAGATAAAGATAATAATTTATTAAATCTAAGTCATTCAAATATTATAGATCTAATGGCTGTAAAATCGTGTCAAATATTGTATCCCCCAATAATTTTCCATATATATATAGTGAGTTTCTCAAAAGGGGTCCCTTGTTTTAATTTCAGTAAGAACCACCATCAAATTATATTGATTTGAATGAATTTTTATCTGAATTTTTTTGTGGATGATAAATTAATTGAAATCTATTTATGAATAAAATTTGAAAAATTTTCAAACTCTAGAACTATTTATCTCGATTTTTTTTAATATAAAGGCATCGGAAAAATAGGAGAAATATAGGAAAATTCAAGAAAAATAGTTCTAGGACTTGCAAAAATTCTCAAATTTTATTCATAGGTAGATTTCGATGAACTTATCATCCACACAAAAATTCAAAACAAAATTCATTCAAATCTATGTGATTTGATGTTGGTCATTACTGAAATTAAAACAAGGGATCCCTTATGAGAGACTCACTATATATATGTATATATATATATATATACATACAATTTTTCTATTGTCAGTTTGTCCTGATATAAAATATATCAGGATGAAGAATGTGGACCATTAGATTTACATACTTTGACTCAAAGTGTATGTACTTGTCAAAACTTCTCTATAATCTATGGTCCACATTCTTCATCCTGATATGTTTTATATCAGGAAGAACTGACAATAGAAAGAATATATATATACATATATATATATATACAATGCTAAGGTGTTACTTTTATAATAGGACTGTTGATACCTTTCGTGAGAAGAAAACTCATCAAACATGCTTATAAAATATATCAAGACGAAGAGTGTGGACCATTAACTTTACATACTTTCACTCAAAATGTATGCACTTGTCAAAACTTCTCTATAATCTATGATCCATATTCTTCATCCTGATATATTTTATATCAAGATGAACTGACAATAGAAATACTATATGTATAATGCTAAGATGTTACTTTTATAATAGGACTGTTGATAATTGTCGTGAGAAGAAAACTCATCAAACATGCTTATAAAATATGTATGGTGAGATTTGAACCTTTCACCACTTATGTGAAAAGGAGTTGCACTATCAGCTTTGTTAAGAGATGATGTGCATACTAAGATGTTACTTAAATCGTCATTCTAATTCTAAATGCCACTTTTCTTAATAAGACTTTATGAAAATCTCCCAATCCATTGCTTCAAACAATAGCTCGAAACACAAATACATGTTTAAACACTAATTTGATAAGACATATATACATAACATTGGTTGTCATTATATCAAATTACTTTTGTTTTAGGCACATCAGTTTACTCTTATATATCACTAAATATTACTTAGTAAACTTTTTGTTTGGAGTTTTACCATAAAAATAAAAATACAAGGGAAGGATGATTTCAACCCATTGTTGTTAGGTTTTGACTTGTATTCCTAAGCGAACCAAATGTGAACTAAACAAAACTAAACTGATGTGTTACTTCCTGGAGACGTGGGATAACGTTTGGAAGGTAAATGTGGTGTTTGAGAGAGGTTTGAAGACTAGAAGAACAGAAGAATGAAGATTGTTTCAAAGTATTGATCGCGGTTTTTTGAGCGACGTAATTTAAAGTGACTTGTAATGGTTTAGGAAGCGAGTGCACAACCGTGACCTGAATCGTATTCAATCATAAGCATGCGTGAAACGGGAAATATTCAGCTAAAAAGGAAAGTGTTCTTTTGGGAAGTTCTTGTGCTTGAAGGAAAAGGAATACTCTTTATAAGAAGACTTGTCATAAAAGGAAATAGTATTTATGTGAAACAAGTAAGTCTAGTGCGTTTAGGAGTAGAAGTTTCTTTTATCTTAAACTCCATGTAACTAGTATAAATAGACCTAATATCTATGTTATTAGATTTTAAGGCTATGGAGCAAAAGAACACCATGTAACATCAAAGAGAGTATGGTTAGATCCAGGGAGACCTTAGGGAATATCCGGGGAGGGATCCAAGAGATTATCGGTGGATCAAGATAGAGATCTGTAGGTGATATTCAGGGGAGACCTAGGTGATATTGGGGAGGTACTCCGTAAGGATTTTGTGAGTGTGGTTTGAGGCTGAGGTGAGAGAGAGAACCCTAGAGTATATGGTTGTAAAAATTTATCATATCGTGGAACTTTATTTGTCGTTCAGACGGCCCATGGTTTTTTACTTGATTTGGGTTTTTCATGTATATCTTGTATTGTGATTGTTTTATTTTCTCTCATATATTTCTTCTACTATATTGACGTTATTAATTGCTATGAGTTATGGGTGAGTATTAGACACAACGTTTCCGCGCTCATCAGTTTGGCATTATCCCCAACAATTGGTATTAGAGCTATATGGTTTGGCGATGGCGGTGACAAGTCTTTACGGGAGATTGTATGGAGAACTTGGTGGCATTGGGATAATGATAATCATGGTTGCCTAGTATGGTTTAGCAATGAAGATATGTCTTGAAGGCGGTTTCGAACTCGGTAAGCGTTTGATGAAAGGAAGAATTTGATGGAGGAGAAATTTGGCTTGTTGTGGTAGGTACAAGTCATGGAGATCCAATCTAGGTTACATAAGGAGCTGATTGTAGATTAAAAAAAAACCTCCTGATCGTATAATTTTTTTTTTTAAATGCTCACAGTCTTTAGTGTGGTGTGAGGCTTATCCGGCAAAGCACTCCCGGTTTCTAGTAGCAAGTCTTTCACCAGGTATGTGATGCAAGAACAAAAGGTCTTTCACAGGGTTGGGTGATGTAAGGACGTGTTTATCCTTTTGGCAGTTTTCCCCACTGGCCATGGAAGAGGATGTGGTCTATAATTGTGCACAAGACATTGGTCAGAAAGTGATGCAAGGTGTATGGTGGACAAAGATGTTGATGGCTGATGAACTCCCTAAAAATCTGACTTGAGGAGTTACACCACAATTTCAGTCAGGTATTTCGACATGGTGCTGAAACAACGAACAAAAAAAAAATGTGTGAAGGAAAATCTTAGGATGGTTCGTTCTTAAGTGGTTATACCTTGTGGTGGGGTATGGTGATTCTCGGTAATAAGAATTGTAGCTATGGACAAAAGTCTTGAGAATTCAAGTCAAATGGGAGTATTGTTAGGTTTTGACTTGTCTAAGTGAACCAAATGTGAACCAAACAAGACTAAACTGATGTATTACTTCTTGGAGACGTGGGATAACATTTGGAAGTTAAATGTAATGTTTGAGGAAGGTTTGAAGACCAGAAGAATGGAAGAATGAAGATTGTTTCAACGTATTGATCGCGGTTTTCTGAACGACGTAATTTAAAGTGACTTGTAACGGTTTAGGAAGTAGGTGCGCAACCGTGACCCGAATCATAGTCAATCATAAGCATGCGTGAAATGGGAAATCTTCAGCGAAAAAGGAAAGTATTCTTTTGGAAAGTTCTTGTGCTTGAAGGAAAAGGAATACTTTTTACAAGAAGACTTATCATAAAAGGAAATAGTATCTATATGAAACAAGTAAGTCTTGTACGTTTAGGAGTATGATTTCCTTTTATCTTAAACTCCATGTAACTAGTATAAATAGACCTAATATCTATGTTATTAGATTTTAAGGATGTGGAGCAAAAGAACACCATGTAACATCAGAGAGAGTGTGGTGAGATTTGGGGAGACCCTAGGGAATATCCGGGGAGGGATCCAAGGGAATATCTGTGGATCAAGTTGAGATCCGTAGGTGATATTCAGGGGAGACCTAAGGGATATTGAGGAGGTACTCGGTGAGGATCTTGTGAGTGTGGTTTGGGGTTGAGGTGAGAGAGAGAATCCTAGAGTATATGGTTGTAACAATTTATCATATAATGGAACTTTCTTTATCGTTTAGACTGCTCGTGGTTTCTTAATCGATTTGGGTTTTCCACGTACATCTTGTGTTGTGATTGTTTTATTTTCTCGCATCTATTTCTTCTCCTATATTGACGTTATTAATTGCTATGAGTTATAAGCGAGTATTAGACACGACGTTTCAACGTTCATCGATTCAGAATTATCCCCAAAAATTGTGAGGATAGTTATCCAAACCGTACTGTAGTGTTAGTGTTTAATTAAGACTAACCTTGATAAAATCCAGGTGTATGTGAATTGATCATTATATAAATTAAACCATGATCTCAAATTCACTAAATATTTAATGCATTGAGTGAATACAAGTAAATACAAATGATTAATGCTACTTTACTTGAATGATAGGGTATCCTTGAGATCCGATCATTTCAATCCTTCAATTCAAATCCAAAGATATATTTAAGAATGCCACATCATTTGAATACAAAATCAGAATAAAGTAACATTATTGAATAAAAATAGGTTCTATATAATGTGTGAATGGTTTACCAATGTAAAGGATAATGTAGGTAATGTAGTTTAATTATATTTGTCATCCTCGAACTTATCTTATCTTTGAATAGAGCAGTTGTAGTTATACTTCTCTTAGATTATGGTTTTCTAGTTAACTTAGGATTATTAGTTTGACTAGTTAAAGACTTCTTCAAGTCTCTCCATGTATATATAGTTTCGATGCTCTCAATAATAATACACAGACATTATTATCAATCTCTATATTGTATTAGAGCCCTTCTAACTCAAACGAGTCCATCGATCAAACATGACCATCACTACAACAACCTCTTCTCCCTCAAACGTGGTAACAGTCATCTCATCTTCTTCCTCATCCAACAAAATATCTTCTTCCGCAAACACGATTATCTCCATCAACATTGCTGCTCAAGCATCGCTAAAGCTCACAGCAACCAACTATCGCTCCTAAAAACTTCAATTCCACACCCTTCTTATTGGGTTTGATCTCATGGGTTTAGTTGACGACCAACGCCCATGCCCTCTTGGCACCACCACCACCGACAATAATACCACACCAAACCCGGGCTATACCGTGTGGACTAGACAAGATCAACTATTGTTAAACGCAATATTCGGATCCATATCCCTATCCATCATCCTGTTTATCGCTTCCGCCAAAACTTCTTATGATGCATGGACTGCACTTGCGAACACCTATGCAAAACCCTCCAAAGGCCACATCATGCATCTCAAAGGTGTGCTTTCTAACATCACTAAAGGTACTCAATCCATCACTAAATACATACGGCATGCAAAGAGTATCGCAGATGAACAGGCCATGCTCGATGGACCAGAGAATTCTGAAGATATAACAGTAAAAATCTTGAATGGCCTGGGTGATGAATTCAGAGACATATCATCAGCGGTTCGTGCCCGTGATTCACCAATTACATTTGAAGAACTCTAGGAAAAACTTATCAATTCCGAGGCCGTTCTGAAACAAGAGTTCACAAGGAATCAAAAACTCCTCATCACTACCAACTATGTTGCCAAACCCTATCTCGGTGGTCACCAACCCTCTTACAACCGAAACAACAACAACAACAACAACAACAACAATAAAGCTTTTCGGTTTGTTGATTTCAGTCTAAACAACTCCAACAGGTCAGTTGATTCCTCCTCTATAAACCCTAGAAACTCCCCTCGAAATCACTTAAACGGACCTCGACCATATCGCGGCTTCTGTCAACTTTGTGGGGAACAAGGACACACAACCAAGCGCTGTCCCACGTACACATTCACATCAGCTCCCAAGCACCAGCCGAATCAACTCCACTCAACTCAACAGCAGCCCTTTTTGCCGCACCAGCACAGTTAACCGCCAAGGCAATGGCAGCTGCAAGCCTACTTCGCCGCTTAATCGACTACCACACCTGAGTGGCTTCTCAACTCCGGTGCATCCCATCATGTCACAACGGACCTACAAAATCTCTCCATGCATTGTCCGTATGATGGTTATGATAATATCATGATTGGTGACGGCTCAGATTTGAATATCACACATACTGGATCTCTCAACTTACCCTTCAAATCTTCATCTTTTTTACTCACTAATGTTTTATGTATGCCGAATATGACTTAAAATCTGATTTCAGTCTCAAAATTTTGTGGCACAAATCAACTTGCTATTGAATTTTTTTCCCTTTTCTTTTGTTGTGAAAGATCTCTGTACGGGGGCGAGGCTCATGCAAGGACGGACTAGGAATGGAATCTACGAATGGTCATCTCATGCTCGGCCGGAAATACCCCCCATCATCTCCTTCTCTAGTATCAAAGCCACAATTCCTGACTAGCATCACCGCTTAGGCCACCTGTCATCAAAAATTATTTCTAAGTTAGTGTATACTCTGGCTTTGTCAGTTGTGTCGTCAAATAAGTCTAGAAATCCATGTAGTGCGTGTCATATCAATAAAACTCACAAATTGCCTTTTTCAATTTCAACTGTTCTAAGTTCCAAACCACTTGAAGTAATCTATTCAGATGTTTGGAGCTCTCCAATTATCTTTAGAGATGACTACAAGTACTATGTGCTATTTGTTGACCACTTTACTAAATACATGTGATTGTATCCTTTAAAAAATAAATCTGATGTCCATGCAATTTTTATTCGCTTTAAATCCCTAGTTGAAATTTTTTTTAAACACTCCATCATTTCATTGTATAGTGACAATGGTGGCGAATACATTACACTAAGGCATACTCTTGCACATCATAGCATCTCCCACTTCACAACACCAACTAACACACCGGAACACAATGGTGTCTCCGAGCGGCATCATATACACATAGTTGAGATATGATTGTCTCTCCTCACCCATGCTTCTCTACCACTCACATTTTAGTCCCATGCATTCACAACTGTTGTGTACCTAATTAATAGGATGCCCACACCCCTGTTACACATGATCTCACATTTTGAAAAGATTTTTAATACACGTCCGTCGTATTCCAAACTACGTGTGTTTGGGTGTTTATGTTTTCCTTGGATTAAACCCTACAATAATCACAAGCTAGAGTCTAGGTCAAAATCATTTATCGTGTACCATTGTCTAGACCTTGAGATCGAATGGGTGTTTATGTCATGTCATGTCAACTTCATTGAGTCAGTTTTCCCATACCACACCCTACACAAGAGTCTTCCTAGGCCCGACCCCACTACAAGTAATATCTAGCTGTCCCTCATTCCTCCCATGACATCTATTCCCGTCTACCATGCTAGCCCTTCCATGAGACCGGTGGTGCATGGGATACCTCGTTAGACTCCTCTCCGTGACTTCTAAGCATAGGCCGCGGCTCTAACACCTTTACAGCAGCCTACTATCGTACCCTATCTGACCATCACCACTGCCACTAAAAATTGCCATAACTCTCCTATTGCATCTGACAACAATCGTACAAATCTTGCCGCATCTGACAGTGTCCCAACATCAATTTTTGCCACACCTGATAGCGCTCCTTAACTCCTTTCGCTGCGAATGTTGGCGAACCAACAGTTCCTCCATCTCAGTCCAAGCAATCTCAGGCTCTAGCAACGATCGCCTCCCATACTATGATAACCAGGTCAAAAAATAATATTCACAAGCCTCTCACAAAATTGTCTCTCACAAGTGTCATGTCACCTCCTCAAACTAAGCCCTCATGTGTGACTCAAGCCCTAAAATTTTTGGAATGGAGACGCACCATGTCTGAAGAATTTGATGCCCTCATCCGGAATGAAACATGGGACTTGGTTCCCTCACATTCATTCTATAACACCATGAGGTGCAAGTGGGTATTTTGCATCAAATGGTCTCCGGGTGGCTCGATTTCTAAGTACAAAGCCCGTTTGGTGGCCAAAGGGTTTCACCAGTAACCTGGTATAAATTACACTGAAACCTTTAGTTTTTTATTTAAGACTACTACGATCTGGGTCCTTCTAAGCATTGCGATATCACGAGGATGCTCTTTTCGTCAACTGGATATAAATAACGCATTCATTTAGGGTTATTTAGCCGAGAATGTATTTATGGCACAACCACCAGGTTTCACGGATCTCGCAATATCACTACATGTATGTCATCTCAAGAAAGCCATATATGGTCTCAAACAAGCCCCTCGAGTGTGGTATAATGAGCTTCGGCAATTTCTCCTCCATAATGGGTTTGTTAACTCTTAATCCGACACCTCATTATTCATCTTCAATGCTAACAACTGTGTGATTTTTCTATTAGTACATATTGATGATATCATAGTCACTAGTAGTGATAATACTCTTGTCGATATATTTGTTGGAATGCTCGCACAACGCTTCTCCATCAAGGACCTTGGTGCTCTATCATACTTTCTTAGAGTTGAAGTCATTCCATGCTCAGCTGGCCTATTTCTATCTCAGCAGAAGTACTTGACTGATCTCCTCAATCGTACTAAAATATTTGACTGCAAAACCGTGGCCATCCCTCTCCCTACATACAGTTCTCTCAAGCTACTTAATGGTACCTCTCTCACGAAAGCCACTGAATTTCGCCAAATAATTGGTGCCTTACAATATATGTCCTTCACTCGCCCTAACATCGCATTCGCTGTGAACAAACTTGCTCAATTCATGCATCACCCAACGATAGGACACTGGTCTCTAAGAAAACGTCTTCTGCGCTATCTACGTGGGACACTTGGCCACAGACTGGTGGTGTGCCGCGACTCACCGGTGTCACTCCATGCGTTTTCTGATACTGATTAGGCAGACAATCAAGATGACCGCACATCCACCAGTGCTTACATCATCTTCCTTGGGTCAAATTCTATCTCCTGGTGCTCTCGCAAACAACGCTCAGTAGCTAGGTCCTTCACTAAAGCTGAATACAGAGTCGTTGCCACCACTGCTTTTGAGGTAATCTGGATCTCATCTCTCTTGCGTGAACTGCTTGTTCCAAGCTCCAGTCCCTCGACAATATATTGTGACAGCATCGGTGCAACATACTTGTGCTCAAACCCCGTCTTTCACTCTAGGATGAAGCACATTGCCATTGATTTCCATTTTGTCAGAGAAAAGGTCCAAAGTAATCAACTTCGCATATCACATGTGTCTTCTGCGGATCAGTTGGCAGACTCTCTCACCAAGCCACTCTCCAGGACAAGGTTTTGTGTCTTGCAATCCAAGATCAGTGTCTCTAAAATGCCCACTGTCTTGAGGGGGCGTGTAAAGGATAATGTAGATAATTTAGTTTAATTATATTTGTTCTCCTCGAACTTATCTTATCTTTGTATAAAGCAGCATACTTCTCTTAGATTATGGTTTTCTATTTAACTTAGGAATCTTAGTTTCACTAGTTAAAGACTTTTTCAATTCTCTCCATGTATCCATGTATATATAATTTCGGTGCTCTCAATAATAATACACAGAAATTATTATCAATCTCTATAACCGAGACAATTGATAATATTTAATTGTGTATTATAATTCAATTATCATCTGGCATTAGATAGTTTCAATACGATAAAACATTGTTTAAAATGGTAAACGTGATAACGAATTCATGCATGACTCATGGAAAAGGGAAATTACTCTAAATTAAATTAAATTAAATTAATTTGTTATCTTTACTTGATAAATAAGTAAGAGTACGATGGATTATTAAGTAGGTAAATTACATATTGACATAAAATAAGTGGTAGGGTTGACATTGAATACTCTTGAGAGCTCTTTTGAAATATCTGCCTTCGACCAAGTGAAATCCATGATTGATTGGTCCAATTTTATCATAAGTCAACCCTATATTCACCTTTCTAAACCACTCTCTTCTCTTCTCTCCCTGTATCTGCTCTGCTCTCACTTTGAGTGAGAAGGAAAATATGAGAAGAGTTTTTTAATATTAAAAAAATCTTTTATATCAACCGTAGAGCTCAAATTTTGAACTTCTCCATAAAGTTATTTTGAGATTTTTATAAAACAAATAAATTGTTTCAAATACCTTATTAAATTTAATAAATTCTAACATTTTTTTTAATACAAAACTTTATTTTAATTATCACTTACCCAAAGTACTTGTAAAATTTAGAGAATGAATTTGCTCACCAACACTTTTTGTGGGTAAGCATTACCTCCCTCCCCAGCACTTGACATGTGTCCAAGGAGGGGGTGCTTTTATTCCACATTAATAAAAGCACCCCCTCCCTGGACACATGTCAAGTGCTGGGGAGGGAGGTAATGCTTACCCATAAAAATGTGGGTGAGCAAAAATGCACTCATAAAATATATTACCAAATCACCAATTATTTTAAAAGTTGGGCTCTAAAAATTTCTAGAACTCTTTACTTCTTTACTTTTGGAATTAGCACCCACTTAATAATTAGAGTTTTAATAGCATAAAAAAAATGTATTTTTAATAAAAATACCCTTAAAACCATGGGCAGATGTATGAGAGGCTGTCTCGGACCGTGGCCCAAGTAGCCCTCTAAAAAATTCAATATACAAAGGGTTAATTACACAAACGACCCTTAAAATTTGATAATATTACATAAATGTGATATTTTTATCTAAACTTAGTGAAACATAAATATTTTGTTGTTCAAAGCAAATTGTAAAAATACACATTATATTACAGCTTCTAACGTTATAGAATTAAGTCACATGCAAGTTTAAATAAATTTTTTTGTATTGAAAAAAATAAACAAATACTTTCATCAATAATTATATGAAAGGTATTTTATTCTTAATCAATTACTCGCATGCCTTGCACTGATGTTATTATATTAGTGTGCATTGATGAAGAAAATTATAAGAGTTTTCTCCACGATTCACACCGAAATTAATAAATTTAGTGTAAAAGTTTATGAGCCATTAATTAAGCATAATAATATATTGACTAACTAAAAGTAGATAAATCCAACTTTTAATAGCTAATGAGCTAACTTTATAATCTAATCTAATTGTGTACCAAGGAAAAAAAAGACTATATATATATATATAATTTAGCCTGGGTGGTAAATATTTCTTGGGTTCACCCCTGTGAAACACAATCATAAAAATAAGTCTCGCGTTTTTTTATCTGAGATATTTTTATCTTTCCGAGACTTATATGTGTTAATACAAAAAAAAAAAAAATTAAATAAATAAATAAAAATTGGACAATAAGTCTCGAGTAGGGCACCAGAGACTAATTTCCCAGATTTCCCCTTTATTTATCTTCTTTTTCATCGACCTCCAATAGAGGTCTTGGTCGAGGTCATTTTGACCTCATTGATGGAGGTGAAGGTTTTTCAAAAACAAAATTAAAGAAAAAAAAAATAGGAGTAAAGGGTGGGAGCATTTTTATCTATCACCATACTTTGGTGTCATTTAAACTAAAATTATTAATTTAGTGATAATCATAAAAGTAAGGAAGTAAAGAGTGCTATTTAGTATTTACCCCTATTCTCACTTTAAAAATATTTTATTATTTGACAACCTAACAACACTAATAAAAGGTAGGCTATTGATATCGTATCATAAATCAAGATCCACAGGATAGAAAGAAATTTGAAAACCGAGTCACAATAATTAAAAAAAGAAATTAATACAACCGACCAAATCATTAAAAAAAAAAAAAAAAAAAAACTGCCTTTAGTTTTAAAATTTTCCCAAAAACAAAGAAGTCAAAAGAAGAAAGATAGTTGGTAGGGTCAAAAAAAAAAAAAATTATATTCTAGTCGACCATTCTGAAAAATTATTTCGTGATCTTTAGTAATAAAAATCTTTGTTTTGTAACGTTAAGTTATACAACTATTAAAAATAAATGCAGTAAAACCTACTGAATTAATGTTTTTAAGATATTTTTTGGTATTAATTTAGAGGGCTATTAATTTGAAGGGTTTTATTTTTAAAGTGCTTTTTTTTTTATTTTTTATTTTTTATCTTAGAAAATATATTGAAGTCGGTTTTCTTGTTTAGGAAATATTCTTTTTTTGGATTCTTTATTTAGTCTGTTCTCATTTTTAGGAAAAGGTTTTTTTTTTTTTTTCAAGATTCCTTATTTATGAAAGATTTATTAAAAAAAATTTCAATTCTTTTTGGGATGTGATCATGGCCAGTTCTGAGATTTTTGGAACGAGACGAACTATAGAAAATGAAGTTCTTGATACTCTATGTATGTTTACTCGATTTTTTTTTTTCTCTAGTAAATAATTGTAAAAATGAATATAATAACTCAAACTCAACACTATAACGTACATAATAAAATAGCAAAACAAAGTTACCAAAATATTTTTTTTATAATTGCATCAAAGAATATATCATTTAAACCTTATTCGGGTCACATCTTTAATAGCAAAAGTACTAATAAAGCTTACATAAAAAAAAAAAAAAAAAAAAAAAAAAAAACGGGTTTTCAAGAAAAAAAAATATATATTGATTTAATTACTTTCCAAACAACAACTTTTGAATATTCGTATCAAGAGAATATTGAGTTTATATATATATATATATAAAAGATATAAAAAAGGATTATTGTGACAAACACGAGTGTTCCTAAGATTCAACCCATCGCCACCTTTGATCCAATGTTGTTGTAAGAATTATAAATGAGTTTCCATTGGTGGGCCTTTTAAAAAAAATTATGTGTATTGAAGGCAATTTTTAAAGTTGTTTATAGGTTGGGTTTCCATTGGTGGGCATTTAAAAAAAAAAAAAAAAATTATATGGTAAACCATTTTTAAAGTCATTTATGGGCTTATTTTGTTTAAAATTTTATATGAATTATATTTTAAAAGAGTGACGATATTTACACCCTTTAAAAATTATATGTACACCCCTTTCATCAGTGCACCTCATTAAAATTTTTAAAAAACTATAATTTGTAAATAAATTTCATTTAATGACAAAAATATCATTTATTTATTTGCATTGTATTGTATTTTTGTAACTACACCCCATCTACACCTATTTTATTCGTATTTAAAATTTTGTTATTTTATTTCCTGAATCAAATAAATAATTTATAACTCTTAAATACATAAATTATACCAAAATGAGTCGGGTTTTGAGCTAATTTTATTTACAAGTAGTAAATTAAAATAACAAAAAAAAAAAAATAATACAATATAAAACAAATAAGGCAACTGCCTTTGCTACCAAAGTGCCAATAGTAGATTAAATGTCCAGAAAAACACACATATACAGATGTGTGTGCCTCGAAAGGCATTACAGGGAGACAAAGCGAATTAAGCTTGTATGTGTTGCCGCTGTGTAACCAAACCAAAAAAAAAAAAAAAGCCTCAGTAAATGCAGAGAAACATCAATATAGATTTTTTAAACTCCTTTTTATAATAATAGGGTGGGTTTTTGCATTGTGAACTACTGATTGTATTCCAACCGCTGCTACAACCCGCAGACAATTCCAATTTGTATTTGGAATTAGTATTTAGAAGAAAATATAGGGTTTTAGAAAATAAGCATGGTTATATGATATAAATGAAAATCAAATAAATAATAGAAAATAATTTGTGGGTGTACTTACAAATTATTTAGTCATTTTAGTTATTATAGTTAAAGGTAATATTGGAATTTTGAAAATATAATGATTTTGGATGTACAAACAGTTTTTGAGGGGTGTAAATATTGTCACTTATTTTAAAATTAGTTTTTTAAACTACAATTTAGGGGCCCTAGGCGGTTGTCTCACTAGACTCCCCTTAAGTAGACCTAAAGTCGGTTCCGGTTCGGTTTCGACTTTGGTTTGGAACCAACGAATCTGATTCCAATTTTAGAGGAACCAGACCACTAGTTTCGACGGTTCTGAACTTAAAAAAAAAAAAAAAAGAACCCAGATCAGTGAATGTGAATCAGTCATCAATGATCAATCTAAGCTCACTGAGAATCTGAGATCAGTCATTATTCAATCAGTCTCATTTCTCTCTCACAAATCTGAAATTAACCCTAAACCACCACCAAATCAACTTCCGTGAATCGAAGAAGAAGATTAGAAGAAGAAGAAGAAGAGATCGAAGAAGAAGAAAAAGAAGAAGAGATTGAAGAAGAAGAAGAAGAAGAGATTTAATAAGAAGAAGAAAAAGAAGAAGAAGAGAGAGATCAGAAATTAGGGATTTATGGATTTAGGGATTTAGGAATTTAGGTTTTAGGATTTATAAAAAAAAGAAATTATGTTGGAACCGCCGGTTCGAATCGGGCAGTTCCTTGAAATTTGGAACCGAAACCGGAAATGCCTTCCTTCGGTTTTGGTTCCTGTTTTTATTGTTCGGTTCGACGGTTCGACGGTTCGAACCAAACCGACATCGGGTCTACCCTTAAGGCCATGCCTAGATGTGATTACTTTGAGACTAAGGATACTTATCATATAAATAGTGAGACTTATTCTTTGTTTTATATAACATGAAAGATATTAAGATATGCCTATAAATTATATTCCTTACAGCTATTCCAAATAGCTTATAAAAATTCTCTCTTTTCTATTTTCTTTGTTATTAGTCCTTCGTCTGAGATGTCTAATCCTCATGCTATTATGACGAATATCATTCACAAAGAACTATGCCAAATGAAGAAGGAAAATCCTACATTTACTCAAAAGATGAAGGATGAAGTCAAAAATATCAAACAAGGTGGCCTTGTACAAACTAGTATCTTGAAGTACTTTTTTGATTTTTGAATATTATGTAATATATTTTGTACTTTTATGAAATTATTAATTTATATGGCAATAGTAACCGAAATTTTACACTAAATTTCAAAAATAAATTATTAATTATTACGATAGATGGGGACACCGGTCCGAGTTGGGACCATGAGTTTTTATTAATTTAGAGAGTTTATAAATTTAAAGGAGATTAAAATTTTACAAGAGTTTTACTATGATTCGTTTATAACGTTATAGAGTTAACTACATAACGTTACAAAATGAAAATCCTAATTTCTTTTAAGACTGTCTGAACTAAGTAAAAAGGAACTTTATTATATATAGTAGATAATTGATCACACCACAACCATCCCTTGACCCTCATATATATGTCTCATATATATGTATGTATATATATATATATATATATATATTTATATACGGTCTCGTTCCTATAAGGGCATCCTTATATAACTTTATCAAGATATTGAATGTGAGCCACTCATTTATAAAAGTGATTTGACAAGTGCATACATACCAAGTCAAAGTATGTAAAACGAGTGACTCATATTCAATGTCCTTATATAATTCTATCTGGACATCCTCATATGAAAATTTTAGTATATATATGCACAGAAATGTTCAAGTTAGTGCGCACTAATATAACTTCATCAGTGTGTTGGATGTGGACCATTAGATTTACATACTTTGACTCAAAATATATGGATTTGTTAAAACTTCTCCATAATCAGTGGTCCACGTACATTAACACTAATGTAGTTACATCAGTGTGTACTGATGTGAATGAATCCGTATATATATATATATATATATATAAACTTTTGAAATTTCTTTTACAAAATCCTTTTTTTTTTTTGTTTTAATTCTTTCCCTTACTTTTGACTTTTCTAGAAACCAAAGAGCCTAAACTTTTTGTTAGGGCATCAAAGGTAATTTAAATTTATTATTAAAAAACTTTTAGTGAAGGATCCACACAAAAACAGGGTCCGTTAATAAGAATGTACTAGGGTATGCCACATGTCATACATTTTCTTCAACTATCAAATCCAATGCTCGCCAATAGGAGACAACAATAGATTCTTTGTTCCCAAAATTACTTACCTAACCCATTTCAAAACTTACCTAATTTGCCTCCTCCCAAATCTAGGAGGGAGGTGAAGAAAACTAAAGAAATGATATCTTTATTAATGTGTGGGGTATGTTTACAAAATATAATATTTTAAATATTTTTTTATTTTTATTTTTTTTATTTGTGTTTGTGTTTGGGGAATGCTTAAAAATATAATATTTTAAACAGTTTTTATTTTTTTTGGGATGCTTACAAAATATAATATTTAAAAAACATTTTTTTTTTTTTTATACAAATTTTCAAGATACAAATTTCTATCGCATAACAAATTAATTTTTTAGGTTGGTTTTAAATGCCTAGCCCAGCCCAAAACATAAGGTGTTAGAGATTTAGAGTCGGGTTCAATCGCCAATCCATTGCGGGATCCCACATCCACATCAAATATACACGTGTACACGTGCACCTAATTGGGAGGGGGAGAATGTCACACTCCACAGTACACGTGCATCAAGTGTAGACGTGTAAACATAGATTGATCCATGGGTTTATAAGGGAGGGTATGAGCATCAACATACTAGTCTTTTAAGTTAGATGACACTCAACAAACCTTGCTCTAATTTAATTTTTACGATATTCAATTATTTCTCAAATATTTTCATTAGATTTAAATATCACTACTCATTTTCCTTTGGTTCAAAAGTACACTCATTCACTCGGTTTATAATACTTCATCCCACTTGTGGATTCAATTGGTCACCAAATTGTACATTAATTATATGCTCTCTAATGCCTTTCATTTAATTAAGAGACCAATTTCATTTGATAGTCAATATTAAGGGTGTATATATTGCCATCCAAAGAAATTATTTGTACACCCATTTTTTTTTATTTTTTATTTTTTATTTTTATGGATAATTACACTTGATATATGAATAATTATACTAAAACCGGTAAAAAAAAAAAGCATAATGACACTAAACTCCTCTTGATCCATTGACTAACGGTATTTTTTTTTGAAGCATTTTACCGTTGGTAGGATTCGAGCCGCTGACTTTGGAGTCATTTGCTCAAGTCCTAAATTTGTTCATCTACCAGTAGAGCTACACTCTTGGGGCCCTTATTTCGAAATATTATATTAAATAAATTAATGAATTAAAAATCAGAAAAAATATGTATTTAAAAAAAATAAAACAATTGTAAAAAAAAAATAGAAAATTTTGAAAAAAAGAGAGATAAAATTCAAATAATTAAATAAAATCATAAAACTATTACAAAATTAGAAAAAATATATTAAAATAAATAAATAAATAAACAATTGAAATGATCCTGATCTCCATTAGAGGAAATCTAAAATCTCCATTAATGGAGATGGCATATTTCCATTAATGAAGATTTTGGTTCCAAATCTTATCAAAAAATCGAGAAGATCCTGATTCTCCATTAATGAAGATTTTTGTTTTAGATCTCCTATAAAAATGGAGGAGATCTGGAATCTCTATTATATATTTTTTTCTCTAAATTTTTTAAATTATTTTTATTGTTTGTGTTTTTTGATGAGATTGTGATGGTAAAGACGATGAAGGGTGGAGAAGAAGAAGATAATGAACGTTGGAGAATAAAGAACATAATTATTTTGGGTTGCAATTTGCTTTGTATTGGGTTGTGATTTGCTTTGTTTAAGGTTGTGATTTGGTCTTTGACAATTAAAGGAGATGAAGAAGCAGATTTTTTTTTTTAATTATTAATATTATATTTAATTAATAAATTATTAGGCTAATGTTGCGATATGTTATTTGACACTTTTTTTTATAAATTTACTTATTAACACTGAAAAATACCAAATTACTCTTCACTGGATAGTGACTAACTATTGTCAATGGTTAGTCAACCATTAGTTAACGAGTCAAGGGTTAATTAGAATAATTATAATTTTTTTTATAAGATTTTAGGTAATTATACATAAAACCAGGATAAGTTTGTATAATTTACCCATAAAAAATGGGTGTACAAATAATTACTTCGGGTAGCAATATCTGCACCTCTATATTAATTTTGTGTGTGTGTGTGGATATCATCTATCTATCCACCTATTTAAGTCATATATTTTTGAAGTTTTTTTCCATCAGTAGGATTCGAGCCACTGGCATGAGAGTTATTAGTTCAAACCCCAAGTTCGTTCATCTATTAGCTGAGTTATGTCCATGAGATCTGCTATTGTATGTGGTTAAATATAAAGGAACAAGTTGTATGGAGATTTGAGCAATTTTGCAAGAAGGCACAATTTTACGAATATGTGCCATTTCATAAGTCAAAATTTTCTAGAAAAACACATTTTATGTACATAATTTTAACTGTCATAATTGTTAAGAATAGTCACAACTGTTCATAAACAGACACAACTTTTGGAGATGTTAAAATGTCAGAAAAATGCTCATTAATTCTTAACTTGATTTTTTCACTTTTGCTTAGTGCAGAAATCAAAAGGCTTGTCATATCCTAGAAACGATTTACTTGTGATTCCCTTAAGCAATCTCAAATTTTGAGAGGGAGCAAATAATGTTTTAAGGAAAGTGATTTTGTGTTTCAAGACTTTTGTCATATTTGATTCATTTACTAAGATTGCTTAACATTCTTAAAACGTTAATATGGAGACCTAGACTACAATTTCTATAATCAAGTTGATGAATTAAGACTTGGTGAGGTTCGATTGGTTTTTTGGTTCTAACTTCACCCGATGGCAAGACAAATTGAAGTTTGTTCTCACTGCCTTGAAGATATTCTATGTGCTTGACCTGAATTTGGCTGCAATTCTAGAACCCAAAGATGATGACAATGTAGCACTCAAGGAACAGAGTAAGAAGAGGCAAAAAGATGAACTAATATGTTGGGGTTATATTCTAAATGCACTTTCTAATTGATTGTATGATCTCTACACCGATAATCATTCTACCATGGAAATCGGGAATGCATTAGAGAATAAATATAAAGCAGAGGAGGAAGGTACGAAGAAATTTATTATTTCTAAATACTTCGATTTTAAAATGATTGATGAGAAGCCAATTCTTCCTCAAGTGCATGAATTGAAAATTATTGTTAACAAGTTGGGGGTTTGAAAATTGAACTTCCTGAATCTTTCCAAGTTGGTGCCATAATTGTAAAATTACCACAAAGTTGGAAGGATTATAGGAAGAGGATTCTTCATAAATATGAAGAAATGTCTTTGGAGGATATCCAAAAGCATCTAAGGATTAAAGAGGAGTCGAGAGCAAGAGATAAGAATGATGATTCTTTGCTGTCTATTCTAGGGCCAATGCAGTGAACAAGCTTAACCATTCCAACAAGCACATGGAGAAATTTCTTGGTCCCAAAAAGGATCATGGAAAATTCAAGAAATCCCAAAACAATAAGAAGAGTAGAAGATGCTTTGTCTGTGGCAAAGCTGGGCATTATGCTTGGGACTACAAGTTTCAAAAGAAACAAGATAAAGAGGCCAAGGTAAATGCCATTGAGGAAGACATTGTCGCTATTTTGAGCGAAATCAATGCTGTCCATTGCAAGGTACAAGGCTGGTGGTATGATACATGTTCTACAATCCATTCAAGATTTATGGTGAAGTCATGGATGGACATGAGATTCAAATGGGAAATGAAGGCCGGGCCAAAGTTGTTGGCAAAGGAAGTGTGGATCTTGTCTTCACTTTAGGAAAGAAAGTCACCCTAACTAATGTACTTTATGTTCTTGAAATGAATAGGAATTTAGTTAGTGGGGATCTTTTAGGAAAACTTGGGATTAAATATGTGTATGAATCATGCAAATTAATTTTGACCAAAAATGGTGTATTCATTGGGAAGGGATACTCAAGTGATGGAATGGTAAAATTATGTACTATTGAGAATGATAACAATAAAATAACCCCTTCTACTTATATGATTGATTCCATTTCCTCATAGCATGATAGATTAGCACATATTGGTATTAGCACAATTAAAATGATGATTAAATATAGTTTATTATCATGTGATGCTTATAAATTTGAGAAATGTGAAGTATGCATTAAATAAAAAATGGTAAAGAAACCTTTTCATAGTGTTGAAGGATCTTCACAATTATTAGAACTTTTGCATGCTGACATTTGTGAAATAAGTGGTATCTTGACTAGAGGAGGTAAAAGATATTTCATAACTTTTATAGATGATTGTTCAAGATATACATATGTTTAGTTGCTGAGAAATAAAGATGAAGCTTTTAATGTTTTTAAATATTATAAAGCTGATGTTGAAAATCAATTAGAAAGAAATATTAAAATTGTTGGAAGTAATAGAGGTGGTGAATATTTTTCAAATGAGTTTTCTATTTTTTTTTAAGAACATAGTATGTATTATACATGAATGTTCAGTACCTCACACACCTCAAAAAAATGGTATGGTTGAGAGAAAAAATCGCACTTTTCTTGAAATGGTTAATGTTATGCTTTTAAGTGCTAAATTGACATTTAACTTGTGGGGAGAAGCTCTTTTTGTAGCATGTCATATAATCAATAGAGTTCCCTTAGAGAGAAATAAAATCTCACCATATGAAATATGGAAGGGAAGAAAACCAAATATTGGTTATTTCAAAGTGTGGGGGGTCTCTTGCTTATTCCAGGAATACAAATCCTAAAAGGACAAATCTTTAGAACTAGTGCATGTGGACCTAATAGGGCCAATACAAACCGAGAGCATCAATGACAAAAAATACATTTTTGTATGCGTTGATGATTTCACAAGGATTACTTGGGTTTGTTTTCTTAGGAACAAGACTGAGACTTTTGATTACTTTAAGAAGTTTTGTAATCAAGTTCAAAATGAAAAACATCATTTTATTAAGAAAATATGTCGTATTAGAAGTGATCATGAGACAGAATTTGAAAATGCCAAATTTAGTGTGTTTTGTGATGACTTAGGGATATCTCATGAGTTCTCGACATCTAGAACTCCTTAATAAAATGGTGTTGTTGAGAGGAAGAACTGTGTCTTGCAAGAGTTGCCTAGGGTCATGCTCAATAATAAGAAAGTTACTAGGAATCTTTGGGCCGAAGTGGTCAATACCGCTTGTTATGTCTCTAATAGAGTATTTAGAAGGGCCGGCATAAAACAAACCTCCTATGATGAACTTTGGAAGGGCAAGAAGCCTAATGTGAGTTATTTTCATACTTTTGAAAGTAAGTGTTTTATTTTAAATGATAGAGATCACGTAGGAAAGTTTGATGCTAAGAGTGATGTTGGTCTTTTTCTTGGGTATGTTATTAATAGTCGTGTTCATAAAGTTTTCAACTTGACCACTAAGACTATTATGAAGTCTATCAATATGAAGATAGATGATCTTAGCATGCTTGATTTATGTGTTAGTGATAGTGTCAATGAACCTAAAGAAAATCTTTTTAATGACATTAATGCACCTATTGATGTGGCTAGCAATGAGTCTAGTGAAGATTCAAGCAGTAAGTCTAGTCATAACAATGAAAATAATAGTGATGTTAGAGTAGGAAGTCAAGAGATTTAAAATGCTTTAAATGAAAATCAACAAGATGACCAAGTTATTGAACGTTCTCACTCTAGACTTAGAAACTCTCACCGTTAAAAAGACATCACAGGTGATTTGAATGAAAGAGTTAGAACTAGGAACCAACTAGCTAACCAAATTTCATTTGCTTGCTACACTTCTCAAATTGAACCCAAAAATATTAATGAGGCAATTGTTGATGAATATTGGGTTGGAGCTATGCAAGATGAACTTAATCAATTTGAGAGAAATGAAGTGTGGTCCTTAGTTCTTAGGCCTAAAGACATAAATGTGATTGGCACTGAGTGATTGTTTAGGAATAAGACCAATGAAAGTGGCAAGATTGTGAGGAATAAGCTAGGCTAGTGGCTTAAGGTTACACTCAAGTTGAGGATGTAGACTTCAATGAGACATTTGCACCCGTTGCACGTCTCGAGTCCATTAGACTTTTGTAGTCCATTGCTTGTGTTAAAAAATTCAAATTGTTTCAAATGTATGTCAAAAGTTCTTTTCTCAATGGATACCTTCAAGAAGAAGTGTATGTTGAAAAAGACCCTCTATGGCGTTAAGCAAGCTCTAAGAGCTTGGTATGATAGGTTGACTTAATACCTTATTGACAACCACTATAGGAGAGGTGGCATTGATAGAACATTGTTTATCAAACATAATGATCATGATATTTTTGTTGCACAAATATATGTTGATGACATTGTTTTTGGGTCTACCAATAAAACCAAGGTTGATGAATTTGTAAGTATGATGTCAAGTGAGTTTGAAATGAGTATGGTGGGTGAGTTAAATTACTTTCTAGGGATGCAAGTGAAACAAACTAGCATGGGCATTATGTTAAACCAATCTAAGTATGCTAGAAACCTAGTTAAAAGGTTTGGCTTAAAATATGGAAAAGAATTTGAAACTCCATTGAGTACTACTCTTAAACTTGACAAAGATGAAAAGGGGAAGAGTGTTGACCAAAACCTTTATAGAAGCATGATAGGAAGTCTACTTTACCTAACGGTTAGTAGACTGGACAATTGCTTTGGTATAGACTTGTGTGCTAGATTCGAAGCCAACTCAAAGGAATCTCACCTAAAAGCCACCAAGGGGATCATTAGGTACATTAAAGGAACTCATAGTCTTGGTCTATTCTATTCATTTGATACCAATGATATCCTAGTAGACTATTGTGATGCTGATTTGGCTGGGAATGTAGATGACCGTAAAGCACAACTGGCGGTTGTTTTTATGTTGGGAAAAACTTGATTTCTTGGTCAAGTAAGAAACAAAATTCCATTTTCCTTTCCTCTTCCGAAGCAGAGTACATTGCGACCGGAAGTGCATGCATACAATTACTTTGGATAAAACAAATCCTTTAGGATTATGAAATAGAACAAGGAAAAATGAAATTTTATTTTGATTACTTAAGTGCCATTAACATCTCTAAAAATCTAGTTCAACACTCACGCACAAAACACATTGATATTAGGCATCATTTCATTAGAGATCAATTTGAACATTCTATTGTTACTCTTGAGCATATGCCTACTAAAAATCAATTTGCGGACATGTTCACCAAGCCCTTGGACAAAAAGAGATTTAAATCTATTAGAAGGTCCATTGTCATGATTTGTGTTGATGAATGCCTTTGTGTGATTGTGAGTGGCTTGATGAGAAAAACTTTATTTGAATATCAATATCTTTAAGAGCTACTCACTTGAGAAGTAATGATCTTAAACAAGTATCTTTTATTGTTTTTAGATCATGCACTTGAGCTTGAAAATCTTATTTTTGAAAAGTGCATAAATGCTTCTCTTATATGTTTATGTTTGAGTAGTTGAGTTTGAAAATGTGTAGATTATTGATGCATCTAGAAGCGTATTGCTTAGTACATGATAGATGACTTATGGTTAGTATCCCTTTTGCTTCGGCAACTACATAAAACTCAACAAGCTCCTTCATGAAAAAGGCTACATACCTTGGTTGTCTAGCTGCCCAGTATGGAAAAGGGCTACACCATTGTGATGAGTGAAAACTGCCATGAAGCGTATATGTTTAGTTTAGAAAAATCAAAGAAGTGTTAAAAACAATCATTAAAAAAAAAAAATCTTTGATTCAAAGCCTAAAAGAAATGAAAAATAGAAGGCTTAATGGAGTATAGTTGAAGATTGTAAAATGCTCGGATTGTCAAATAAAAATGAATAAATGAGCCATATGCACACACACGCTTATATGTTGAAATATATTCTCTTTAAAGCAAAAAAACCCGGATGATAATCAGTTTGATCTAGATTGGAAACGCTTTAGTTGGATAGGTATGGATATAGCTTGCATGTTGATATCACAATTACTCCATTTGTATATACTAGAAGCATTCTCACTAACACACATATTTTACTTATAGTGCTTGATTCATTAGCAATGTGAGAATATTTTTGAGAGATCAATGAAAATCTATGATTCTCTCTTGGACTTTGAAATGTGATGAAATATTTTCTCTTATTGCTTGAATGTGTGAATGTGTGATTCCCTTGTGAACAAGTCTACTTGGTGATCATAATGTGGAGCATATGTTAAGGGGGAGCTTAGTTTATTCAACTTCGCTTTCTATACAACTTGTTTGCTTAATATCTTGTTCTTTATCTCATGTATCCTTTGTCTATTCCTTGACAAAAAGAGGGATAAATGTATACCTCACCATATGTGGAGAAATGTTCCAAATGTGTGAGAAGTGTACCTTTTTGTGCTTTATTGAGACTTTGTCTTAAGGGGGAGAATTATTGTCTTAAGAGGGAGAATTCGTGTCTTAATAAGATCATGGAGAAAATAATTCTTGCTTAATAAGGTCAAGGAACTTAGGGAGAACTTTAATGTGAACATTCATTTGCTTGAGATAATGCATTTTGTTTGAGATAAGGGAAGTTGTTATTTGTTTTTGGTAAAATAACTCACCACTCTTCTTTAGAGAAGATCTCTTGTTTGGTTTGCTAATTTTCTCATAGGTACCTTGATGATCAAAGAAGTGATTCTTAAATACTCATGAAGACATGAAGACATTTTAGTCTAGGGATCCCTTTGTAATGTGAGGATAAGAGTATGCAATCAACTATGAGTTTATTTGAGTGAACATTGTATGGTGAGGATGAAGTTTTGCCATGGAATAGCCAAATGGGGAAATTGTAAGGTCCTAGATTTGTGTTGACTTGATTCCATTGCAAAACTCTCTTTATTTGTAATGGTTAGTTGCTTAGACTTTTCTTGATGAAATGGAGCTTCAAAAGAGAAAAGCAACTTCTCATGTAAATATCGTCTTCAAGAGGAAATGCGCTTACTTGGATGTAGGGATAGGAATGGGGGCCCAATGTGGCGGGGGAGGGTCCCCCTACCCCCACCCCCGTTCCTAAAACCTCCCCCCACCCTCACTCCCAAACCACATTTGGGGGAACTGGGGATGGGGGTGTTTGAGAGGAGCTTCCCCTGCCCCTATCCCATCCTCCATTTTCCCCATTTACCCCATTTCTAATCCTAAAACTTTTCAATCTGAAATTCGAAATTTAGAATTTAAAATTCAAAATTCGATCGGACCAAACTTTTGTTTCACCCTGTTTCAATATCTAATCCAATAATTAACAAAATATACAATCTAAAATATATAATTGATTTAATTTAATCCAAAATTAATACAAATAACTATAATAAAATAGTGTCAGTGTATTACATATAAAAATCTAAACAAATTTAAAGCCTTTGATCAATCCAAAATATGAGTAATAGACTAATAGAGTTAGAGTTTTTTTTGTTTTTTTATTTTTTTATTTTTTTATTTTTTTTTAAAGAAAATAAAATTAAATATATATAAATAAAGAAATAAAAATATATGGGGGAAATGGGGGATTTGGGGCCCCACCCCCACCTTTATTTAAAAAATGGGGGAATAGGGAAATGGGGTGGGGGGAGGTTCCCCTACCCCCACCCCTATTTAGGTTTTGGGGGAAAAATTTGCCCCCACCCCCACCCCCACCCCAAAATCCCATTTGGAGGAAACATTTACTCCCAAATTGGGGGGGGGGGGGGGGTGGGGTGGGGCCCGTGGTAGGAAATGCATTTACTTGGATGCTAATGTATCAAGATACTTCTTCCTCTTGCAAGGCGAAAGCACACACACACATAATTCATACATGTGTGTCCCCGCATCGTTGAGCAAACCGCACACACATTCATTGCATTCATATGTGTCCTTGCATCATTGTGCTCATTTGGTATAACACATTCACACACTTGTCAAAGTATGCACATGCATTAGATTTAACTTGATAAACATTGTGAAATTGCATGTTCTAGGGCTATCTCTAGGAAATGGCATACTTGTATGACTTTATTTTTATTTGTTTGTGTTTCCTTTTTTTTTGAACTCGAACATGGTCTCATATAATTTCTTATTGAGTTTCGGTCATTTCAGTTATTCACTCATTAGGTTTCGAGTTCAAACTAGGAAGTTACGCTACTTTACGTTCTAATACGTTGTGTTGTCTTCATCATCATGTGTCAAGCCGAATTTACAACCTTTTGTAAAATTTTTATAGTCTTCCTTATGAATGAGGGAGTCATGGTTTTTAATTCGAAAACAGATTCAAATTCGGAGTTCGGATGCCCGAATACTGCTGAAAAACGCGAGAGGAGCGCGAGGTAGGAATACAATGGTCAAAGGCCGTTTTGGGATGAGCCCGTGATGGGTGCGTGAGGCTCATAGCCTAGCAACCCCTCTGCCCTATAAGATTCATGCGCCTCTCATGGGGTGGGTGATGTGGTTGCCTCTGATTGGCCACTGAAACCTCTTCCTTCTTTCTTTTAAATATCCTCCTTCGTCCCTCCAAATTCGTGTGAAGAAAAAATTGAAAATAGAGAGCTGAAATTTTCTTCAAGTTTTTGATTTCTTGTTTCGATCATAACTCTCTCATTTCGACTCCGAATCAAGTGATTCAAAAAAAAAAAATGTTTTTCTTGACGAGAGGAACAAACCCCAAGCATTTTTAGAGTCAAATGATGTCGTGATTTTGTGCAGTAAACTGATTTCAGTTCGTGGATCATCATTTGTAAGTGAATCATCTTCTTCTCACTTTCTCTTGTGATCATCTTATTGAATCTTCTTATTTGATAGATGAAATGTGTTAAGGATGATCTTAATTCATGTTCTAGGTTTGTTTGATCGATTGATTTTTGAGTTTTAGCTTTGTGATCATACTTGAACATCTTTTTAGAAAAACTTGATTAACATGAAATTGATTATAGAAAAGATTTTTGTTATGAGCTTGATTATTGATTTCTAGATCTAGTTTCATGTTTCTAAGAACTATGAGTTTTGATTGTTATATTGAATATTCTAATCTTGTTCTTATTGATTCACATGCTTGGATTTCTAGATAACTTTGTGATTGAGTGTTGAAAGTATATTCTAGTTATCTTTTGCATGTTCAAAGAGTTTGTGTGATCAACTTTCTCTATTTGATTGTGTTTGAATCATTTGCACCACTTAGATCATTTTTCCTTGCAAAAGGTTGAAGTCTCTTTCAAAATGAGTGAAACTTTGTTTAGAGCAAGAAGATTTGGCTAGGACATGTGGTCCGGATAGTCAAGCAATGAGTCTTAGTTAGGATCAAGGGGATCAAGATAACTAAGTAAGAAGTCTTTTCTAGGATCAAGGGGATCCAGATAGACAAGCACGAAAGCTTCCTAGAGACGTGAGCGTCTTGGATAGGAAGTTGCTTCTTAGAGGTGTAAGACACATCTTGGATATGAAGTATGCTAGGTGATTCACTAGGCTTGAGGGTAGACTAGGAGTTTATTGCTTATGAAGTATATCATGTGTTGATTGCTTTGAGTGTGTATCTTCTTTTCGTCATAGTAAATTGCTTGCCGGTGGTTGTGGTATCAACCTGTGTATGTTTCCTCTTAAGAGGTTTTACCACGTAAAAAACACTTGTGTCAAGTTTCGCTTTATGTTTCATTATCTTCCATGTCTTGTATTAATTGCATCACTTGTGTTGATTAAAACAACTCATTTGTTAGACACACCAAGTATGCACTTCATTGTTGTGTTTGGGAAAAAGGAATTTAGAACAATTTGGACCTATACCTATTCACCCCTCTCTAGGTATATATTATGCTATATTGCTTAAGGGAATTTCACAACTCAAACCTTCTGTGACGATATTGAAGAGAAAAGGGGATAACGGATCCCTCTGGTGAAGACCCTTTTCCATGCCAAACCGAGGGGTGGGGCTTCCATTAACCAAAACCGAAAGAACCGGAGTGAAGATTCACCATTTCATCCACTGTCTCCATCTCTCACCGAATCCCATTTCCTTCAACATGAAACCAAGGAACTCGTGGTCTACACAATCATACGTTTTCTCAAAATCTAACTTTACAAGCAATCCCCCTTCCTTGTCCGTTTTCCACATGTGGATGATTTCTTCCACAATGATGAAACTATATAGGATTTGTCGATTCTTGACACCAATAACCGATTCCAAAACCTGTTTCAAGCGGTTCGCCAACACCTTTGTTAACACTTTAAACATTGAACCCACCAAACTAATCAGCCTAAAATCTTTCATCGACACCGGCTTGCCACATTTAGAAATGAGAGTGATGAAAGTATTATTTAGATCTTTGACAATAGAGCCGTTTGCATGGAAGCCATGAATGAATCTCATAAAATCTTCTTTAATCTTTGCCCAATTTGCTTTGACAAAGTTAAGATTCAGACTGTTAGGGCCCGACGCCTTGTTACCATCGCAATTGCAAACGGCTTCCCACACCTCCTCCTCTCGAAAAGGCACTTCCAAGGAGTGTTTTTCTTCTTTCAAAAGAGACTTGGGACCCAAGCCAAAAATATTGGGTCTTTGCCAAGAGACGTTCTTGTAATGGATAACACTACCGTCTTTTCTAAAGCCTCTAACCAGATCTCATAGTCCTTGGCCGAGAAGGACTCTTTCTTTCTATGTGGTTTTTAATGCATATAATCTTGGCAGCCATCACAAAACCATGAGAGCCCTTCACCTTGCACCTTTTCCATCCATCACAAGCTTGCCTCATTACCTTACCATCCTCCAACCAATTGTTGTAAAAGCGGAAAGGGCGAGGGCCCTAATCCTTGTTCGGTTCACCAATCGTAATTGCATTGTGATCCGTAACACTTCTTGGTAAACCATATTGAATCAATTTAGGAAACCATGAGAGAATCCAAGGTGATAAAAGAAACCAACCAAGATGAGTCCACATACCACTTCTATATTATTGGACCACGTAAACAAGGTTCCATGTATGGGGAGATCAATCACATTGGCTTGAAGAATAAAAGAATTGAAGTTTCTCATTGAGCCTATGTTGAAATCACCACCTTTCCTATCCACAAAGCTAGGCAATGCGTTAAAATCTCCATCAATACACCAACGCATTTGGAACGACACTTGAGCATCTAAAATGAAGTTCCATAGCTCTATCATTTCCTTCTCTACATGAGGGGCATAGACGTTACAAAAAGCCATGACTTTTGCTTCCTTCACCATTTCCCCAACAACTATAATACACCGACTGTTCTTAATGCAAGCTCTAACCGCGTCATTCCAAAGAGTCAACAGCGCTCCAGCCGTACCTTCCGCCTCTACCCTAATACCCCTCGTCAGCCAAAACTCACCTATCAAACTGATCACCCTACTATCAAAAACTCCCAACTTTGTTTCTTAAAGAAACAAGATCATATGCTTTTGTTTACCAACCGTATCCTTAACAAGCCTTTTCTTCTCAGGTCTACCAAAATCTTTAATGATCCAAGAGAAAGCTAACATAAAAAAACAAGAAACCACAACCTAACACATAAAAAGAAACTAACCAGTTTGATTTTTGCACCTCTCACATCTTCCACTTCTCTTTTCGCTAGAATCACTGCCATCTCCTCTTCCCTCCTATTGAAGTAAAAACCTAGCGCCACCCCTGTCTTTATGATTTTTGTTACCTCAACATCCAGATTCCATCGATCCTTGATGCCATTTTGCAGCTTAATTTCAACCGTTCCATCGACACTTGAGATAGTGTTTATCCGATTCATATTAACATTTAAGGCCACCCCTTTCTCTATGAATTTTGTTAATTCCTTCTCTAAGTTCCACCTCCACATGGAGGAATCACCTTGAACATTGTCCGTAGCTTGATCAGACCTGACTGCTCTATTCTTGGAATTCCTAATTCTCATAGCATGGCATTTGGCTGGGTAGCTCTTTTTCTGGCCTCTTCTATTAGATAGAACCTTCAGAGGAGTTTTAAGATGAACATTGTCTTCTTCAAGGGAATCCTTCATCCCTGACATATGGTTACCCTCCGAATCTATCCTGCTATCTTCTTGGCGCATTATACTCTGATCTTGAGAGGAATCTCTTCCTTGACTTAACTGAACTATAGCTTCCTAACCTATCTAATCTTCATTAGCCTGATCCAGAGAAAGATTCTCATAAATACCTATTATCTGCTTCTGGGCTACCGTTGCTAAACTTTCTTTAGCTATTGGGCTTATATCTTTATTGTCACTTGAGCCAAAACTAAGGCCTAATGGTTCCACTGCTGGCCCAACTGGATTGAGCCCCCTATTTAATAGCCCAACTGGATTGAGCCCCCTATTTAATAGCCCATCTGGTTTAATCCTAGAGGAACACTCACCTTTCAACATTTTCAAAAGAGACTCCTCACTGCTGGTAGACTTCGAGGTAGGTAAAGAAACGACAACCCTTGCCTTTTTGAGGTTTTGTATCTTCTTTTTACCAATACACAGGCTGGCATTATCATAGTACAAATGTAGGATTTTCGATCTTGATTTTCACATCCATAAACCTTTTCCTTTGTCTAAGACGTTCCTATCACCACCTACCACTGAAATTTGAATTCCACTTGATCTGGGATGGTAGCTGTTGACCTCCAAACCTTTCCTATCAGCTTTTTCATTACCTTTCTGGTGAAAACTTCGGGAAGTGATTCTTCTTTTTGGCCTGCTATGATCACAAAAAAACAGTCTCCTGTCATCTTCATCATGCCTATCCCCTTTCACCTTAAGAGTAGTCCTATAATGAGTCCAATCGGAGCACCTCTCCAAGTTCCGACTCCCGAAAAAGTTAACTTGTTTTTGAAGCCCAGAAATGCAGCTAACTAAGAGGAAGTCATTGGAACTTGATCTACTTCCAACTTAACCTAGAAAGAGGACTTATGCATAGAAACCTTGATGTCTTTGGGATTCTTCCAATCTTGAGAAATTAAAGCCAAGAACTTGCCTCTATCCAATCTTTTCTTTAAGGCAGTGTCTTTTTCTAGCCATAGAAGCTTTCCCACCTGCTTGCCAAGCTTCTGGAAAAAGGACTTCTCCCAACAATTTAGTGGAATGCCAAAGGCATTGATCCATACTAGCTTTGCTCTTGGGGTCCAAGAATCCTACTAAGAAGACATTGACGAAAAACAATCTTCCCAAAAGAATTTGTTTTTGATAAAACCTTTATTTTCTATTTCTGAATCAAAGATCCATAAAATGTTATTGTCACCTACATAAGCTATAAAAAATTGAAGTCTCTGCTAGATAACCCGTTACCCAATCTGGAGGCTGAAGTGAAGTCCTTCAGCATCCTAACTGCGTTTCTAGCTATCCAATAGGTAGTCTCCTTCTGCAACTTCTAGTTGAAAGAAAGATAATCCTCCTTTCTTACTTCTGCAACCTCTTTGTGGTCCATCCTCGGGCCTCTCGCTACCTCAGCATACGACTGTAAGTTCAGATAATCCTCTTTAGAGAAGCCACCTCCTATATCTTCTCTCTGCATACCCCTATACTATTTCCTTCAAGTTGCTTCTTGAAATCTAAAACTCTCTTGGCTTTCCAACCACGCTCTGCGATTTTCGCAACAATAGACCATTCATAAACATGCATACCATCCACCGTGTTCACCACCTTGGTAGCCTTTTCTAGATTTTTAAATCATATGAAGGCAAAGAAACTTTTCCTTGTAGCTTTCTTAGAGGAAAGGAACACATCTCTGACTCTTCCAAATGTTCTAAAAACTTCCCATAGGCAGGCCACATCCACTTTCGGGTTCAAGTTGTCTATAAAAGCCGAGAACAAGTTATTCTTAAAATCTTGACCCCCGACAGACCTCCATCTCTCGTGCTGATCAACTGTTGCTCTTTGCATAGGACCCCCTTGTCCATGAAAATAAGAGCTTCTCTCACTAGTTTTCTCTTTCATCATTCTTGGCATTTGACTAAGTCCTAAAAAGAGTCAGAAGTATGGTTGTTGGTGGTGTTGGAGATGTTGATGGTGGGTACTGGAGATCTACTTACCTCTACCTATTTTTTGTTTATTTTCTTACATATATTAATTTTTTTATTGATTTTTTGTTCGAAATTGTAAGGTCTAGCTCCAAAAAATATTCCCAAACCAAAATCCAAACCTAAAAACATGACCAAGACCCAAAAGTTGGTCCAACTTAATCGTGAATAATCAAAAAAAGATTTGATGGTAGAAAATTGACAAGTGGCAAGTTGGGTGATAGGTGGCAACATGGCAAGAGGCAAGGTGGTAAGAAGAGAGATTGGGTGGCACGTTTTAGTGCATGTGTGAATTACTAGAAAAATAATAACAATAAAATAATATAGAATAAAAAAAAGACGTGAGAAGTAAGAAGAGTAAAGATAGAAATCAGGCGGTGGAGAAGAATAAAAGAAAAATAAAGGGAGAAATGGAGAGAGCGAGAATGGTAAGTACTCGACCAAAACAGAACAACAAAGAAACAAAAGAAAAGAAGAAAGAAGGAAAAAGAGATGCAGCTTAGTGAGAGAGAGATAGAAAAGAATAAGATAGAGTGGTGAAGTTGAAGAATTTCGATGATTCGTTGTATTGAAATTTCAGATAAGTGATGTTATATTGTGACGGTAGAAATCCATATAAGTTATTAGATTTCCTAGTAATTTATGAATTGAGTTTTATGTATTTTAAGGTTGATCAAGAAATAGATGAATTCAGTTTGGGAATCCAGTCTCAGACTAGATTTGAGCATATGTGTTCTGTAAGTGGATAGTTTTATTTATTTATGATTAAGTCAATCATTTTATAATTATATTTTAGCTTTACTTGTTTAGAAAGTTATTAGAAATAAATGATTCATTCATTTATTTATAAAATAGAATTACAGATGATTTGGGATGTTTTAAGAAATATGTAGATTTTCAGAATCCAAAATAGATTAGTTATGGAATCAAGATTTAGAAAGAAGAACAGTTCACGTATGCTTAGACAGATTTCTAGTTAGATTTTCAGATTTCCAGGTAGAAATCTAGATTTTCAGAAAGATTACAAGATTTTCATAAAGATATCCAGAACCAAGTTATTTATGAGATTTTCCAAAAAAGAAAAGAAAAGAATATTTATTCATGTTTTCAGAAAAGTGTTTCTAAAGATTATATATGTATGTTCATAAAGCTAAAAGAGTTTATAAAGATTGATCGGATTTTAAGATATCAGATGTTAGGATTTAGATTTGTGTTGGCTTGATTTTATTGCAAAACTCTTTTTATTTGTTTTGGTTAGTTGCTTAGGTGGTTCTAGGTGTAAAGATGCTTTAAAGGAGAAAAGCAACTTCTCATGCAAATACGGTCTTCAAGGGAAAAGCGCATTCGTTGATGCTAAGGTATCAAGACACATCTTTCTCTTGCATCATTGTGCTACATTGGGTATAACACATTCACACACTCGTTGAAGTATGCACATGCATTGAACTCATTTTCACAAATATTGTGAAACGGCATGTTCTAGGACTATCTCTAGGAAATTGCATACTTGTGTGACTTTATATTTATTTGTTTTTGTTTTTATTGATTTCGGACTTGAACATGATCTCATATGATTCTTTATTGAGTTTCAGTCATTTTGGTTACTCATTCATTAGGTTTTGAATCCAAACTAGGAACCTACGCTACTGTACATTCTTGTACATTGTGTTTTCTTCGTCTTTGTGTATCGAGTCGAATTCTCAACCTTTTTGCAAAGTTTCATGGTCTTCCTTGTGCGTGAGGGAGTCATGATTCGTAATCCGAAAATGAATTCAAATTTGGAGTTCTGATGCCCGAATACGGCTAAAGAATGCGAGAGGAGTGCGAGAGAGGCAAGTAATGGCCAAAGGCTATTTGAGGGCAAGCCCGTGACGGGCGCGTAAGGCTCATGGCCGTAACAACCCTTTTCCCCGTGAGGCTCATGCACCTCTCATGGGGATGGGTGATGTGGCCTCCTTTGGTTGCCACCGAATCTCCCTCCTTCTCTTTTTTAAATATCTTCCTCCTTCCCTCCAAATATGTGTGACGAAAAAAATTGAAAAAGAAAGAGTGCAGAAATTTCTTCAAGTTTTTGATTTTTTGTTTTGATCATATCTCTCTCATTTAAACTCCGAATCAAGTGATTCAAAAGCCAAATATGTTGGTCTTGAAGAGAGGAACAAATCTCAAATATTTTAGAACCAAATGATGTCATGAGTTTGAGCAGTGAACAGATTTCAGTTCGTGGTTCATCATTTGTAGGTGAAACATCTTCTTCTCATTTTCTCTTTTGATCATCTCATTTAATCTTCCTATTTGGTAGATGAAATATGTTAAGGATGATTTTAATTCACATTTTAGGTTTGTTTGATCGATTTATTGTTAAGTTTTAGCTTTGTGATGATATTTAAATATCTTTTAGCTAAACTTGATTAACTTGAAATTGATTCTAGAAATGACTTGTATAATGTGCTTCATGATGATTTCTAGGTTGAATTTTTTGATCTAAGAACTAGGATTTTGAGTGTGATTTTTGAATATCCTAATCAAGTTTTTATTGATTCACATTCTTGGATTTCTAGATAATATTGTGATTGTGTGTTGAAAGCATATTCTAGGTATATCTTGCATGTTCATAGAGTTTGTGTGATCAACTTTATCTATTTGATTGTGTTTGCATCATTTGCATCACTTAGATCATTTTGCCTTGCGAAAGGTTGAAGTCTCTTTCAAAGTGAGTGAAGCTTTGATTAGGGCAAGAAGACTTGGCTAGGACATATGGTCCGTATAGCCAAGTGTGAAGTCTTAGTTAGGATCAAGGGGATCCAGACAACTACGCGAGAAGTCTTGTCCAGGATCAAGGGGATTCAGATAGGCAAGTATGAAAGCTTTTTAGAGATGTAAGCATATTGGATAGGAAGTTGCTTTCTAGAGGTGTATGACACATCTCGGATAGGAAGTAGGCTAGGTGATTCACTAGGCCCGAGGGTAGACAAGGAGTTGATAGCTTATGGTGGATATCATGTGCTGATTTCCTTGAGTGTGTATCTTCTTTTTGTCATAGTGAATTGCTTATCGGTGGTTGTGGTATCAACATGTGGACATTTCCTTTTAGGAGGTTTTACTACGTAAAAATCCTTGTGTCAAATTTTGTTTTACTTTTCACTATCTTCCATATCTTTCATTGATTGTATCACTTGTGATTTGTATTCTAAATTGTGTTGCTTAAAGCAATCTATTTGTTAGACATACCAAGTGTGCACATATTTGTTCTGCAAAAAAGAATTTGGAAGAATTTGGACCTATACCCATTCACCCCCCCTCTAGGTATATATTACACTATATATTGCTCTAGGGAATTTCATTTGGTATCTGAGTGGGTGTCTAGAAGCAATTAGATAGATCCATTCTTTATAGTGTGTTTTTTGTTTTATTTGTGATATAGTCATGATTAAGGAAGTGTATTCCTATGTGGCTTCTTTTGTGGAACCTATTGACTTAGATGAGAAAAAGATTGATGATCTTATTCTTGAGAAAGAACGCTTATCCAAAGTCAATGTGCACCTCAATAACAAGCTAGAGAATCATGGTCTAGGCTTAAAAGAATTCAATGAACCTAAAGACAAGATTCTAAGTCCAGAAATGAACCTAAATGATAGCAATGATATACTTAGCATCTTGAAGCAAGAAATTTAGCAAATGGATAGTTCTCTTGATTGTGCTAGGAGGCTTGAGAATGTGCTTAAAGCCAAACTTAGTGAGCACGAAAATCAAGTGAAAAAGTATGAAGAATGGCTTAATAAAACTCGTGATGGTCTTAGGAAAAGCGATGATATCTTAGAGAAAAATGCCATTAAGAATAGGTTGTTTAGTGATAAACTTGATGAGACAAGTAGGATGATTAACAAGATGTCATCTAGTTCTAACACTATAGAAACTCTCATTAAGAGTGGAAAGCATCCTAGTGACAAAAAAGGTTTAGGTTATGTTAATGATAGGATAACCCCTTCTACTAACAAATCTACTTTTGTCAAAGCAAGTAGTGAAACAAATGTAGGTACTCTCTCTCAAGGTAAAGCTATGAAAGCTACTGGAGGTGCCTCTACATCAACAAGGAAGTCAAATGGAAGATCTCAACAAGATCAAAGTCAAAGAGCATCAATCTTAAATGTAAGAGGTTGAACATTAAGGGTTGCACTTTGAAAAGGTAAAATTGTGAGAAGATCAAATGCTTTGGAAGCAAATGCTAATGGTAAACTTCTTAAATTCATACCTATTTGTCATTATTATAACATGGTAGGACATATTCAACCTAAGTGCTTTGAGTACATACGGAAATGTAAATTTGACAATGCTTTATATGATATGTCTTTGAATGGTCCTAGGCAATCATCCATGTATGGATATAGAACTAGACCTAGGAAGACCTTGGAAAAGTATGTTGTGAAGAAACTTGTTGATGACTTGCTTACTAAATCTTGTGTTGTGCCTCACTCTACTATGAATAAGAAAATTGATAATGCTTTATTTGATATATGTGAAAATGTGACCAATGAGGTCAAGGTGCATGTTAAAAAGTATAACATTGAGTCAAATCATGTTAGTGGTAAGAGTGAGAGGCGTATTGTGAAGAGTGTGGGTTAGAAAAGACACACCTAAATGTCTAGTTGCACAATATGCTTTAAGAGCCAACTTCTCCTACTCTTGGTACCTAGATAGTGGTTGCTCTAGGAACATGACTGGAAACAAAGAGTTCTTTAAGAATCTTGTTTTAAAGGATGAAAGTTGGGTCACTTTTGGTAATGGCACTAAAAAGTAAGTTCTAGGCAAGGGAACAATATGTATCCCCGAATTGCCTAAACTTCGCAATACTTTGAATGTTGATGGGTTACAAGCTAACTTAATAAGCATCACTCACTTCTGTGAAATCTTTAAGGAAGTTAGCTTTAACAAAGATCTGTGCACAAAAATTGATAAAAAAGGCAAGGTTGTCCTAAAAGTCAAAAGGTCTATAAACAATTGCTACTGTCTTGAGATAGATCCTCTAACTTGCAACATAGCACATGACTGCAACAAGCTTGATTTGTGGCATCAACGTTTGGGCCATATGGACTTTAAGGACTTAAAGAAGCTTGAAAAATGTAGCATTTTTAGAGGTCTACTTAGTCTTGGTAGGAAGCTAGAAAGTGTTTGTCAACCTTGTTAACTAGGTAAACAAACCAAAGTGTCTCACAAGAAGAGCATTTCCATAGCTACCAAAAAGCCTTTAAAACTTATGCATATTGCCAATAATCTTGTAAATAAGCATACTAGAAAAGCTTGGATTAAAAAGTATGATGTGAAAAGTGTTCCTAATTATTCTTCTAAACATGTTTCTATTGATAACTCTTGGAATGTTGTGCATGATAATGATAATCATGTAAAGAAGAATGTTAAGAATATTTGGTTGAAAAAGAGTGTTTCACATGATCATATTCATAGTCTTGATGATATCTTTGTTGATGGCAATAATGATGTGTTTATCATGAGTAATATCTTTAGAAAGAAGATAGTTGATGTTTTATCTTCTAGATATACTATTGCTGTGAGAAACGATCATGATGGTTTATGTGTTAGTGCTCCCAAGACCAAATGGGTCAAGGGTGAGTGCTCTTACCATTAGTGTAAGATTGCATATGTGAGTTAGCTTGAAGATTTATGTCAAGTTGTGAAAAAACTTAGCTAGCTAACTTTGTATCTCTATAACTTGGCATGAACTTAGATATATCACATATTTGCTATGATTGTCAAAATTCACTGATTAACTTTAGAGAAGTTGAATTCTTGAAATCTATATGGTGATAATTGTGTTAAGACTTTTAGAGAAAGTCATTTTCATTTGATTTTTGAGTTGAAAGTGTTTGGTATTTATTCTCTTGGGATGACACACCAATAACTTGTTGTCATAAGGACAAACAAGCTAAGAGAGCTCATAAAAAGAGCAGAGACCTTTCATTGGTGATAAAGCTTGCTAAGGCATTTATCCACTCTAAAAGCTTGCTTTCTATTTCATCTTTTCAACTCTATGTGTGCATAACATGCACAAAACACATTGATATTATGCATCATTTCATTAGAGATCTAGTTGAACAATTTATTGTTACTTTAGAGCATATGCCTACGAAAAATCAACTTAAGGACTTGTTCACCAAGCCCTTGGACAAAAAGAGATTTAAATCTCTTAGAATGTCCATTGTCATGATTGGTGTTGATTAGTGCCTTTGTGTGGTTGTGAGTGGCTTGATGAACAAAACTTTACTTAAGTATCAAATATTTTTAAGAGCTACTCACTTGAGAAGTAATGATTGATTGAACCAAAATTGGTATGATTTTGGCCCTCATTCCCATCTCTTTATGCTTAATCCTCGGGCATTTCCCCGTGTTTTAATTAATGTTGTTAATCAGGTGTTTTAGGATTATTCGTACCACAAGGGCATTTGTGATGAAGAACTAGAAGTTAGTGCTAAATGTGCACAAAGTGGAGAAATAGGTCATTGTTGCCCTTTGAAGGTGTCGCACTTTGGCATAGGGTGACAGAGAGATGAATCTTTAAAGATCAATTAGGTGTGCCACACGATATCGCCCCAGCACAAAGGGTGACATAAAAGAAAAATAGATGTTGCCATGAAGTGTCGCCCGAGACCAAAGAGGCAATAGAGAGATTTAAATCCTAGAAATATGTCTCCACAGTGTTGTCATAGCGACAGCTAGGGTGCACCTTGCCCTAGATATTGTCATGAGATGTCGCCCCGTGAGCAAATGGCGACATAGAAGAAAAAATGGAGACATATTTCAAAATTCCTTAGTGTCGCTCTTTGCATCACGACGAATAAGATGAGATTTACTGTGACAATTGAAACTTAGATTGCATAACCGCTTGTCGCCACAGTGTTGTCATAGCGACAGCTAGGGCGACACGTTGCCGCATAAGCTTTTCAAGTAGTTATCAGGACGATTCTATGTCCACTATAAATATTTTTCTCTTCTAACTTAACAAAGGATCCAAACATTCTTCCAAGCACGAAAATTCTCTAAGTTTAGCATATCATTCTCTTCCATTTTTCCCTTATTCAAACTCTTCCATTCTCTAATCTTGTACTACCTTTTTCATCCAAAACCTCAATATTTGATCTTGATTACCTCACCCAACCATTTTTCTCTTCCCATTCTCTACATTCCAATACCTTTGTCACTCACCATTAGACATCCACCTATCTAGACACATCTTCTTCTACCATTGTTTGCATTAAGAGCTTCTAAGGAGAGGAATGATCAAGCACTAAAGAAGGATACCCAAGGGTGATTTCCTTATCCATTACTTTCTCTTTATTAGATTGTAACTATGTGTAACTAAACCCTTAATCTAGGGGATAGATGTGAGGAACATTTGGTTGTGGGTATTTGTTTAAGCTATTGTATTTGAATGTTTATTTGTGTTCTATGTACTTAATATCTAGATCCTTTACATTATATGATTTGCATTGTATATCATTAGTTGATCATACTCTTGTGCTCGATAAATTGTTGTGAAACCAATCTTGGATTGACACCCTTGATTGGTTAGGAACTTAGTGAATATGATAGATCAGTGGAGGATATATAAACCACACTAATCTAAACCTAAATTTGTAACCAACCAATCCCACCTTGACCCCCTTTCCTTAATCGATTAGGCATTTTGGTAGGAAGATGTTTAGGATTCATAGTTATGACCTAAACACACTTAAGAAAACAAATGGTTAACTTATAATAGATCGGTCCATTAAAGTGGCTTATAAAGCATTACCCATACCATTTGCAACTCCATTAATTCCCTAACATCTATCTTAATTGATTACATCAATTTCTCTTATCAAGATTGTTGAGTATTCTATTTTTCTTATCACTTTTTGTATGTTTATTTTACTTGCATGTTTGGTGGTTTATCAAACCACACAACTATCTATTTATAATGATTTATTTTATTGCTTATTAGATTAGTTAATCAATCTAACGTATTACTCCATTTCCTTGTGGAACTAATCTTTGCTTACCATTTGCTAAGAAATTACATCCCAAGAGGGTGGTTAAAACATGGTTTTCAAATGATCACATAAATATTGTTTTGAAAAGTATAAAACGATCTCATCAAAAACGGCGTCGTTGCCGTGGATTTGGTAGCGATTGTTAAATTAATTGACTTTTCTTTGTAATTTACAATCTTATTAGATAGCTCACTAACTTATACTTTTACATAATTATTCTAGTTTTTCTTGTTTGTAGATTTTCGTAGTTCTTTTTACCTTTTTCTTGTGTTTTCTTTATCAATTCCATTTTCAGGATTTTAGGTGTATGCATGGTAGGAGATCCTTAGGAAGAGGATTACACCCACCATTGGATGAGTCTAGCCGTGTTGGAAGGATTGTGAGGGAATTTGATAAAATTCCAAGGCAAGCTATGAATATGGAAGGACATGAACCAATGAGGGAGGATGAGGCTCCTCCTAGGGAAAAAGTGATTTAAGAGACTCCTACTAACCAAGGCCAAAGGTTGATGTGCATACTCTTAAGGTCATGCCCTCTTCACATGTTCACGAAAGAATACAAGGTTTCTTGCTTCCAAGGTAGCCTCACACGTTTCTCTTAAGTGTAGGTGGATAATGCTTGTGAAGGTTCCTTTGACACAAAGACCGCCATTGAGATTTATGAAATCTGTGAGAAGCTAGCACAAAACTCTCAACAAAGGAATGCAAATAGTATTAGAGGTGGAAGGTTTGATGTGAGTTCTAACACGGAAACCGCTATTGAGATCTCTAGGATGAACAAAAAAATGGAATCCTTGACATCTTACATTGAGAGCATGGGATTTCCCAAGGCCGGGGTGAAGATGTTGGGAAGACAAGAGGCAAGCTCTAGTGATTAACTCAGCGGTAGTGAAGGTTTCTATGACATGAATGATGGACAAGAGGAAGAGAAAGTCCAAGCTAGGGTTTCCAAAGGCAAGGAAACAACCCTTATTCAAACACTTACAATCTGACATGGAGGAACCACCTAACCTCTCTTTGTCCAACAACAACAACACATTGAACCCACAACCTAGGAACAATCAATGAAGATACCAAAAACAAGGAGGAAAAAATCTAGGTGGAAACCAACAAGGGGGATACTGTCAAAGAGAGCAACAATGTGGCTATCAACAGGGTAGATGCCCATAATGAGGAAACCAATAGGGAGGAAATCAATGGAACAAAAACGACAATACTCAATCTAGTAACTATCTTGCCGTAATGTGGATGAAGAAATGATAGGGATGATACAAGGCTTCCAAAGAGCCAAGCACACATTGATAAACTTCATGCAAGCTAGTGACCAAAGATTTGGCAACTTGGAGGCTTCGTTAGGAAAATTGGAGGCTCAAATGGGGTAAATTGCCAAAGCCCTCAAAAAGCAAGAAATGGGAAGTTTCCAAGCAACAAGGAGCAAGCAAATGATGGGAATTTCGTCAATAGGGATGGTGCTAAGGATGAAGCAATGATGTTTGAAGAGGCTTTCCTAACCAAGGTTGATGATCATGGGAGTTTTGTGATCCCCATGTCGGTTTGAGATAGTGAAATGCTAAGGGGAGTGCTTGACTTGGGAGTAAGCATCAATATGATGCCCCTATCATTATATGAGAATTTAGTATTGGAAGGTTTGAAGCCAACCAAGATAAAGCTTTTGTTAGTGGACAAAACTTCTCGGACGCCACAAGAAGAGCTAAAGGATCTTTCGATCTTTGTAGGTGGAGTTAGCTTTCCCACCGACTTTATAGTGTTGAACATTAAAGGAAAGTCCTATGGTAATAGGAAATGGCAAGCTCTACTTGGTAGGCCTTTCATGGCTATCGCTCAAATGAGAGTTGATGTGTGCAAAAAGAGAGTTGTGTTGCACTTATTTGAGAGAGAGCTTGAGATTGATACTATCACATGCAATGATGATCTAAAAAGCATTGGGAGTTGCTATATGGTGGATGTGCAACCATCGAAGAGTAAGGGTGGAAAGGTGAACAACTTGGTTCAAATGTTTGAAAAGAGTAGCTAAGGAGATAAAGAAAGTATAGGTGGTTCGGAGATTGAAAGGCTCAAAAATACCGACCAAGAGCTCATGCTTGAAGTGGAGGTACTCAAGTTGGAAAAGTATGCACTTGAGAAGAAGGTTGAAGACCTATCAAAAAGGAATCACAAGTTGAAGAAAATCAATAAGACTCTTGAAATGAATAATGAGTCTACGGTATAAGAGCTTGAGGACTTAGCCAAGCTCACTGAGGAATTTGAGAAGTCAGCCTCAAAGAAGATGAGAAAGACCCCCATGAGTGTTGAAGCCAAGAACAAGGTAATAGATAAGGTTAAGGAAGAGATGAGCAAGAAAGAGGTTCCATTGAAGATTGCCAAAGTAAAGGAGTGTGACTATTTGGTGGAGATAGACCGGATGGAACAAGCCATCAAGACACTCACCATGGATGGTCACTCCAAGCCTCAAGCTTCAATGCAAAAAGGGAGAACTCCTTGCTCTTCTCTATCATGTTATTTTTGTCATAGGAAGGGTCATGTTAAAGGTAGGTGTTTTGAATTTTTAAAGCATGCAAATCATGAACAAGCTAGACCTAGGATGAGATCTAACCATGTTAAGAAAATTTAGGTCAGGAAGGATTTGGTGGACCAAGTCCGCATTGAATCTAGGGGACCAATTTAGGTAGTTAAGTAAATGAAAAATGATTGTTTGGTTGGCCCTTGTGATGAACACCATAGTCTTAATTTGCATGATAGGATATGGTAGTGTGGGCTTACGCCTTTTCATTTTTATTCTTTGAATAAAAATTGCTTGTGTTGTTTAATTTCTTGTTGTGTGTTTTTGCTTGTTTTTGTTTTCAAATAAGTGCTTTTATGTCTTGGTATGTGTCATTTTAAGTTTATGTTGAGTTTGGCAATGTTGGTGCAGGAGTTGGCCTAAATTTGCTTAGGATGTGACCAATAAGCAATTATCGCAGTTTGGTCATTGATCAAATGGTGACATTCAAAAGGGCGACAATTAGTTGATCTGAAAGTGGTGTTGCCATGGCAAAGAGCGACAACAAAGGGCGATAGTGTAAGGCGACACAACACCTGATGCTTGTCGCCATGAGAAATTCAAATGTCGCCATAGCACAAACAACCACAGCGTGTATTACTTATCCAAACGACAGCGTTTTGGGTTGTCGCCATGGCAGAAGGCGACATTCAAAATGGTGACTTAGTGCAAAAATTGATATAACAGTCGTTCCATAACAGCGACAACCACAACTCACAAACACACAATTTCTCTCAAATTCTCAAGCCGTGGGACGCACGAAACCACCAAAATTGGTAAGCAAACACTTTAGTTCTTCAATTTTTCCATTCACATTTGCCCTATATTGCATTTAGATATCTTAGGGCTGGTTTTGAGTTTGATTTGAAGTGATTAGTACCTAGGATTGGATTTTGTGGATATATTGTGTATATTGGAGTGTTAGAGCATTGTTGGAATGATTATGGGTGATAGAGGAGTGTTGTGCGATTGTGGCCTTACTAGAAAAGTGTCGTTGTGCTACCAAATTTCTATTAATAGTGGGCAATTTGAGATTGAAGCAATATGGCTTCGACTATGAAACTGCCGAGTAAATGAGGAAAGGGTAGTATGGCCCCTACTCCGAAGAAGACAAGCCAAGCGGCTCATAAAAAGAAGGGTCCAGAGTGCACTTTGAACAAGGACTTTGATGACCGATTGGAGACTTACAGTGAGAAGAAGATTTGGGTAGAAAGGGGGATTAATTTGAAACATTTGGCAAATACTTCTATCCTAGTGACAGTAAATGATAGGGGGTGGGGAGGATTAGTTTCTACGCCTTCTATATATAGTGAGAAGCTCGTGAGGGAGTTCTATATAGGGATAAACTATGGGGAGTTCATGAGAAGGGGTCCGGTACTAGTTAGAGGTGTTCCCATTCACATGAACGTTATGGACATAAACATCTATTTTGGGTCCACACTTTTGGAGCATGAGGAGATGCGAGAACACATGATAGTGTGGATCACTTTGAGCCTGTTGTATGTGAGAGGTGGACTTTGCCAACACTTTGACGATCACCCAGATGTTGTTCAAGATTGCTAGGAGACACCTCCTTAAGAAATCTAATTTGAAGATTGAGTCAGCATTCTAGCATATCTTCATCATATCCTCACCTAGGCCGGTTTCCTATAGGTTTACAGTCCCATTTGAGGTGGCCCGGATCTTGCATTGTATTATGGCGAGGCAGCCTATCGATGTAGGGGTTTTAGTAAAGATGGAGATTCAGAGGATTGGGCGGAATGAGTCAGAGTCAGATATCCTTCCTTTTCTGTGCCTGATTACGAGGTGTGCAGGATTGGCAAGCGTGGACATATCTGGGGATGCTTTGACTTCCCCTCCACCTGATTTTGATTTGTCTATATGGCGTCGCTTGCTAAGCAAGCGTGGATTGTGCATGCCCAAAAGTTTGGAGAGGCCACCTACTAGGAAGTGGAAGAGAGCGAGCATATTAGAGGTCATCACGAGTGCCGAGGAAGAGTTTGATAGAGACATCGAGGATGACGAGCAGAGAGAGAAGGTTGGTGAGAATGATAAGCCAGTATTTATGTATATGATGAGAGTCATCCCATATGCTGACGGATTTTAGATTGTGTACATCATATTTTGGGTGCTCAGGGCGATGATTTTGTTGTGTTGCATTCATATGGGAAAGATTGGACAAAGAGGCAGAAGGCCATAGGGGAGAGGCAAGAGAAGATCCTGACTAGGCAGAGCACTTTGGAGGGTCATATTGATGTGCACAACAATGATATGCACATTTGGTGTGTCTAACAAATGAATTGTGTAAGTGCCTCTTTTTCATTGGCTTAATTTCGTTGACAAAACCACATGAGGTTCAAATATGTAAGGGTAGCTTAAGATTAAATAAATCCTCATCAAATGTTAAAGGACCTCATTGTGGACATCAAGAGCTTCAAGGAAGGTAGATTACTTATCTTGACTCCTTGAAGAGATTTAGTTGCACACACACACCACACACTACTCTAGCATGCATGTGTGATATTTGATTCTTGTATGATTGTATTTCACTATTCACACTTGCACATGTTTGTTGTGTGTCACATGCTTGGTGATTATTCATGATGTTATCCATTCCCATGCATGTTATTTATTCACAATCACATTTGCACTTCATTGTTAATTCTAAGTGTGGTTTTGTGTGATGTAATTCGTTTCTGTTTGTGTGATCGGAAACATTCGCACTTGCACGATGGTGTGCTTGTCTTAGCACGTGTGTGGCCATTAGAGAGGTCCATTTCCTCTCTTGGTTTGGTCTTGGGTCACATGGTCTTATACCATGAGTTTGGGCAATATTATTGTTGTCCAAGTCTGACCTTTGGTCACTTAAATGACTATAACATTTTCTAAAGACATTGAAACGTCATTCCATTAACTAGAGTAGAAAGTAGTCTTCTATACCTTTCTAACGGTATATTATTTGAAATGTTTCAATGTTGTTTGGTCATGTTTTGAGTCGCTCGAAAATTCGAGTCTTTGACCAGAATTCATGGCGATCTTTGTGGCAACCAAATCATCTTGCCTCACCAAGTCGCCATAACTTTTATTTAGTGACCAGAAATCATGGCGACCAAATTTAGTCACCATGATTAGTCGCCTTGATTGCCCAAATTTTTTTTAAAAAACTTCCAAAACGTTGTCACTTCATCTAGGGCTACTATATAAACATCTTCTTCTTCCTAGCTCGTTTTTGAGAGCTCAAAATCATATTCAAGTGAGAGAAACTTAAACTCTAGAGAGAGAAGCTCTTAAGAACTCATATTTACTCAACCAAACACCTTCCCATATGCATCTAGCATCTTCTTAACATCATCTAGCATTTTCCTAACATCATCTAGCATGGGTTAGGTATGATTTCTCTTGGTTTCTTTTCTTTTCTCACATGACTTGTAGCTAGAACATCATTTTTGCATCTCTTCACATGTTCTTGCTATACAAGATTGCATATTTATTACTTGACTAGTCTCAAGATTGCTTCTTTATAACTTGAATAGTTTCATGATAGTTTCTTTATTGTGTTTTGTGTGTTGGTTATGGTAGATATTGCATATAGGACTTTGTTTGCTTATTTAGCTATGTTTTACGTATGTCATCTAGCAAAATGATATATAGGAATGTCTAACATGTTCATCCATGCCTAGATAAGCTTAAATGTCTAACCTTGCATTTTAGCATCTTGAATATTGCATATATTCACCTTAGGTTGTTTTATCTCTTCTCTTTAGAGACAAGTCTTGTATTTACCATTTGGTAGTTTGTAAGCAAGGGACTAGAGTCACTATTAAAGGCCTGCGGGTAGTAAAGACGGATTAGTAACCTTAGGTGTAATGTGGTCAACCTAGATTGTAATTGTATTTGCAAATAGTGGATTCGAGGTTTTTGTGTGACGTACATAACAGCCCGTGGTTTTTCCTGTGTGGGTTTTCACGTAAAAATTCATGTGTTATTTATTTTCCACATCTTTCTATTGATAGTTGTTTTGACTAGCTAGGGGCTGTTTTTTTAATATCGACAAAATCATGAAAATTTGGTAATTAATTTGTGTTTAATCTATTCATCCCCCCTTCTAGATTAATTAGGCTCATTGTATATATATTTTCAATTGGTATCAGAGCGGGTTCATTAACATAATTAGGAGATCCTTGCTCTTATTAGAGTCTTTTGCATTTGTTTGCATCTTTTTGTGTGTCTTGTGTGTTTAGCTTGTTTGTGTGCATTCATTTCATTCAAACCTAAACACAATGAGTGAAAATGGAATTGGAGGCGAGGGTGCTTCTAGCATAAGACCTCTCTTGCTCACGGGAGACAACTACGCATCATGGAAAGGCAAAATGGAAGAATATGTGTGTCAAATTCATGATTGTGCGTGGATAGCTATTGAAGATGGATACACGCCACCTATGATGACCCCTACGGGAGGTGGAGAGGAAGTTCGCAAGCCAAAAGCACAATGGACCCCCCAAGAGTTCGAGGCTTCAAAATGAAACAACAAAGCCATGCACGCAATCCTTTTTGCCATGGATGACAACCAATATATGTTGATTCAAACTACAAAGATAGCAAATGAAGCTTGGGAGATATTGTAGACGGCTCATAAAGGAACCGAGGTGGTCAAAGATTCCAAGCTCCAAGTTCTTCAAACACAATTGGAGACCATAAGGATGGAAGAAGATGAGTGCTTCAATGACTTCCAAGTAAAGCTTATGGACATAGTGAATCAAAGTCACCAATTAGGAGATCCCTATTCTGATAGGAGGATCAAGCAGAAGATCATGAGGTCACTTCTCGAAAGATTTGAATCCAAAGTGACGGCCTTGGAAGAAAATAGTGACTATTCAAAGATGAAGCCAAGTGAAGTGATTGGAAGACTCTTGGCTTATGAATTTAGGAAGCCTCCTACATCAACACCTTTAAAGAAGCAAAAAAGTATTGCCTTAAAGAGCATCAAGGTAGAGAAGGATGAAGAAGACTCGGATGAAGAAATTGTTGGCAAACAAGTTCAAGCAATTCATGAGGTTTGAGAAGAAATAGTTTGGCTTCAAGGGAAAGTTTGTGAAGAAGAAGGCTCTTTTTAAGAAAGTGGAGCAAACTCAAGAGAAGGACCAAAAGAAGGGTGTCCAATGCTATGAGTGTAGTGGTTTTGGACACAATGCCCTCCAATGTGAAAACTTGAAGAAAAAGAGAAGAAAAGCTATGGCAGTTACTTGGAGTGATAGTGATGATCTAGAAGATGAAGGCAAGTCTTCGGATGATGATGAAGATCAAGTTGCCAACTTCTTGCTTTTGCATCTTTTCACAATAGAAATGAGGTTATGAGTGATAAAGAAGAGGAAGATGACAAGCAAGAAGAAAGTGACTCAAATGGTGAGAGCAACTTTTCAAACTCCAATTTTGAATTTGATGAAGAGATAAACTACGATGACTTCATGAGATTCTTTTAGAACTCTAGATTGAAGAAGAAAAAGGAGATACAAAAGTTGAAAGAGGAGAAGCTTGAATTGACCTCGAAGGTAACTCATTTGAGTAAGGAAATGAGTAAAGCTAAAGAGATAGAGGAAGGATTGAAGATGAAGCTAGTTGTTAACCACCAAAATTGGCAAAGGACAAAAGAAGAATTTTCCACCCAGATACAGGGAAGAAACACATGTTGAGATACCATATAAGTACTCCTAGAAAGAAGAATACTGGATCAAATCTAGATACCTACCTTCTCCCTCGGACTAACGCCAACAAAGCCTAGTGATCCCGATAACCCTTAAATTGTTCCAACATAGAGTTCTACTCAGAATCCTATCACGGAGCTCAATGGGGTACCCTGCTACTGCATCAGATAGGTATCCCGTTACTAGATCGACAGGATACCCAATTACTATTTCAATAAGGTACCCCACTGCCGCATCAAACAAACATCCAGATACAATGTCAGCTAAATTATCCTGCTTCTACATTCAGCTAAGTACCCCGCTTCTACATCCAACCGGGTACCCCGCTTCTACATCCAACCGGGTACCCCGCTGCAAGAACAACCGATATCAGGATATCCCGCTGACCAAGCACCTAACCAAGAAAGCATCAAATTAGAAAAGGGCCAAGTACACATGAACCCAGATGAACTCAAATAGCTTTTGGGATCCTCCCGCCAGATAACCATAAGAAATACTTATAGAATTATATATCCATATGTTCAGATAGATAGGTCTTGAAGCTCCAAAGCTAGGGGAATGAAACGCGGTCGTTCATCTCCCGATAAAAAGGTAGACTCCTTCCCGCCACTTAAGAATTCCATTCGAATAAGGAGTCCATTTGTATTAGAATCCTCTCCGAAAGGAATCACTTGATTCAGATAATTAAAGCTCTTGCGAGGTTGTCTCCTAGAAGGAAAGAAAGTCTTGTGATCGCCAAACCCTAGACTGAAATTAAAGGAGTGCATGGCAAGCAACGAGACCTATATATATGACACTATATTCACCAGAAAGGGGACGAAAAAAATTGGCCTCCCTAAACCCTACACTTGTTATTTTTTCTACTTATCGACAGACACGAGCATGCCATCTCCATCACCTAACAGAAATATTGAATACCGCCATATATCACCATAGCCTTAATTTCATCAGTTGTATCCAATGAATAAAATATCAGTATCGGTATCGATATCGGACTTCTAAATTTATGGATATATCGAGGATATTATCGATATCGGTGGATATTCGGTAAAAAATTAAAAAAAATGATGGATATTTACATCTAAAGTTAGAATTTTTTTGTGAAACCTTAGGACAAGCTTAAACAAGTAATTATACATCAAATGAATCATATTTCAATAATAAATTAGCATAGTTATGAGTTTATTATAAATTATAACATAAATAGAGTTGTATATAATTTTTAAAATTGAGTATTTAATAGAATAATATTTGGTTCACTTTTACAATATTATATACAATATAAAGATATTAAATATTTAATAAACAAATTTATCATTAAAATATATATACATATAGTTCCATACTTCTAAGATTCTATCATAAATCATTATTCATACATAATAATACATTATATGTTTGAAATTTAAAACCAAAATGAATTCCTTGCAAGTTCAAATACATAAGATACATTTCTATCTTGATTCGAACAATAATTTTCTCAGGAAAATATGCTAGCATAGTTTTCAAGGTAGTTATTAATATGCCACACGTATGTTGCTTGATCTCTTCCAATTGATCCATGAATTGGGTGCTTTGGATTTACCCAACTTGGTGGATATTGTTGATCTGCATGCATAGGTATTGCATATGTCATTTGTGGAGAAGGATAATCAAATATACTATAGCCACCAGAACTACCAAATGGTATATGACAACCTGACCTTGTTTGCGAATCACCTAAAGAACTATTTTCTGTGTCCATACTCATTGAGGAGAGAGACATATTCAAAGAATCTTCATCAATTTGACTTGTTCCTCCATGTTGTCTACCACGATTTTGATTAAAATTACCTGCATGAGCATCCCAACTTGTTGCACCAGCATCCCAACCTTTGGCACGAACATCTCAACTTGTTGCACTAGCATCCCAACCTCTTGCACCAGAATCCCAACCTCCTCCATCATCTCTATCATTTCCATCATCTTTTCCTCCACTATTTCCATCAGAGGTATGTTGGTCATCGGAAGAGCTGCTAACAGTAACTCCACAATCTATACCAACTTCTTCTCTAATCACTTGTTCAACATTTATTCCCATGTCTCGAGCATGAGAAGCAATTTGTGGATCATGATTTCCCTCATCATCATCCAAATAGGCAGGTCTAACCCAGTCAAAAAAAGGATTCTCATTATCATCCACTGCTTCAGCAGCTACTTGAAGTAGATCTATAAAATCAGTTTCATCTACTTTATCCTTTTCAACTGCCATATCCCTAAGTTTCAATTCCATATTATAATAACAATAAACAAGTTGTTCAAGCTTAGAATAGGCAAGACGATTTCTTTGTTTTGTGTGGATTAAAGCAAATGTGGACCAATTTCTTTCGCATGTAGAAAATGATGCTGATTGCGACAGTATGCGAACTGCTATTGCACGCAATGATAGAGCACAATTTCCATACATTACCCACCAATCAGCTGCAATAAAAATTATTAAGTATTACAAGTATGAATACTATTTTAAAGATATTATTATTACATAGATTTTTGTAATAAAACTTATACACTTGGTTGCATTTTGTTTCTAGTTGCTATGGCTGCTCGTTCACTAAAACTTTTCTTTCCATCTTTAAAGTATATGAGCTACATTAATGACTCATGAGATCGATATGTAAATAATATATATAAATATGAGTATATGACACAATACTCCCATGCAAATAAGTTATAATATTGGAATTATAAAATTGATTGTAAATTGTAACTTTTTACCTCATTTCCAAAATTAGCAATTCATACAGCTTCAAGGTCTAATTGCGAATAGACAATATGTATGGCTTTCAAAAGTTCTGAATTATCCCTAATATTGTCTCTATATTGGTACTTTGGGTTCAAATAGTAAGCTGAAAGAATAAAAAATATATTAATTTTAGTATAAATAATTAAATACTACTAAATATTAATTATGAATAACAAACAATCCGAAATAAAATTTACCTGCAGCATGTAGTGAGTGATTAAACATTTTATCCCACCGGTTTTGTATAATGTTTAGAATCCATTTAGTATTCCCTCTTTGATGTTTTAACTGCATCTTGTTGGTATTTGAGACTTGTCTTGACTCTTGTGTCACAATGCCATGCAATAATTCTACTATTGACTATTGTGTTTGAAAATTTTATAAATTTGTTAATACTTCGTTTAAAATAATTTTCAATATAGATTATTTGAACAATAATTTAAGTGCGTAAGATTAATTTTTTTATTTTTTTTTAAATAATTTGCAAAATATCCTTGGATTTCGGGATGAAATTCACAATATTTCAGGAATATCGGGATATTTCGGGAATATCGGCAGATTTTTAAGGATATTTCGATATCGAACGAATATTTGCTAGATATGGGATATTGCCCCTGTTTTGATATTGGTCCCTCCAAAATATGGATATATCGATTTTAAGTTCCTTGGTTGTATCCATGTTTTTATCAATAAAATCATAACTGTTAATCTTTTCTTGTATGATTTTTTAGTTTGGTTTGACAAAATTCTTGTTGGTATCGAACTACGTGATACCCCTCCGACCGGGATCTATCTCAATCTCGGTCCTTAATGTTGTTATTTGGAGATTCATCTCAGTGATAATTTTCCATTAACACTAGTCTTGGTCAAGAAGAATGAAGAGAGCTTGAGGAAAGAACTTATGGAAGCAAAAGGGTTGATTGCTAAGATGACTTCCAGAACCGAGAAGCTTAACAAGATGCTATCGTGTGGGAAGAGTCCTAGTGACAAAAAGGGGTTAGGATATGTGGAAGAAATGGAAGCCACACCCTTGAAAAAGACAACAATTGTCAAGAGCAAAGAGGTTCAAAATGCTAAAACCCCTCAACAATCAACCAAGTGGGTTGAAGTTGGTGAATCTTCAAAGCAAGCTCAAGCAAGGATTCCAACAAGAGCTCCACCACCACAAGGGAGACCTCCTCAACCAAGACTTCTACAACAAAAGATCCCACAAGCTCAACACGGGGTCTTTCATGCTTAACCTAGAAGACATGCCAACTTGGCTCATCTACAAAGGAGAGAGTTGCCACAACATCCAAGAGCAACTCAAAATAGAAGGAGGCCACAAATGCTTGCACAAGGCTATAGTATGAACTCCTACTTTATTCCTACTTGCCATTTTTGTGTGATTGAAGGCCACATTAGGCCTAATTGTTTTAAGTATATTAAATTGTGTAGAAGAGAAAGCATGATTGAGAAAAATATGCTTAGAAGAGCCATAATGCATGCACCCAGGAAACTTAGAGCTAATGGACAAATGGCTCTTAGGAATGACTATGTTTCACTTAGGATGAATAGAAATGATGAATACTATTGCTATGTGGCCCAAGTTGCCTTAAAAGCTAATGCCTCTAACACTTGGTACCTTGATAGTGGGTGGTCTAGGCACATGATTGGAAACAAGAGTTTCTTTAAAACTCTTGTGATAGAGGATTGTGGGTTTGTCACCTTTGGTGATGGATCTAAGAAAAATGTCATAGGGAAAGGTAATATATCTATTCTCAGTTTACCCTCATTGCCAAATACTCTCTATGTTGATGGCTTGTAAGCCAATCTCATTAATATATCACATTTAAGTGATGAAGGGCTTTCGGTTATGTTTGGCAAAGCTGATTGCTCTATTCTTAAGGAAAATGGGCAAGTGTTGTTGAAAGGCAAGAGATCAATCGACAATTGCTATTGTCTTGAGTCTAATCTCATCTCTTGTAATTTGTCTACTAGTGAGGGCCATATGAACTATAGGGACTTGAAAGTCCTTGATAGGTTGAATATTGTTAGAGGCCTTCCCAAACTTGGGAAAAAGGTTGAGGGAGTTTGTAGACCTTGCCAACAAGAGAAGCAAACCAAGAGTGTGCACAAGAAAGGCAAATATCTTTCCACCAAAGAGCCTTTGGAGCTTCTTCATATGGACCTTATGGGTCCTATCCTAACCAAGAGCTTAGGTGGTAGAAGATACATTCTTGTTGTTGTTGATGACTTCTCTAGGTTTACATGGACCTACTTTCTTAGAAAGAAATCTGAAGCCTTTGACAAATTTAAAATGTTTTGTGTTAAAATTCAAAATGAAAAGACATCTCAAATTAAAAGCATTAAGAAAATTAGAAGTGATCATGGGAAAGAATTTAAAAATGCTAGCTTTGAAAATTTTTGTAATAGCTTAGGCATTTCCCATGAATTTTCGGCTCCTAGGACTCCTCAACAAAATAGGGTTGTTAAGAGGAAGAATAGAGTCCTTCAAGAGATGACCCGTGTGATGTTGCTTAGCAATAAAGTCCATAGGAATCTTTGGGGTCGAAGCCATCAACACGACCTCTTACATAGGGAATATAGTGTTCCTTAGGACCGAGACTAAACAAACATCCTATGAGTTATAGAAGGGTAGAAAACCCGATGTTAGCTACTTTCACATCTTTGGAAGCAAGTGCTATATACTTAATGACCGTGATCAACTTGGTAAGTTTGATGCCAAAAGTGATGAGGGTATTTTTCTTGGATATACACTAAATAGTTTGGCCTATAGAGTTTTTAATTTAAAGACTCGAAGTGTCATGGATGTAGGGAAAAATAAACAAATAAAAGTGTTACACGCAGCGGAAGCGATACTAAAGACGATTTAGTGACTTTTAAAATTTTTCCTTTATGAACCTTAAACCCTTTTAATCAATAAACATGCATATATATCAACAAAAGTAAATTACCTCTTGTCGCGTGATCCGATTGACTTACGTCGATGGTAATCCGCAAGACCTTCAATCCGAGCACGAACGTGGATCACCTAGGAGCGTGGTCTCCCTTTCCTTTGAATTGCAAACCTGTGAATGGACCAAACAAATACTTTCTTTTCTTTGTTAGTCACAAAACAATCAAAAGAATGTCAAAATTATTCCGGTCACTTTTGAGTTCACAATCTTATGATCGAAACTCGCGTGAACCTAGATCGATATCGTATACACAAGCTTATTGATGTTTAAGCAATTGTATACTACCAAAGAATAATTTTTCACTCCTTTTTGTCTCTCTAGAATAAAAACTCTCTTAGAATTAAGAAGAAGAAGAAAGAAAATAAAAACTCAAGCACCAATTCATTGATGTGGCCGAACCCTATAAGAACATATATATAGGTTGGCCGAATTTTTCTTCTTTTTCCTTTAGGGTTGCCGAATTCTATGTAGTATCTAATTAGGGTTGGCCGAATTTCATCATGTCACTTATATAGGGTGACTAAAATTCAACCCTAATTCTTTTTAACTTTATAGACTTTAAACCCTAATCCAACTCTTTTATTTTTATTCTTTTATTTGACTAAATAAAAAAAAGATTCCTTATTTGATTAAATAAATAATACTAATTTATTTATTTACTTATCAAACAAGTCTTTTACTTTTAGGAAAGATTTGTTTCTTTAATTAAACAATTAATCAATAAATCAATTAATTCTTATTTAATTAAAACAAATGAAACAAAATAATATTTTTAGGTCAAAACCTTAACCTAGCCGCCCCACTTATATATAAGATGGGCCTAATATTATTTTCCTATTTCATTTAATCCATTGGACTTTAAATAAAAAAGCCCACATGTGAACCAGACCCATTCTTACTAAAAGAAACAAGCCCACATGTCTTTCATTAATATATTAATATAATTGAGCAGCCCATTACTTAAATAATGTGCAAATTATATTCTTAATATATTAAATGCAATTCTAGATGGACCCTTAAATTGGTCCGGTAGAATATATCAAGTGATCCATGCAAGTCCGTGTGGATTGGGGATCTTGGCGGGCCATCTAAATTTAAGCTTCAATAGACATAACCTAATCACAATCAACAAATGATTCACTTAGGTCCGATCCATTAATTTTAACTCATTCCACTAAAGAGCTAAAACCGAACTCTTAAATAAAGATAGAAAAGGAAGATGCTCCTCATTCATACCCTAGACAATCATATTGGAGATAGTGTATCCTCGTGATTAATATCAGTAATCGCCAAGAGTTCATAGACCGCCTATAACTCTCCAAGTTACCATATTTACTCATATGACCATGTTTTGAACTTGGATATTTTGACTTGTCCAGAAGCCATGTTTTCAATAGACACTATCGAAAACTCAACGTTGAGATTTAATATCCAATTACCTCAAAACATCCATATGATGATATTATACTCTCATTTAATTAAATGGAGCCACGATGTCCATATCTATAAATGAAGTCCTCTATCGATTAACAAATGAATATCACCAAACTATCGAGGATAGACTATGCGATATAATCGTACTCATTGATAACTCAAATGATATCACTTGCAACCATAAGTCCATCATTTATCTCAGGATTAAGATAGACTCTCCGATTGTCCTGATAATGAAAAGACTATTATCTATTGACGGTTCTAGATAAAGCTTTTCATTGTGATCCAGTTCAATGCACCCAGTGCACTAGATCCTTTTGCTCGAAGACACTCCGATGATTTTAGACTCATCATATCTCATTTGATCCCACTCAAATGCTAGCAAAAGAATTCTACAACTTTAACAAGATAAAGGTGCCCAACCTTTAACTTAAGTTGTGAACATTATTCAAGACTAACTAAAGAATTGTGTCTACCACATACATATCCAGATGTACGAACAATTCTTCTTTTCCCATAGTCTTTAGACCTTATGATTATTTACTTTGACAATTATAATACAAACTATAAATGCTATACGATTTGTTAAACCAGAAATCACTTTATTAATATGAAAAAGATTGTTAATTACAACATTACACTCTTGCTATTGAGCATAATCCTAACAATCTCCCACTTGCGCTATAGCAAATGTGTCATATCTCTCAAGCCCATATTCTCTAGATGCCCATCGAAACTCTTCTGAGGTAGAGCCTTTGTGAAGGGATCCGCTAGATTTTCTGCTGACGCGATTTTGGTAATCGTCACGTCACCTCTTTGAACAATCTCCCTTAAAAGATGATACTTTCTTTCAATGTGTTTACCTCTCTTGTGACTTCTTGGTTCTTTCGAATTAGCCACTGCTCCACTGTTGTCACAGTAGATAGTGATCTGCTTATTCGCACTAGGAACCACTTCTAAGTCAATCAAGAATTGGCGGAGCCAAACAGCCTCTTTGGCAGCTTCGCATGCAGCAACATACTCAGCTTCCATGGTGGAATCAGCAATACAAGATTGCTTGATACTCCTCCATATAACCGCTCCTCCTCCAATAGTAAACACAGCCCCTGATGTGGATTTTCTGGAGTCAGAATCTGATTGGAAATCAGAATCTGTATACCCAACGGGAACCAAATCCCCTCCAGAGTATACAAGCATATTATCTCTCGTTCTCTTAAGATACTTGAAAATATGCTTGACTGCCGTCCAGTGATCAGGTCCAGGTTTCGATTGAAACCTGCTAACTATGCCAACAGCAAAACAAATATCTGGTCTAGTACAGAGCATTGCATACATGAGACTTCCAACTGCCGAGGCATATGGAACTCTACTCATGAATTGCTCTTCATGCTCATTCTTAGGAACTTGTTCCTTAGAAAGCTTGATTCCATGTCTGAAAGGTAACATACCTTTCTTGGAATCCTGCATGGAAAACCTAGACAATATTTTGTCTATGTATGAAGCTTGGGATAATGCAATCGTTCTATTCTTTCTATCCCTTATTACTTGGATACCTAGAATAAAACTTGCTTCTCCTAAGTCCTTCATATCAAATTGTTTTGCTAACCATTCTTTTACTGATGTTAATACACCTACATCGTTTCCAATGAGTAGTATATCATCAACATAAAGAATCAGGAAAACCAACTTGTCGCCTTTAATCCTTTTATATACACAAGGTTCGTCAGGATTCTGAATAAATCCAAAACCTTTGACAGCTTGATCAAACCTTATGTTCCAGGATCTGGATGCTTGCTTTAATCCATATATGGATTTCTTCAACTTGCATACCTTATCCACTTGGCTCTTTTCAATGAATCCCTCTGGTTGCATCATGTAGATGCTTTCGTCAAGACTTCCATTTAGGAAAGCTGTCTTGACGTCCATTTGCCAAATCTCTAAATCTAAAGATGCTGCAATGGATAAGAGTATCCTAATGGATTTAAGCATGGCCACAGGAGAGAAGGTTTCCTCGTAATCGATACCTTCTTTCTGTGTATACCCTTTAGCTACCAATCTAGCTTTAAAGGTTTCCACCTTTCCATCCATACCTCTTTTCCTCTTGTATACCCACTTGCACCCAATGGGTTTTATCCCTTTAGGCAAGTCTACAAGGGACCAGACTTTGTTATCGAACATAGATTCAATCTCGGATTGCATTGCCTTTTGCCAATGGCGACTATCAACATCCTCCATAGCTTCCTTGTACGTATACGGATCATCGTCGTCCGGGAGATTCTCCACTGATTCTCCCAGACCGATGTATCTTTTGGGTTGTGTTCTAACCTCCCACTACGACGAGGAATGGTAGGTTGTTGATCTTGTGTTGGATCGGAACTTACAATTGGGTTAGGTTGTGCAACCTCTCGTGGAATTGTATCTCCTGACATCTCATTCAGGACAATTCTACTTCTAGGCACAAAATCATTCATATAGTCCTTTTCCAGAAATTTAGCATTTGTCGAAACAAATACTTTAAGATCTGAAGGACTATAGAAATAATATCCTTTAGTTTCTTTTGGATACCCTACAAATATACATGTTTCTGAACGGGACTCCATCTTTTCTGTCTTTCCTTTTAACACATGCGCAGGACAACCAAATATCCTTAAGTGTTGTAAACTAGGCTTGCGCCTAGTCCACAACTCATGCGGTGTTTTAGGAACAGACTTAGATGGTACATCGTTTAGAATGTATATAGCAGTTTGTAAAGCATATCCCCAAAAAGAAATAGGAAGCGTTGAATAACTCAACATAGACCTAACCATATCCAAAAGAGTTCTATTTCTCCTTTCTGCTACCCCATTCTGTTGAGGTGTACCTGGTGCAGAAAACTGAGAAACTATCCCATTATCAATAAGATATTGCTGAAACTCACCAGATAGATATTCTCCACCACGATCAGATCTCAAGATTTTTATGTGTTTCTCAAGCTGATTTTCCACTTCAGCTTTGAATGCTTTGAACATGTCAAAAGCATCCGACTTATGTCTCATGAGATACACATAACCAAATCTTGAGTAATCATCCGTGAAGGTGATGAAGTACTCATATCCACCTCTAGCTTGAATGCTCATAGGTCCACATACATCAGTGTGTATCAATCCTAAACATTCAGGGCTCTTGCACCTTTGGCAGAGAACGTCCTTTTGGTCATTTTACCTTCCAAACAAGATTCACAAGTTGGTAGATCATCAACCTTTAAGTCACTTAAAGGTCCGTCACTTACCAATCTTTTAATCCTATTAAGGTTAATATGACCTAAGCGTAAATGCCAAAGGTAGGTTTCATCTGTTGATAATTTTAGTCTTTTATGATTAGGTTCCGTTATTTCTGTGTCTAACGAGTGAGAGATATTTCTATGCAAAAAGTATAGACCACTTTCCAATGTACCTTGGCAAATAATTTTGTCATTCTTACTAATAATAAAAACTTTATTAAAAGTAACCGAATATCCAAATTTATTCAAACAAGAAACTGAAATTAAATTCCTCTTGAATTGAGGTACATAATAAACGTCTATTAAATCTAAATGCCTTCTAGAATCCAAATAAACTCTAATATCTCCCACTGCACTTGCAGACACTAACGTTCCGTTGCCCAAGCGCAAATTGATTTCATTCTTACTCAGCTTTCTCCTTTCTTGAAACCCCTTCTTCCTTCTTGTTCTGGGACTTTGGGCAATTTCTCTTCCAATGTCCCTTTTCACCACAAAGGAAGCATTTCCCTTTGATCTTGGTTACTTTCTTGGTCTCCTTCTTGATAGGCCCAAGTTGCTTTTTCTTCTGTTGTTTCTTGACCTTTTGACGGGCCTTAACAGTAGCAACTTTACCAACCATATGAATCTCTTGACCTTTGCCTTTCACAAGGATCTTTTCAGCACTTTGAACATCTTGCATCAGGCCTTGTAAGGTGTATTCCTTTTTGTTCAAAGTGTAGTCCAATTTGAACTGATCAAAGGAATCTGACAATGAATTGACAACCATATCAATCTTTGTCTCACCATCTATCTCAGCGCCATGCAGTTCAGCAATGTTGAGATGTGCTATGACTTTCATCATGTGATCTTTCACAGCCTGTCCAGGTTTCATCCTAAGATTCATAAAAGCAGTCACTGCCTCTCTCTTAGTCGTCCTAGACTTCATAGCAAACATCTCCTCTAGAGACATTATTATATCAGCAGTGGACTCCATTCCTTCATGCAGCTGTTGCAACAAGTCGGAGATAGTGGCCATAATGTAACATTTTGCCATATCATCTGAAGTCTTCCACTGCTCATACTCATCTCTACACATTATGCTAGATTCATTATTAGGAGCAGGTGGTTTAGGAGTAGTTAGAACAAACTTATGTTTTTCACTTTGTAGTAACAACCCAATTTTCCTTTTCCATGTGACATAATTATCTCCAGTTAAATTGTTATCTTTCAGGATGTTCATAAGTGATGGGGTCATGATTTCTGAATAAAACAAAACATATATAAGTAAATAATCATGATAAAGCACTTTTAAATATTTATCTTAAATTAAATAAATAACTCAATCATAAAATTCAACGGTGATCTAACACCCATAAATGTTACGCCTCCTTTGGGAGTTCGCACCATTTACTTGTTAGACTAGGTCCCACCTAATTGTTAACATAACAACCAGCGTTTTCAATTTTAGCCTTGCAATTTTACTGACAAGAACTCTTGGGAGGATATCAATAAAATTACATTGAGTGTGTTACCAAGATATCGACCCTCAATTTTCTCTCACGAAAATCCCTCCTTGGGGAGTAGATCTCGTTTGAGTCCATTGTCTAGTCTATCCTTGTAAGGAAGTATGTTGCTAAATTCCATTCATGGACGCCCCTTGGGGGGATTACCAATAAATAATAAAGCTCAACTAACCTTGGAGGCCATAGGTGTTACCAAAACACCTTCTCCCACTTAATTATTTGAGGCGTGTGATTAAATCCCATAGAATGATTTACCTAGTTATCTAGATGCCAATTTAGATACCTAAATCATTCAATGCATGTTCATACCAAAAGAGATATATGCGTGGCACTCCTATTCTATATGTCATGTTATCATACAATAACAAATATTGTAATATTTAAGCATAAATTAAATAGCAACAATTTTGGCCCATCCTAGAAAAACAAGTAAATTACAATTTGTCAGGAATACAAGATCTTCAGGTGGCCCATCAACCATACGCTCATCCTTCGGCCTTCTCCCATGGGCGTGCGCAGCCCACAACCCCACAAAGGGGCTGCCTTGCGCAGCCCATAAGGCCACACAAGGCTGCCATGCGCAGCCCACCAAAGTTTGGGCTTGTCATGTGCAGCCCAATCCACTCCTAGGGTGCGCACGGTGCTCGTACTTGGTTCCGGTTGCTTCGTTTTTCTTCGTGTCTTCGAATCTCCAAGACCTAAATATATTACGGCAGTATATATATAATAAATACTGCAGTAGTAATTTTTTTTTTTTATTCACTACAGTATTTTTACAAACCAAAAACTGCACATACTAAAAATAAAAATAAAAAAAACTGCAGTAACCCTAAAAAAAATACTGCACATATATATAAAAAAAAATAAAACCTAGCAATCTACCAAGAAGGAATTATGGCGATAATAGACCACCCTTCTTGTTACAACTCCGAAACAAAAATTACATTGAAAATCTAGGGCCAAAATCGAGCAATAACAAACCACATAAAATATATATAAATCCATACATCACATGTAATTATATATTTGAATACCTGGAGTGCCATCTCTTTCTAAACATGCATAATCACAATAAAAAGAAATAGATCCACGTATATATACGTTAATTAATTAAAAGGGTTCAACCAAGGCTCTGATACCAATTGTAGGGAAAAATAAACAAATAAAAGTGTTACACGCAGCGGAAGCGATACTAAAGACGATTTAGTGACTTTTAAAATTTTTCCTTTATGAACCTTAAACCCTTTTAATCAATAAACATGCATATATATCAACAAAAGTAAATTACCTCTTGTCGCGTGATCCGATTGACTTACGTCGATGGTAATCCGCAAGACCTTCAATCCGAGCACGAACGTGGATCACCTAGGAGCGTGGTCTCCCTTTCCTTTGAATTGCAAACCTTTGAATGGACCAAACAAATACTTTCTTTTCTTTGTTAGTCACAAAACAATTAAAAGAATGTCAAAATTATTCCGGTCACTTTTGAGTTCACAATCTTATGATCGAAACTCGCGTGAACCTAGATCGATATCGTATACACAAGCTTATTGATGTTTAAGCAATTGTATACTATCAAAGAATAATTTTTCACTCCTTTTTGTCTCTCTAGAATAAAAACTCTCTTAGAATTAAGAAGAAGAAGAAAGAAAATAAAACTCAAGCACCAATTAATTGATGTGGCCGAACCCTATAAGAACATATATATAGGTTGGCCGAATTTTTCTTCTTTTTCCTTTAGGGTTGCCGAATTCTATGTAGTATCTAATTAGGGTTGACCGAATTTCATCATGTCACTTATATAGGGTGACTGAAATTCAACCCTAATTCTTTTTAACTTTATGGACTTCAAACTCTAATCCAACTCTTTTATTTTTATTCTTTTATTTGACTAAATAAAAAAAAGACTCCTTATTTGATTAAATAAATAATACTAATTTATTTATTTACTTATCAAACAAGTCTTTACTTTTAGGAAAGATTTGTTTCTTTAATTAAACAATTAATCAATAAATCAATTAATTCTTATTTAATTAAAACAAATGAAACAAAATAATATTTTTAGGTCAAAACCTAAACCTAGCCGCCCCACTTATATATAAGATGGGCCTAATATTATTTTCCTATTTCATTTAATCCATTGGACTTTAAATGTTCTCATTACGCGGGACTCCACCCATTCTTACTAAGTTAAAACAAGCCCACATGTCTTTCATTAATATATTAATATACCGAGCAGCCCATTACTTAAATAATGTGCAAATTATATTCTTAATATATTAAATGCAATTCTAGATGGACCCTTAAATTGGTCCGATAGAATATATCAAGTGATCCATGTAAGTCCGTGTGGATTGGGATCTTGGCGGGCCATCTAAATTTAAGCTTCAATAGACATAACCTAATCACAATCAACAAATGATTCATTTAGGTCCGATCCATTAATTTTAACTCATTCCACTAAAGAGCTAAAACTGAACTCTTAAATAAAGATAGAAAAGGAAGATGCTCCTCATTCATACCCTAGACAATCATATTGGAGATAGTGTATCCTCGTGATTAATATCAGTAATCGCCAAGAGTTCATGGACCGCCTATAACTCTCCAAGTTACCATATTTACTCATATGACCATGTTTTGAACTTGGATATTTTGACTTGTCCAGAAGCCATGTTTTCAATAGACACTATCAAAAACTCAACGTTGAGATTTAATATCCAATTACCTCAAAACATCCATATGATGATATTATACTCTCATTTAATTAAATGGAGCCACGATGTCCATATCTATAAATGAAGTCCTCTATCGATTAACAAATGAATATCACCAAACTATCTATGATAGACTATGCGATATAATCGTACTCATTGATAACTCAAATGATATCACTTGCAACCATAAGTCCATCATTTATCTCAGGATTAAGATAGACCCTCCGATTGTTCCGATAATGAAAAGACTATTATCTATTGACGGTTCTAGATAAAGCTTTTCATTGTGATCCAGTTCAATGCACCCAGTGCACTAGATCCTTTTGCTCGAAGACACTCCGATGATTTTAGACTCATTATATCTCATTTGATCCCACTCAAATGCTAGCAAAAGAATTCTACAACTTTAACAAGATAAAGGTGCCCAACCTTTAACTTAAGTTGTGAACAATATTCAAGACTAACTAAAGAATTGTGTCTACCACATACATATCCAGATGTACGAACAATTCTTCTTTTCCCATAGTCTTTACACCTTATGATTATTTACTTTGACAATTATAATACAAACTATAAATGCTATACGATTTGTTAAACCAGAAATCACTTTATTAATATGAAAAAGATTGTTAATTACAACATTACACTCTTGCTATTGAGCATAATCCTAACAATGGAAACATTAAATGTTGTCTTTAATGATTATAGGCCAAAACATGATGACCATAAGGAGGATATTTATGGGATAGATGACCTTCCTTTGAAGGAGAATAGTGAGACTTCAAGAGATGTGAAGTCAAACCAAGATGAAAAGGATGATCTACCTCTTAATAAAGTTCCTCCATTAGACTCTATGATAATGATGATATCATTGGAGATGCTAGAGAGGGTGTTAAGAATAGGCGTCAAATAGCTAATCAAATTAGATATACTTGTTACACCTCTGAAATAGAACCCAAGTTGATGAAGCCTTAGAGGATAAGTATTGGGTTCTTTCCATACAAGAAGAGCTAAACCAATTTGAGAGGAATGATGTTTGGACTCTTGTTCCTAGACCTATAAACACCAATGTCATAGGCACTAAATGGGTGTTCAGGAACAAATTCGATAAGGATGGCAACATTGTGCGAAACAAGGCAAGGCTTGTTGCACAAGGGTACTTTCAAATTGAGGGTATTGACTTTGAGGAGACTTTTGCTCCCGTTGCCCGCCTAGAGTCTATAAGGCTTCTTTTATCCATTTTATGTGTATACAAGTTCAAATTACACCAAATGGATGTCAAGAGTGCCTTCCTCAATGGCTTATTGCATAAGGAAGTGTTTGTTGAACAACCCAAGGGGTATGTGGATCCACACCACCCCTCTCAGGTCTATCGCCTCAAGAAGGCTCTATATCGATTGAAACAAGCATCGAGAGCTTGGTATGAGTGCCTCACTCTTTATCTTATTGATAATGGCTACTCTAGAAGTAGTATTGACAAGACATTATTCATCAAGTGCACTAAATATGAGTTATTCATAGATCAAATTTATGTTGATGACATTGTATTTGGTTCCACCAACAATTTGAAAGTGCAACAATTTGTTGATGTCATGTCTCATAAGTTTGAGATGAGCATGGTTGGTGAACTAAATTACTTCCTAGGCTTGCAAATTAAGCAAATGCATGATGAGATCTTTATATCCCAAGCTAAATATGCCAAGAGCCTAGTGAAGAAGTTTGGCCTTGAGAATGCCAAACATTGTGACACACCCATGAGTATCACCTTGAAACTAAGCAAAAATGCAAGTGGAAAGGATGTTAAGCAAAGTTTATATCGTGGCATGATAGGTAGCTTTCTTTACTTGACTGCAAGTAGGCTCGATATAGCATTTAGTGTGGGTGTTTGTGCTAGGTACCAAGCTAATCCTAAGGAATCTCACCTTGTTGCGTTAAAGAGGATCATTCAGTTTGTGAATGGTACCTCAAACCATGGGATTTGGTAATCATTTGACACTAATCCTAGTCTTGTGGGATATAGTGATGCCGATTGGGCAGGAAATTGTGATGATATGAAGAGTGCATCGGGCGGTTGTTTTTTCCTTGGGAACAATTTGGTTTCTTGGTTTTGCAAGAGACAAAACTCAATTTCCCTATCTACGGCCGAAGCGGAATACATTGCCACCGGTAGTGCTTGCATTCAATTGATGTGGAAGAAACAAATGCTAGCCGATTATGGTTTGGAGCAAGGTACTCTTACTTTATTTTGTGACAACATGAGTACCATCAACATTTCTAAGTATCCTGTCCAACATTCTAGGATAAAGCACATTGACATTAGACACCATTTCATAAGAGAGCTAGTTGAAAACAAAACCATTGCATTGGAACATGTGGGAACAAATGACCAACTAGCAGATTTGCTTACAAAACCCTTAGACACCCTTAGATTTGGAAACCTTAGCAAGTCTATAGAGATTTGTCACTTGGGTTGAAATGGTTTGTCTTGACCCCATATGGGAAGCTCAAGCAAAGAGAGCAAAGTTGCATGATCATGCATTGTGCACATTGATATATTTTATGCCTCTTATTTAATTGGTTGAGATGATTGGTTGTACTTACTTATATGTATTTTTCTTAATAAGTGTGCTACATTGTCTTGCTTGCAATCCATGTCATATTTATGCTCAAACATGCTTTTTTGGAATATGAGATGTACTTTGGAAGTACTTTTTGAATGACCTTTAATTGATCTCCATGACATGATGATTCTTTTTGATGAAAAGTGTAAGTTGAGAAATGTGAAATGATTGATTGCTTTATCTTGAATGCAAATTTGTGTGCAAACGTAAACCTTGAGACTCAAATAAATAAGGATTTTAAAATCGAAAGTCTCACTTTCTTTATTTGTAGAACAAGGCTACTATCATACGGGTATCTCACCTGGAAAAATCAAATAGGGTGCAAAGTCGCTCATGTCTTGTTTTGCTTATAAAATTGGATATAGTTGCTCTTTAAAATTACAATGCTTATTCTTTATATCCTTGCTTTTGCCATGACAAAGGGTGAAATTGGTTTGAATTCTATTGGAAACCTTTGTTGTTTGCTTTGCCAAATACCATTGCTTTTGATCTTGAATGCAACATATCTTGCATGCAAAACATCCTTATCCCAAGCGAGGCGCCAACGCCAAGGAACCTTACGAGACCTAGAATGAAGGATATCCACTAAAAAAGTTGAATTGCACTCCAACCATAACTGACACCAGCCAAAAGACCAAGCATAATCAATAGCGTGGACGGCAACAGCCAATTCAGCCTCAAAAGCAAAGTAGACACCAAGAGGAATATCATAGCAACCGTTAACAAAACCCCTGCATGTGCGAAAAACCATTACACAACTAGCAAAGTTAGGACTACCAAAAACAGCTTCGTTCGTGTTAACCTTAAGACATCTCGGCGGGGGAGGGCGCCAATTAACCTCTAAAATGTGAGGATACTTGGAAGGACGACCAGAGACATGAAGCCGTTGAAGAGTCTGAAGTTCATCCACTGAATTCTTCATAGTGCTAGACTGAAGGGAGTCTGCCTTGCAAACGGAATGCCAAATCAAGGAAAGAGCATCGGTAAAACTAGGCTTGCCACTCTCAAAGGTAGATTGATTTCGGAGGAACCACGCCACCTAGAAAACCATGATGATAGAAGCCCGTCGGAGAGTTTTCAATTAGTGCTAAAGAAAACCCTTATCACCTCTTGCCAAAGGTCCAAAAAAGTACCATCCAACTTAAGCTGATAACCAAATGTAGAAGAAACAACATCCCACAACCCACGATCAAAAGAACAATCAAGAAACAGATGTCTTAAGTCTTCCTATGTAGCACAACAAACCGATAACGAGATAAAGATATATAACCTCTGGCACGCAACGCAATGTCCATAGGAATCTTACCATGAAACAAGCACTAAATGAGGACAGAGCAAGAAAAAGAAATAAAAGAGGCCTAAATCTGTTTACCCAAAAAATAGAACTCTTATCCTCAGAAAGAGAATCATAAGCAGATATACAAGAAACAACACCATATAAGGAACAAGTCCAAACTAACGAGTCTGTGTCTATGCTTACCACCACCTTCTCAATCTCCGAAGCAACATCCGGGTCAGAAGCATAAAAAGAAGTAGGAATTTACCAACCCGTAGCATTAGAGTAAATATCACCCACAATAGAATCCAGAGTGTTAGGATTATGCTCAATAGCAAGAGTGTAATGTTGTAATTAACAATCTTTTTCATATTAATAAAGTGATTTCTGGTTTAACAAATCGTATAGCATTTATAGTTTGTATTATAATTGTCAAAGTAAATAATCATAAGGTCTAAAGACTATGGGAAAAGAAGAATTGTTCGTACATCTGGATATGTATGTGGTAGACACAATTCTTTAGTTAGTCTTGAATATTGTTCACAACTTAAGTTAAAGGTTGGGCACCTTTATCTTGTTAAAGTTGTAGAATTCTTTTGCTAGCATTTGAGTGGGATCAAATGAGATATGATGAGTCTAAAATCATCGGAGTGTCTTCGAGCAAAAGGATCTAGTGCACTGGGTGCATTGAACTGGATCACAATGAAAAGCTTTATCTAGAACCGTCAATAGATAATAGTCTTTTCATTATCAGGACAATCGGAGGGTCTATCTTAATCCCGAGATAAATGATGGACTTATGGTTGCAAGTGATATCATTTGAGTTATCAATGAGTACGATTATATCGCATAGTCTATCCTCGATAGTTTGGTGATATTCATTTGTTAATCGATGAGGACTTCATTTATAGATATGGACATCGTGGCTCCATTTAATTAAATGAGAGTATAATATCATCATATGGATGTTTTGAGGTAATTGGATATTAAATCTCAACGTTGAGTTTTCAATAGTGTCTATTGAAAACATGGCTTCTGGACAAGTCAAAATATCCAAGTTCAAAACGTGGTCATATGAGTAAATATGGTAACTTGGAGAGTTATAGGCGGTCTATGAACTCTTGGCGATTACTGATATTAATCACGAGGATACACTATCTCCAATATGATTGTCTAGGGTATGAATGAGGAGCATCTTCCTTTTCTATCTTTATTTAAGAGTTCAGTTTAGCTCTTTAGTGGAATGAGTTAAAATTAATGGATCGGACCTAAGTGAATCATTTGTTGATTGTGATTAGGTTATGTCTATTGAAGCTTAAATTTAGATGGCCCGCCAAGATCCCCAATCCACACGGACTTGCATGGATCACTTGATATATTCTACCGGACCAATTTAAGGGTCCATCTAGAATTGCATTTAATATATTAAGAATATAATTTGCACATTATTTAAGTAATGGGCTGCTCAATTATATTAATATATTAATGAAAGACATATGGGCTTGTTTCTTTTAGTAAGAATGGGTCCGGTTCACATGTGGGCTTTGTTTATTTAATGTCCAATGGATTAAATGAAATAGGAAAATAATATTAGGCCCATCTTATATATAAGTGGGGCGGCTAGGTTAAGGTTTTGACCTAAAAATATTATTTTGTTTCATTTGTTTTAATTAAATAAGAATTAATTGATTTATTGATTAATTGTTTAATTAAAGAAACAAATCTTTCCTAAAAGTAAAAGACTTGTTTGATAAGTAAATAAATAAATTAGTATTATTTATTTAATCAAATAAGGAGTCTTTTTTTTATTTAGTCAAATAAAAGAATAAAAATAAAAGAGTTGGATTAGGGTTTGAAGTCTATAAAGTTAAAAAGAATTAGGGTTGAATTTCAGTCACCCTATATAAGTGACATGATGAAATTCGGCCAACCCTAATTAGATACTACATAGAATTCGGCAACCCTAAAGGAAAAAGAAGAAAAATTCGGCCAACCTATATATATGTTCTTATAGGGTTCGGCCACATCAATTAATTGGTGCTTGAGTTTTTATTTTCTTTCTTCTTCTTCTTAATTCTAAGAGAGTTTTTTATTCTAGAGAGACAAAAAGGAGTGAAAAATTATTCTTTGATAGTATACAATTGCTTAAACATCAATAAGCTTATGTATACGATATCGATCTAGGTTCACGCGAGTTTCGATCATAAGATTGTGAACTCAAAAGTGACCGGAATAATTTTGACATTCTTTTGATTGTTTTGTGACTAACAAAGAAAAGAAAGTATTTGTTTGGTCCATTCACAGTTTGCAATTCAAAGGAAAGGGAGACCACGCTCCTAGGTGATCCACGTTCGTGCTCGGATTGAAGGTCTTGCGGATTACCATCGACGTAAGTCAATCGGATCACGCGACAAGAGGTAATTTACTTTTGTTGATATATATGCATGTTTATTGATTAAAAGGGTTTAAGGTTCATAAAGGAAAAATTTTAAAAGTCACTAAATCGTCTTTAGTATCGCTTCCGCTGCGTGTAACACTTTTATTTGTTTATTTTTCCCTACAATTGGTATCAGAGCCTAGGTTGAACCCTTTTAATTAATTAACGTATATATACGTGGATCTATTTCTTTTTATTGTGATTATGCATGTTTAGAAAGAGATGGCACTTCTAGATATTCAAATATATAATTACATGTGATGTATGGATTTATATATATTTTATGTGGTTTGTTATTGCTCGATTTTGGCCCTAGATTTTCAATGTAATTTTTGTTTCGGAGTTGTAACAAGAAGGGTGGTCTATTATCGCCATAATTCCTTCTTGGTAGATTGCTAGGTTTCATTTTTTTTTTATATATATGTGCAGTATTTTTTTAGGGTTACTGCAGTTTTTTTTTATTTATTTTTAGTATGTGCAGTTTTTGGTTTGTAAAAATACTGCAGTGAATAAAAAAAAAAAAAAAAAATTAATACTGCAGTATTTATTATATATATACTGCCGTAATATATTTAGGTCTTGGAGATTCGAAGACACGAAGCAAAACGAAGCAACCGGAACCAAGTACGAGCACCGTGCGCACCCTAGGAGTGGATTGGGCTGCACATGACAAGCCCAAACTTTGGTGGGCTGCGCATGGCAGCCTTGTGTGGCCTTATGGGCTGCGCAAGGCAGCCCCTTTGTGGGGTTGTGGGCTGCGCACGCCCATGGGAGAAGGCCGAAGGATGAGCGTATGGTTGATGGGCCACCTGAAGATCTTGTATTCCCGACAAATTGTAATTTACTTGTTTTTCTAGGATGGGCCAAAATTGTTGCTATTTAATTTATGCTTAAATATTACAATATTTGTTATTGTATGATAACATGACATATAGAATAGGAGTGCCACGCATATATCTCTTTTGGTATGAACATGCATTGAATGATTTAGGTATCTAAATTGGCATCTAGATAACTCGGTAAATCATTCTATGGGATTTAATCACACGCCTTAAATAATTGAGTGGGAGAAGGTGTTTTGGTAACACCTATGGCCTCCAAGGTTAGTTGAGCTTTATTATTTATTGGTAATCCCCCCAATGAATGGAATTTAGCGTCTAGACAATGGACTCAAACGAGATGGAATTTAGCAACATACTTCCTTACAAAGATAGACTAGACAATGGACTCAAACGAGATCTACTCCCCAAGGAGGGATTTCCGTCAGAGAAAATCGAGGGTCGATATCTTGGTAACACACTCAATGTAATTTTATTGATATCCTCCCAAGAGTTCTTGTCAGTAAAATTGCAAGGCTAAAATTGAAAACGCCGGTTGTTATGTTAACAATTAGGTGGGACCTAGTCTAACTAGTAAATGGTGCGAACTCCCAAAGGAGGCGTAACATTTATGGGTGTTAGATCACCGTTGAATTTTATGATTGAGTTATTTATTTAATTCAAGATAAATATTTAAAAGTGCTTTATCATGATTATTTACTTATATATGTTTTGTTTTATTCAGAAATCATGACCCCATCACTTATGAACATCCCGAAAGATAACACTTTAACTGGAGATAATTATGTCACATGGAAAAGGAAAATTGGGTTGTTACTGCAAAGTGAAAAACATAAGTTTGTTCTAACTACTCCTAAACCACCTGCTCCTAATAATGAATCTAGCATAATGTGTAGAGATGAGTATGAGCAGTGGAAGACTTCAGATGATATGGCAAAATGTTACATTATGGCCACTATCTCCGACGTGTTGCAACAGCAGCATGAAGGAATGGAGTCCGCTGCTGATATAATGATGTCTCTAGAGGAGATGTTTGCTATGAAGTCTAGGACGACTAAGAGAGAGGCAGTGACTGCTTTTATGAATCTTAGGATGAAACCTGGACAGGCTGTGAAAGATCACATGATGAAAGTCATAGCACATCTCAACATTGCTGAACTGCATGGCGCTGAGATAGATGGTGAGACAAAGATTGATATGGTTGTCAATTCATTGTCAGATTCCTTTGATCAGTTCAAATTGGACTACACTTTGAACAAAAAGGAATACACCTTACAAGGCCTGATGCAAGATGTTCAAAGTGCTGAAAAGATCCTTGTGAAAGGCAAAGGTCAAGAGATTCATATGGTTGGTAAAGTTGCTACTGTTAAGGCCCGTCAAAAGGTCAAGAAACAACAGAAGAAAAAGCAACTTGGGCCTATCAAGAAGGAGACCAAGAAAGTAACCAAGATCAAAGGGAAATGCTTCCTTTGTGGTGAAAAGGGACATTGGAAGAGAAATTGCCCAAAGTCCCAGAACAAGAAGGAAAGAAGGGGTTTCAAGAAAGGAGAAAGCTGAGTAAGAATGAAATCAATTTGCGCTTGGGCAACGGAACGTTAGTGTCTGCAAGTGCAGTGGGAGATATTAGAGTTTATTTGGATTCTAGAAGGCATTTAGATTTAATAGACGTTTATTATGTACCTCAATTCAAGAGGAATTTAATTTCAGTTTCTTGTTTGAATAAATTTGGATATTCGGTTACTTTTAATAAAGTTTTTATTATTAGTAAGAATGACAAAATTATTTGCCAAGGTACATTGGAAAACGGTCTATACTTTTTGCATAGAAATATCTCTCACTCGTTAGACACAGAAATAACGGAACCTAATCATAAAAGACTAAAATTATCAACAGATGAAACCTACCTTTGGCATTTACGCTTAGGTCATATTAACCTTAATAGGATTAAAAGATTGGTAAGTGACGGACCTTTAAGTGACTTAAAGGTTGATGATCTACCAACTTGTGAATCTTGTTTGGAAGGTAAAATGACCAAAAGGACGTTCTCTGCCAAAGGTGCAAGAGCCACTGAATGTTTAGGATTGATACTCACTGATGTATGTGGACCTATGAGCATTCAAGCTAGAGGTGGATATGAGTACTTCATCACCTTCACGGATGATTACTCAAGATTTGGTTATGTGTATCTCATGAGACATAAGTCGGATGCTTTTGACATGTTCAAAGCATTCAAAGCTGAAGTGGAAAATCAGCTTGAGAAACACATAAAAATCTTGAGATCTGATCGTGGTGGAGAATATCTATCTGGTGAGTTTCAGCAATATCTTATTGATAATGGGATAGTTTCTCAGTTTTCTGCACCAGGTACACCTCAACAGAATGGGGTAGCAGAAAGGAGAAATAGAACTCTTTTGGATATGGTTAGGTCTATGTTGAGTTATTCAACGCTTCCTATTTCTTTTTGGGGATATGCTTTACAAACTGCTATATACATTCTAAACGATGTACCATCTAAGTCTGTTCCTAAAACACCGCATGAGTTGTGGACTGGGCGCAAGCCTAGTTTACAACACTTAAGGATATTTGGTTGTCCTGCGCATGTGTTAAAAGGAAAGACAGAAAAGATGGAGTCCCGTTCAGAAACATGTATATTTGTAGGGTATCCAAAAGAAACTAAAGGATATTATTTCTATAGTCCTTCAGATCTTAAAGTATTTGTTTCGACAAATGCTAAATTTCTGGAAAAGGACTATATGAATGATTTTGTGCCTAGAAGTAGAATTGTCCTGAATGAGATGTCAGGAGATACAATTCCACGAGAGGTTGCACAACCTAACCCAATTGTAAGTTCCGATCCAACACAAGATCAACAACCTACCATTCCTCGTCGTAGTGGGAGGGTTAGAACACAACCCGAAAGATACATCGGTCTGGGAGAATCAGTGGAGAATCTCCCGGACGACGATGATCCCTATACGTACAAGGAAGCTATGGAGGATGTTGATAGTCGCCATTGGCAAAAGGCAATGCAATCCAAGATTGAATCTATGTTCGATAACAAAGTCTGGTCCCTTGTAGACTTGCCTAAAGGGATAAAACCCATTGGGTGCAAGTGGGTATACAAGAGGAAAAGAGGTATGGATGGAAAGGTGGAAACCTTTAAAGCTAGATTGGTAGCTAAAGGGTATACACAGAAAGAAGGTATCGATTACGAGGAAACCTTTTCTCCTGTGGCCATGCTTAAATCCATTAGGATACTCTTATCCATTGCAGCATCTTTAGATTTAGAGATTTGGCAAATGGACGTCAAGACAGCTTTCCTAAATGGAAGTCTTGACGAAAGCATCTACATGATGCAACCAGAGGGATTCATTGAAAAGGGCCAAGTGGATAAGGTATGCAAGTTGCAGAAATCCATATATGGATTAAAGCAAGCATCCAGATCCTGGAACATAAGGTTTGATCAAGCTGTCAAAGGTTTTGGATTTATTCAGAATCCTGACGAACCTTGTGTATACAAAAGGATTAAAGGCGACAAGTTGGTTTTCCTGATTCTTTATGTTGATGATATACTACTCATTGGAAACGATGTAGGTGTATTAACATCAGTAAAAGAATGGTTAGCAAAACAATTTGATATGAAGGACTTAGGAAAAGCAAGTTTTATTCTAGGTATCCAAGTAATAAGGGATAGAAAGAATAGAACGATTGCATTATCCCAAGCTTCATACATAGACAAAATCTTGTCTAGGTTTTCCATGCAGGATTCCAAGAAAGGTATGTTACCTTTCAGACATGGAATCAAGCTTTCTAAGGAACAAGTTCCTAAGAATGAGCATGAAGAGCAATTCATGAGTAGAGTTCCATATGCCTCGGCAGTTGGAAGTCTCATGTATGCAATGCTCTGTACTAGACCAGATATTTGTTTTGCTGTTGGCATAGTTAGCAGGTTTCAATCGAAACCTGGACCTGATCACTGGACGGCAGTCAAGCATATTTTCAAGTATCTTAAGAGAACGAGAGATAATATGCTTGTATACTCTGGAGGGGATTTGGTTCCCGTTGGGTATACAGATTCTGATTTCCAATCAGATTCTGACTCCAGAAAATCCACATCAGGGGCTGTGTTTACTATTGGAGGAGGAGCAGTTATATGGAGGAGTATCAAGCAATCTTGTATTGCTGATTCCACCATGGAAGCTGAGTATGTTGCTGCATGCGAAGCTGCCAAAGAGGCTGTTTGGCTCCGCCAATTCTTGATTGACTTAGAAGTGGTTCCTAGTGCGAATAAGCAGATCACTATCTACTGTGACAACAGTGGAGCAGTGGCTAATTCGAAAGAACCAAGAAGTCACAAGAGAGGTAAACACATTGAAAGAAAGTATCATCTTTTAAGGGAGATTGTTCAAAGAGGTGACGTGACGATTACCAAAATCGCGTCAGCAGAAAATCTAGCGGATCCCTTCACAAAGGCTCTACCTCAGAAGAGTTTCGATGGGCATCTAGAGAATATGGGCTTGAGAGATATGACACATTTGCTATAGCGCAAGTGGGAGATTGTTAGGATTATGCTCAATAGCAAGAGTGTAATGTTGTAATTAACAATCTTTTTCATATTAATAAAGTGATTTCTGGTTTAACAAATCGTATAGCATTTATAGTTTGTATTATAATTGTCAAAGTAAATAATCATAAGGTCTAAAGACTATGGGAAAAGAAGAATTGTTCGTACATCTGGATATGTATGTGGTAGACACAATTCTTTAGTTAGTCTTGAATATTGTTCACAACTTAAGTTAAAGGTTGGGCACCTTTATCTTGTTAAAGTTGTAGAATTCTTTTGCTAGCATTTGAGTGGGATCAAATGAGATATGATGAGTCTAAAATCATCGGAGTGTCTTCGAGCAAAAGGATCTAGTGCACTGGGTGCATTGAACTGGATCACAATGAAAAGCTTTATCTAGAACCGTCAATAGATAATAGTCTTTTCATTATCAGGACAATCGGAGAGTCTATCTTAATCCTGAGATAAATGATGGACTTATGGTTGCAAGTGATATCATTTGAGTTATCAATGAGTACGATTATATCGCATAGTCTATCCTCGATAGTTTGGTGATATTCATTTGTTAATCGATAGAGGACTTCATTTATAGATATGGACATCGTGGCTCCATTTAATTAAATGAGAGTATAATATCATCATATGGATGTTTTGAGGTAATTGGATATTAAATCTCAACGTTGAGTTTTCAATAGTGTCTATTGAAAACATGGCTTCTGGACAAGTCAAAATATCCAAGTTCAAAACGTGGTCATATGAGTAAATATGGTAACTTGGAGAGTTATAGGCGGTCTATGAACTCTTGGCGATTACTGATATTAATCACGAGGATACACTATCTCCAATATGATTGTCTAGGGTATGAATGAGGAGCATCTTCCTTTTCTATCTTTATTTAAGAGTTCAGTTTTAGCTCTTTAGTGGAATGAGTTAAAATTAATGGATCGGACCTAAGTGAATCATTTGTTGATTGTGATTAGGTTATGTCTATTGAAGCTTAAATTTAGATGGCCCGCCAAGATCCCCAATCCACACGGACTTGCATGGATCACTTGATATATTCTACCGGACCAATTTAAGGGTCCATCTAGAATTGCATTTAATATATTAAGAATATAATTTGCACATTATTTAAGTAATGGGCTGCTCAATTATATTAATATATTAATGAAAGACATGTGGGCTTGTTTCTTTTAGTAAGAATGGGTCTGGTTCACATGTGGGCTTTTTTATTTAAAGTCCAATGGATTAAATGAAATAGGAAAATAATATTAGGCCCATCTTATATATAAGTGGGGCGGCTAGGTTAAGGTTTTGACCTAAAAATATTATTTTGTTTCATTTGTTTTAATTAAATAAGAATTAATTGATTTATTGATTAATTGTTTAATTAAAGAAACAAATCTTTCCTAAAAGTAAAAGACTTGTTTGATAAGTAAATAAACAAATTAGTATTATTTATTTATTCAAATAAGGAGTCTTTTTTATTTAGTCAAATAAAAGAATAAAAATAAAAGAGTTGGATTAGGGTTTGAAGTCTATAAAGTTAAAAAGAATTAGGGTTGAATTTTGAGTCACCCTATATAAGTGACATGATGAAATTCGGCCAACCCTGATTAGATACTACATAGAATTCGGCAACCCTAAAGGAAAAAGAAGAAAAATTCGGCCAACCTATATATATGTTCTTATAGGGTTCGGCCACATCAATTAATTGGTGCTTGAGTTTTTATTTTCTTTCTTCTTCTTCTTAATTCTAAGAGAGTTTTTATTCTAGAGAGACAAAAAGGAGTGAAAAATTATTCTTTGATAGTATACAATTGCTTAAACATCAATAAGCTTGTGTATACGATATCGATCTAGGTTCACGCGAGTTTCGATCATAAGATTGTGAACTCAAAAGTGACCGGAATAATTTTGACATTCTTTTGATTGTTTTGTGACTAACAAAGAAAAGAAAGTATTTATTTGGTCCATTCACAGGTTTGCAATTCAAAGGAAAGGGAGACCACGCTCCTAGGTGATCCACGTTCGTGCTCGGATTGAAGGTCTTGCGGATTACCATCGACGTAAGTCAATCGGATCACGCGACAAGAGGTTATTTACTTTTGTTGATATATATGCATGTTTATTGATTAAAAGGGTTTAAGGTTCATAAAGGAAAAATTTTAAAAGTCACTAAATCGTCTTTAGTATCGCTTCCGCTGCGTGTAACACTTTTATTTGTTTAATTTTTCCCTACACAGAGGAGGTTACAACGAAGACCAATCCTTAACCAGATTAATTAACGGATCTCCCAACCAGTGATCCGTCCAAAAACGAACCTTAAAGTAACGACACACCAACTAACTAGACTTAATCATCAGGGGAGTGTAATGCGGTTTTAGACCTGGCTAAACAAAAAAAAAAAACAACATACCACGTTCTAGGTTTGTGATCCTAGGTGAAAAAATGAGCCTGAAGATATGCAAAAATGAAGGACTCCTCAGTCAACATCCTCAAAGTGAACTTTTAAGCATGGCTTTGGTAATAATACCAAGGTCTTTAACATAAAGACCACTATTATCCTTAGGCATGCAACAAGATTTCCAAGCAACTTATACAAATTTAGGACCATCGATCGAACCAGTCCAACAAAAATTCCGAATATCAGCATTTTAATCTTTCAAAAGAGATGAAGGCAAACAATGAACTTGAAATGAGTGCAGGAGGGAACCTATAATCAGTGAATTAATAAGACATAACCTGCCTGTCATTGAAAGAGAAAAATCCTTCCACAATTCCAATTTACTTTTAATTTCATCAGCCAATGGAATCAGCCATCGATGTTTAGGTGCTCTAATGAAAAAAGGGACCCTTAGTTAAGTCATTGAATCATCGCCCTTATGCATCCTAGATATTGAGAGAAAATTCGTAATTCGAGGCCTAGAGATGCCTCTACCAAAAGATATGGAAAATTTTTCCCAATTAACTCGTTGACGTGAGAGAAAGCCATAAAGCGCAAAAGCATTTAAAATCACTCACAAATTTTGAGGAGAAGCTTGGCAAAAGAGGATAACATCATCAACATAGAGAAAAAGCGAAGGGGCGCGCATCTCAATAAGAGAAGAGATAGAAGTCATAGAGCCTGAATGTACTAGATGCGTAAGATATCTACTTAAAAAATCTTCCGCCAAACAAAAAAGTAGGGGGGAGAGAGGGTCACCTTGCTCACACCACGTGAACAAGGGAAATAGCCTTGAGGGAAACCATTAATAAGAATTGAAATCCTAGAATCAAAAATAGGTGCAACCAAACCAATAAACTCTTAGAGAAGCCAAAACACCGAAGGACTTCGAAGAGAAAAGGCCAACTAATGGAATCAAAAGCCTTACGAATGTCTATTTTTAAAGCCAAGTGCCCACCACGACTACCATTACTTAACACATTAAAACATTTAGAAGCACCAACAATATAGTCTCCAATTTGACGACCCCCTTATAAAACCAAATTGATTTGGATAGGTAATGCGGGAGCAAATTTCACCCAAGTGGTCAGCAATAATCTTACTGATAACCTTAAATAGGAAATTACCAAGAGCAATCGGGCAAAACTAAGCAACTAGGAGAGCGTTCGAAGTCTTCGGAATAAGGACTAAGAAATTAGAATTTAAACCCGAAAAAACTCGATCAGTGTGAAAAAATCATGCACAGCTAAAATAACATAATGTCCTACAATTTTCTAACAATGAAAATAAAATTTGCCAGAGAAACCATTGGGACTAGGGGTACTAAGAGGATCCATGTTAAAAACCGTACTCCTCACTTCGTCAAAAGAGGGAACCCAAAGAATCGAAGCATTCTCAGCTGCAGTAACTAATAAAGGCACATGTTCTCGAATTATAAAGAAGTCTGAACTAGCATTGCCAGGATCCAAAAAGAGATGTTGATAAAATGAGGAAACATGCTCACCAATTTCAGTTAGATCATAAGAAATATTCTCACCAATTTTAATAGAGGAAAGAGACTTTTTTTCCCCCTCTGCGCTTCAGTAGTGAATGAAAAAAGTTAGAGTTCCGATCCCTCAGCAAGGCACCTTTTTTATCATCATTATAGCTTAATTAAATGATAAAAATGGAAAAATTGTATTTAACCAGTTCTGTCACGATTAAAAACATAATGTTGTGAGAAAGTTAGATAGAGAGGCTCTAGGATGCTAGAAGAAAGGAAGGATTTTTAGGAAAATTTAATCTCCATTTTCATTGACAACTTGATTCCGGTAGTTGATCTAGTGGGATTATGGGGGATCTTCAAGCCTTTTAGGAAGGTGAGGGATATCTTTTTTTCTTCAAAGATCAGTCCAAGCAAGAGTTGATACGCTTTTGTGAGGTTTGTAACCATTGAAGAGGCAGTGAAAGTTGTGGGGCTGACCAACGACATGCATGTTTAAGGATGGCCTATCTCTATGAAAATTTCTTCTCATGGATGGAGCACTCGGAGAACCTCAACAACTCAACAAATGGAACTAAAACAACATAATTTAGAGAAAAGGAAGAGGGTCCTTAGTGGCAGCTCTTTCAAGGTTTATCATCAAGTGATGGATCCTATGTGGAGGCAGTCAAGAGAGACTCAAAGAACAATTTTGCGAAAGGACTTACTTCTGATTTGAAGGATTATAAGAAGGATTTTGAGAAGGAGCTAACTTTCTGCTGAGATAGTTATGAGTATTAGAATGGGTGGCTTGACAGATGTGCAGTAGGTAACCTTAGACAATTCACGGATGTCTCAAGTGTAGCTAGGAGATTGTTAAACAGAGGATTATCCCTCTTTTCTTTCTTTTTGCGAGATAAGTTCATCTTATGGGCTTTTGAATCTGTCAAAGATGGCAAAGAATTTATTAGAAGTAGATTTTTGTAGGATGACTGTTTCTCATTCATAGGAAGATGGACTATGGAATTTACTTCAAGTTCAAGACTTGCTTGGGTTAGGTTAATGAGAGTTCCTCTAGATTGTTGGTGTAAATAGTTCTTCTTGAAAATTAGCAAGGTGATCGAAAATCCCTCAATGGTTGAAAAGGAAACTCTGATGAGAAGAAGGCAAGGCAGAGGAAAACTTTTGATTTTGATTCCCTTCTACTAACCTTGCTCTGACACAATTCGTGTTTTGCATGGAGAGAGAATTTTTATAGTAACAATGGTAGAAAACCAATCATCGGTGGCCTTCTCGTGGGTGGAGGAATTCTTGGGGTTGTAAAAACAGCTTGCTCTGGCTAATTTGAAAAAAAGTCTAGAAGAGGAAGGAACAGTGTAATCCATGGATAAGAAAGATTTCAGGGGCTGGTTTTAGTAATTCTAGAAAGGCGATTAGAAGTCAGGACAAAAAGGCATCAAGACAATTCATCAATCGAGATAAAGAGGTTTCAGATACAAAACAGCTTAGGTGTAAGAAAAGTAAAACCAGAAAGGAGTTCTCTAAAAGAGAGGTCAACTTTGGTCATTTGGAGAATAATGGTGAAAAGGCTATATATGTCACATCAACTAAGACAATGAGAGACAAAGGAAAAATGGTCCTAAGAAAGAAGTCAACCTTTAAAAGACTTTCTCTTTTTGATCCAAAGGCTAAGCTGGTTCATGAAAAAAGAAGAGTGGTCTTAGGAGGTAGTGATAGTGAGTGGGAAAGCAATATGTCATCTTCTGATGAGGGATTTCAAGTGAGGCAGTTTTATAATTCTGAAAAGTACAGAGGTGAGAGTTTAAATAGGCATAGGCTTTATGTTAGGCCTAAAGAGAAGATCTCAATAGGCCTAGACTTGACTGTGTTAAGGGGGTGTGGAGGTCAAGTGATCAAGCGCCAACCCAATTGAATACTTCTCAATCATTTCCTCTCAGTGAAGAGGCCATGGCCAAGCCCACTCCTTCAATCTCCAATGAGGAGGCTTCTAAAAGCCCGTTCAAAGCTCAAATTGAAGGAAATGTGGATGAAGCAGATGGTTAACGAAATGTTAAGGATTATGGTATGGTGGAAGCCCAACATGGATCCAATCCCCTAAGCCTAGAATTAGGTTGTCACCTTGCAACAGATGGTGGGGATAATAAAAAAGCTAGTTCCGAACAAGAAAATAGCCAATTGGAGATTTTGAGAGAGGAGTATCTAGTTCCAGTCATGGTGGAAGAAGGAGAGGTGGTCACCAGTGCGGAAGCTACAATCAAGCCATCAAGTAGAAGAAGAAGAAGGAAGAAATGATACTCTCCAAAAAGGCATATCATGAAAACTCGAAATAGTAGAAATATGGTTAGGGAGAACTGCGGTGAAGAGGAAAAGCAGGATAGTAAGGGAGGGAGAAACGTTGTTCGGTGGAACTTAGAAGAAAAGATTTCAAAGGTTATTGAAAAATGAGTGTCTTTAGGCTATTTTTCGAAAGATTATGTCTAAGTGGAAGGTAACTTAGAGGAAGAAGTTACCAAGGTAATAGAAATTAGTTCACCTCTTGTTTTTGACTTTAATAGTAGAGAAATAGAAGTAGTAAAGGAGATAGCAAGAAGAGAAATGAAGGATGAAAAGAGATATAGAGAACTGGAAAAGAATTAGTGTCCTGTTACGACTAGGGTAGGATTTCTGGTGGAACATGTTAGCTCTTTCGTAGAATGTTTGAGGCTTGGGTAGTGGTGAAAAGAGAAGATTAGTTAGAAATATGGTGGAGAGTCATAAACCAGTTTTTCTTTTAATCTAAGAAACAGAGTTGGGTTTGTTCGACTGTAGGATTGTTATATCTCTCGGAGGTTCTCAACTTTCAAGAGGTGCTGGGGTGGAAGCAGAGTGTTCTGACCTTGCTGTTATGTGTCTTAAAAACACGTGTCAAAAGTGATAAAATGGTTGATTTTTTCAAATAAGATCGTACTACTCACAATCATATAAAAAGTAAATTAGTGCAATGGTAAGTAGAGTATCGTCCACAGGGGATTTGAATGATCGTTGGATTGATTAACTAATCAAGAAGGCTTTGGAGTGAAATTCCCTTAAGCAATTATAGTGTAATTATACCTTGAGCAGGGGTGAATAGGTATGTGCTCAAAATTCTTCCAATTCCTTTTTCAACATAACAAGTATGTGCACACTTGGTGTGTCTAACAATGGATTGCTTTAACAAGTCAATGAGAGTTCAATACACAAGTGATACAAGCAATACAAAGTAAAGAAACTTAAAACGAATCTTGACACAAGATATTTTTACGTGGTTAACCTCCTAAGAGGAAACGTCCACAGATTGATACCATAACCACCGGCAAATCGCAATTCACTATGACGAAAAGGATATACACACTCAAAGGCAATCAACACATGATTCACTCCCCGAGCTATCAACTCCTAATCTACCATTAGGCCTAGTGAGTCACTTTGCCTCAACTTTCTAACAGAGATAAATAACTTGCCTCTAGAAAGCCGCTCCCTAACCTAGACTATCCACAAGTCTCTAGGGAGATTTCCTTGCACGGTCTTACTTGGAGCCACATGCTTCTTGCCAAGACTTCCTTGCTTAGCTATTTCGAGCCACATGCTCTTAACTAAGAGTTCTTGCTTGGCTAACCGGACCACATGTCCTAACCAAGTCTTCCTTGCTCTATGTTAAAGAATCACTCAACAATAAGAGACTTCCCATCTTTTGCAAGGCAAATGATTCAAACACAATCAAATAGAGAAAGTAGATCACACAAACTCTATGAACATACAATTAGATAACTAGAATATACTTTCAACAATCCATCACAAAGTTATCTAGAAATCTTAGCATGTGAATCAATAAGAACTAGATTAGAATAATCAATATCACAATCAAATATCGTAGTTCTTAGATCATGAAACTAAATCTAAAAATCAACAATCAAGCTCATTACACAAAACTTTTCTAGAATCAATTTCATGTGAATCAAGTTTAGCTCTGAAATATGTTCAATCAAAATCACAAAAGCTATAACTCAAAAAACAATCAAACAAGTCTAAAATTGGAATAAAATCATTCTAAACATTTTTCATCAATCAAGTAATAAGATCCATCAAGTTGATCATAAGAAAAATACAAAGAAGATGATTACCAAAAGAAAAAATGGCTCATGAATTGAAATCAGAACCTTGTGAATGATCTAGACATGTTTTCACCTCAAAAATGCTTAGGTTCGTTCTTGCCTTTAAGACCAACAATTTTGACTTTTGGATCACTCAATTAGGAAAAGAGATGAGAGATATATGACTAAAACAAAAATACAAAAGTTGTGAGAGATTTGGCACAAAATTTGAATATATAAAGAGGGAAACCAAATAAAGAAGGAGAAGGGCAAGATGGTAATTTGTGCCACCATCATCCTTGATCCCTATGGAGGCGTGTGGCCACCACGGAGAGGCTGAGAGACCATCTTCCCGTGGTGGCCACACGCCTCCACGGGAAAAAAGGGTGTTGGCCGCTTGCCTCCTCTTTTCTCTTTCACTCCCTTTCGTGCACCTTACGCATTCTTCGACCGTTCTCCAGCCTCCGAACTCTGAATTCACATCCTTTTTTGGATTTTGAACCATAACTGAATGACACATGATGAAGACTATGAAACTTTGACCAAAGATTATGAATTTGACTTGATACACGACGACAAAGACAATGCATTAACGTAAAGTAACGTAACGTCCTTGTTTGAACTCGAAAACTAATGAGTGAGTAACCAAAATGATCAAAATTCAATTAGGAATCATATGAGAACATAGTTAAGTTCAAAACAACAAAACCAAAAAAAATAAACATAAGATCACACAAATATGTTATTTCCTAGAGATAGTCCTAGAACATACACTTCTACAATGTCAAAAGACTAATGAAAGTGCATACTTCAACAAGTGTGCGAATGTGTTATTCCAAATGAGCAAAAAAATCCAGGGACACGTATGAATGCAATATATTTGTGTGCGTTTAACACAACTATGCAAGGATATAAATGTCTAAATTGTGTATGTGTGCGCTTACGCCTTTCAAGAGGAAGAAGTATTTTGATACCTTATCATCCAAATAAGCGTTTTTTTCTCTTGAAGACGATCTTTGCATGAGAAGTTTTGAAAATACCTACAAGGTTATACTAAACAACCTAGAGGAGGGTGAATATGTTGACACACTAGTTTTAAAAACTCTTTCGTGACTTATATCAAAACCTTAGTGAGCATACAAATTAACCTTTAACATGATTATTATGAGAAAACAGTTAACACATGTATGCTCAATTCACCACCCTTAGTCTACACAATATATAACAAGAGACAATGTATCTTATATACAAGTATATTCAATGAAGAGAATATTATAATGTAATTACACTAAGTTGAACTTTACAACTTGATATAGAATATTACAAGATACAATGTCCAAACACTTACAACATACAAGAGAAAAGTGTCGATTCAACCAATAATGTGTGCATCTCTTTCTTTACCAATAACTTGTTTACAAGGGTGTGGGAAAATGAAGATCTTAAACAAGTTATATTAATCATACATACAAATGTAAAGAGATAGAGATAGAGACATTTGACACATTGATTTTTACGTGGTAAACCTCCAAACAAGAAATGTCCATTGGTTGAATCCACAACCACCGGAAAAGCAATTCATTATGACAAAAAGGACTTACACACTCAAGGCTATCAACTCATGATATCCACCATAAGCTATCAAATCCTAGTCTACCCTCGGGCCTAGTGAACCACCTAGCCTACTTTCTATCCGAGATGTGTCTTACACCTCTAGGAAGTAACTTCATATCCAAGATGCTGATGTCTCTAGGAAGATTCCCTTGCTTAGCTCAACCATCTTGAGTACTAAACTCCTTACTAAGACTTTTGCTTAGTTATCCGGATCCTCTTGACCCTAACTAAGACTTCTTACTTAACTATCCGAAATACTTTCCTAGTAAAGTCTTCTTGCTCAAATTAAGGCTTCACTCACCTTAACAAGAGACTTCCACCTTTTGCAAGGCAAATAATCTAAGTGATGTAAATGATGCAAGCACATTCAATATAAGACATATGATCAATATGAACTATGAAAACTAGAATTAGACAATGACCACACAACGTATGATATTTTAGTTTAAAAATCCAAGTGATGCAATCATACAAGATGATGCATGAACATATGAAATGTATGGATCAAGTACAAATCATGTAGACATAGACTTAATCATGTGCGCACACAAGTCAAATATTGTCTACTCATAAAACATGAATTGAAACCTAGAGTATGTGAAACACCTAACACATTTGATTCCTAGTTTCATTCACAAAGATAACACTTGAATAAATCATATACATGAAGCACATATTCAAGATATTAGAAACATATACCAAAAATGCTAGAATCACAAAATATGATCAATGAATATTCTAGCAAGTAATTAGAGCAAGGATATAATGAATAATCAATTAAATCTTAGTTAGCTCTAAACACAAAATCAAATGTGCTAATCTTAGATTTGTTCAAATAAAGGATCTAAGCACACGCTAAGGTTATTAATCATAAAATGAGTCAATCAAATCACAAATAACCCTATATATCAAACTAATCACATTACAACTCTCAAACATGTGAAAAACTAGAATTATAGAAAACTAGTTCACATTTGTCTCTAATCAGACCTGATTAAGTTTGATTATGAAGCTATCTTTCTCAATAGCATTCACCATACATACACATACATATAGAAGAAGAAAACCCAAGGTAATTGAAGATCATAAAAGAAGAAATCACAAAGTTTGGTTCAATACCTAGGAATCCCGTGCAGTTTCGGTTTTGAGCGTAGAACCGTTAGAAAACTTGATCTAAAAGCTACAAACCATTAGAAGGTAGGGGACTTGAATACAAAGATTCTCTAACTTGAATCATTCAATTCAGAGTCCAAATGAGAAAGTTATGGTGTTTGGAAGTTGGAAAAATTAGAGAGAAAATTCTGCACTCTATCTTTTTCAAATTTTCTTCTTAGAATGAAATGGAAGAGAATGGAGAGCATTAAAAACAATTCAAGAAAGGGAAAAATGGACCAACCAGCTGCTACAACATCACCATCCACATGTGGCACACGTGGGCAGAGGGCATTGCTGGACGTGTGGCACACGTGGCCTCCAAGCTTGGCCGTTGGCCATATATACTCCTCTTGCGCTCCGCTCGTGTTCTTCAGCCGTATCCGAGCCTCCGAACACCAATTTTGAATCCGTCTTCAGATTGAGAATTGTGACTCCCTCATGCACAACGAGAACTATAGAAATTTGAAAAAAGGTTGAGAATTCATCTCAGAAAATGACAACGATGACAACTCATCGAATGCGAACGCAAAGTAGTGTAGCTACATCGTTTGGACTCGAAACCTAATGAATGAGTAACCGAAATGACTGGAACTTAATAAGGAATTAAATAAGATCATGTTCAAGTCAAAAAAAATAAGAAACACAAACAAATAAACACAATGTCGCACAAGTATGCCATATCCAAGCGATAGTCAGAAAACATGAAATTCTACAATGTTTGTCAATACAAAACCAATGCATTTGCATACTTAAATATGTGTGAATGTGTTATACCAAATGTTTGTACAATGATGCAGGGACACACATGAATGAATTGTGTGTTTGTGTGCTTACGCCTTGCAAGAGGAAGAAGAAACTTGATACCTTAGCATCAAAGTATGCGATTTTCCTTTTGAAGACGATATTTGCATATGACGTCGCTTTTAACTTTTGAAGCTTCTTTTCACCAAAAACCACCTAAACAAAACCTATTACAAATGTAGAGAGTTTTGCAATGGAATCAAGCCAATATAAATCAAGAACCTTACAAGTTTCTTTTCTCATTTGAAGCTCCTTTCAACCAAGAAACACCTAAGCAACTAATCAATACAAATAAAGAGAGTTTTGCAATGGAATCAAGCTAATACAAATCTAAAACCTTACATGGAGCTAAACTAGTTAAGATGAGTAGTATTTAGAGACAATAGGATGCATATCACTCATCTCTAGATTGCAGATGATACAATTGTTTTTTCTAGAACCTAATATGTAGTTTCTTCACAACTTGAGAATGATATTGCGGTGTTTTGAGATGGCTTCGGGCCTTAGAATCAATTTTCACAAGTTTTGCATTGTAAAGGTGGGGAAAAAGGATCTTGTTGAGGTTGATTAGGCGAAGGCTTTCAAATGCAATAAGGCAAACCTTCATATTTCTTATGAGGACTGCCTTTGGGTGCAAATATTCCAAGCATGAAGAATTTTTGGAACCCAGTGGTCCAAAAGATCGAGAACCGCTTGGCCTCTTGGAAGATGAGATTCCTTTTGGAAGGTGGAAGGCTGGTTTTAATCAAAAAGATGTTCTCTATCATCCCTACGTACTACATGTCAATCTTTAAGATGTCGGTAGTAGTAGCTCAAAAAATCGAGAGGTTGCAGCATGAGTTTTTTTTTTGAGGTCATGGTGTGGAGAAGAAGAATATTCATTTGGTAGATTAGGCGACAATTTGTAAAAGCAAAGGAAATGGAGGTCTTGGAATCGGCTATATGATGAAAAAAATATAGGATTGTTAGTTAGATAGTTCTGGAGATTTGGGAGGGAAACCACTTTGTTAGGTTGTTGGTTTGTCTTGGCATATATTCCATATCAAAGCGATATTTTTCTTGTATTGATTAGTGATTTTAGGATTGATGATATGAAGCTTAAAAGAAAGACTTGGCCACACTTCATGCAAGTTGGTGTTGTTCAAGGAGGAATGTGCTTCATTGCACAATAAAGGTAAAATTGATCTCATTCCTCTTACAAGGCTAGGCGCACACACACATGACATTCATTTGTGTCCCTGCATAGTTGAACAACATTTATTTGACACTTTCACACACTTGGCAATTTATGTTCATGCATTAGATTTAAATTTATACTTATTGGAAAATGCATATTCTAGGACTAAGTCTAGGAAACGGCATATGTGTGTGACTTAGTGTCTATTTGTTTTTGTTTTAATGTTTTTGGACTTGATCATGATCTCTTTTGATTCTTTATTGAGTCCCGGTCATTTTGGTTACTCATTCATTAGGTTTCGAGTCCAAACGATGTAGCTACACTACTTTGCATTCTCATTGGTTGAGTTGTCTTCGTTGTCGTTTTCTGAGTTGAATTCTCAACCATTTTGTAAAGTTTTGTAGTGTTCGTTATGCATGAGGGAATCAAAATTTGTAATCCAAAAACAAATTTAAAATTGGAGTTCAGAGGCCCGAATACAGCCGAAGAACGTGAGAGGATCAAACAAGGCCAATGGCTAAGCTTGGTGTCCACGTGTGTCACACGGCTAGCATGGCCCTCTGCCCACGTGTGCCACACGCTGTCCACATGTGGTGCTGACATGGCACATGCTGGTTGGCTGCTTCTTTTCCCTCTCTCTCTTGCTTTTAAATATTCTCATTCCCTCCCATTTCATTCAAGAAGAAAAATTAAAATTTCTTAAATGCAGAATTTTCTCTCAACTTTTTCTCATCTTCCAAACACCATAATTTTCTAATACGAAGTCGGAATTGAGTGATTCAAGTTGGATATTGTTCGTATTTGAGTCCTCTAGCTTTTCCATGTGGTCTTGCAGTAGTTTGATCGATTTTTCAAGTGGTTCTACCTAGAAAACCGTGACAGCTCGTGATTCCTAGGTATTGGTCTTATCTTTAAGATTTCTTCTTTTATAACCTTCAAATTTCTTGGGCTTTCTTCTTCTACATTTATGTATATGTATAATGAATGCTATTGAGAAAGATAGCTTCCTAATCAAACCTAATCAAAAGTCTAATTAGAGACATATGTGAGAGGTGTTGTCTTCATAGTTAATGCTTGGAAATTGAATGAGTTTCAAGGATTATCTAATGATATTGAGTCGGATTTCCTTTATGTTTGTGTCTTAGAGAACCTTTATTTGATGGGAAAACTCTATTTGACAATGTTGATTTTGAGTGGGGTAAGCGTGCTTTTATTAAGCAAAGTGAGTTGACTAAGATAAGTCTTTTTTGACATTTATTTGTTTGTACCAATCCTGTTGTATTTACTAATGCTACCGAACTTAATAGAGAGAAGATCAAGATTGTGTATGCCTTAGTAACTAACAAACCCATAAATCTTGGTGAAGTACTTATAGAACATATTGAGATTGTGGCTTGTTCAACTTGTTTGGAAAATAAGTTGGCATTTCCGGGGTTTATCTCTCATTTGTGTTTAGCTAAAGGGTTGAAGAAACAAGATGATGATGTTCTACTACCCCCCTTAGAGAAGTTTAGTAATAGACTTGTTGCTAACATGTCATATAAAGAAAAAGGAAAGTCTAGTGATACATTTAGGCTCTTTGGTGAATCTTATGATTCAAGCAATGTATCTAGCACATATATTCTTCTAAGTAGGGCGCTTGAAAAGTAATTGTAAGGAAATGGAAAAAATCCATCAGGTCACCCGTTATACGCAGGGCGGTTGTACAGCGGGTAAGAGCAATTTTACTCAGTGCCTTTGGTAAGCGCTGTACGTAGAGTGGCCCATACATCGCCACCCATATTTGATGCATCCTAAATGCCTACTACATATAAGATTGAGATTATGTGTTGATTGGGTTATTTGTGATAGTTAGGTTTTCATGCTTATATGCCATATAGCTAATTGATCTCATTGTATGATTGAGAATTGAGAGTGTTTTGTGATAGCTAGGTGTTAACCGCAAAAAATTGGCAGGGGTCTAAAGATGAATTTTCCACCCAGATACAAGGAAGAGACACATGCCAAGATACAATCTAGTTACTCCTAGAAAGAAGATTGCTGGATCAAGTCTGGATACCTACCTCTTCCCTTAAATCAAGCCAGCAAGCCAAGCAATCCCGATAACCCCTAAATATACCGACGCAGAGTTCTACTCAGAATCCTACCATGGAGCTTAGTGGGGTACCACGCTACTGCATCAGACAGACATCCAGATACTACATCAGCTAAGTACCCAGCTTCTACATCCAGCCAGATACCCCGCTGCAAGAACAGCTTATGTCAGGATGCCCCGTCGACCAAGCACCTAATAAGAAAAGCATAAAACTAGTAAGAGGCGGGGTACACAAGAACCCAGATACCTACTAGGATCCTCTCACCAGATAACCATAAGAAACACTCATTGAATTTCAAATCCATAAGTCCAGACAGACAAGTCTAGAAGCTCCAAAACAAAGGAGGTTGAAATGCGGTCGTTTAAGTCCCGATAAAAAGGTAGACTCCTCCCCACCATTTAAGAATTCCATTCGAATATGGAGTCCACTTTCTAGAATCATCCCCATAATGAATCACTTGATTTGGATAATTAAAGCTCCTACAAGATTGTTTCCTAGAAAAAAAGAAAGTCCTTTGATCGCCAAAACCCTAGACCGAAACTATAGGAGTGCATGACAAGCAACAAGACCTATATATACGACAACATTTAATTAAACAACGAATTTGCCTTGTTCCTGCCATTCAAAACTCCCATTCAAAAGTGGAGTCAACTCTTTCAGTTCTAAAAGGGATCACTTGATTCTAGGGAATCATTCCCATGATCTTCTTGCCTATCACCATGGAACGCCCTGTAAATTACTAGGCCACTAGATCGAATTTATGGGAGTGAACAGCAAGAAATAATACCTTTATATAAGACATGATATTCTTCAAGAAAAGGGACTGGATCTTCTTTTACCACAAAGAGCCTTTTAAAATCCTCCATGGCCTGATCCTCTTCTTCTCCAACAAGACATATATTATTCTTCTTCTTTTTACGGTTGAGGGAAACGAGCATATGCCCTCCTATTATTGTAAGCTCTTTGGAGCACTTATAATGTATTATTTTCCTATTTGTTTATGCTCCTCGGAGCACGCTTTATTAATAAATACATAAAGAGCGGTCACTCCTTCCACCGAATACTACCTATGAGTTTTTTAGCATGTGATCATACATGATGCTTTTTCCCCCTAGGCTAGTCCACTTTCTATCAAAAGACTTGTCATTCTCTCCCTATCTATCTATTTTATTATGCGTATATGTATGTATGTGGGCTAGATTCTTACCCCACTGGTACTAGCTCTCTTAGCAACTTATTTGCATGATATGCCACAAATAAAGAAGGGGGAAGAACATTCGGATTAGCTCGAAGAACCGAGGTGGTCACGTCTTTCATGACCACATCTACATCATTGAAGAACCCATATCCCTCATTCAACATGCTTACTATCTGGGTCAGAGAACTACAGAGGAGATCTAGAAAAGAGTACCATATACGGGATACGGGGTACCAAGGTCAAATCTCCTCACACCACCCCTCACACCAGCATGAGAACCTCAAGCATCATACCATATGCTTAAATCACCCCGACGGCTTAGGTAATTCTTCTCCTACCTACTCCATCTTACTCCAGACTTTTTACCCGTACTAAACCATGGTACCTAGAGGTACCTACCCCGCTGCAGCCTACCAGGTAGCGGTTTGCGGGTGTTAATTGAAATTCCTGACCCAGAGCGATTTTTTGGGTGATTTTTTGGCACCGTCTGTGGGAAGTTCACTTGACCAACGTGGCTTCCTTGTCTCTACATGAGCGTACGTTTCTTTATCATTTACATATTAAAACTACATATGATTTAACACATCCCACTGCTATGTTCACTGCATGCTTATTCCATGATGTCATGATGCCATGATACTTTATTTCACCCTATTTGTTCCTTTATTACTAGTGTGATTTAATAAAAAGGTTTGCATGGATCCTGTGAACTAATTGAATGCCTATTATAATTGATTGATATTTTACCTTATATATGTTGCTACTTAAATATGTTTAACAGGTGGAGTGCATCATAATGTAGATCCATGAGATCTAAGTAATTTATTGTTATGTAAGCTCAACCTTCTGCTATTGAGGTGATAAATTCATTATTCATGACATATTATTCATGTGTTATATACTTTCTCCATATTTGTATACACCGCCTACGCACAACATATGATGCTCATTTTGTCATTTGACAACTTTTGTTTATTGTGGAGCAAATATGATATGTGAGACTCCTAGTGGAGCTAGCCTACCATGCTGCCCTTATGCAATAAACATGCTCGTATACTTATGGAGCTCCACTAAAGCAGCTCCGCCCCGATACCTTTAAAGCTCCTATGCAGTAGAGCTGCACCCGTCTTACTTTCTTGCAGTGGATTTGCTCTGGCACCAATATAACTCCTATCCAACATATCTACTGGATTTGCACTTATACATACGGATCCCCTCATGTTGCCGGATCCACTCTTCAGAAGCTCTTAGGTAGCAGGTCAACACATGCACCCGAGAAGCCAACTCAGCTGTGTGATTGTAGTGACAGCACGACCAGTAGAAGAACAGTGGCTCTTAACTTCTTGTACCGGGCCGGACAACGCCCAAGTGATCCACTAAGGTACCGACTCTTTTCAGTAGGGTCCAGAGCCACATTTCAGTTGCAGAGGACTTCTACGATCCTTGGCATGCCTTTAGACCAACATTATGTAGGAGGCTCCTCAATTATGTACCGGGCCGGACAACGCCCAAGTGAGCCACCTACCTTCCCGATTCGTCCTAGTGGAGTCTAGACCCTCATTCAATTTCTGGGTATTTCTTGATGCCCTAGCAAGCCTCTGGACCGTTATAACGTAGAATGCTCCTTACTTATGTACCGGGATGGATAACACCCAAGTAAGCCACCTATCTTCCTAATTCGTCTAAGTAGAGTCTAGAGCCTCATTTCAATTTTTTGGTATTTCTTGATGCCCTAGCAAGCCTCTAGACCATTATAACGCAGAAGGCTCCTCACTTATATACCGGGTCGGACAACGCCCAAGTGAGCCACCTACGATCCTGATTTGTTCAAGAAGGGTATAGAGCCTCATTTTAGTTTTTGGGTACTTCTTAATGTCCTAGCAAGACTCTAGACCAGCATCATGTAGGAGACTCCTCACTTATATATCGGGTCGGACAATGCCTAAGTGAGCCGCTTACGATCCCGATTTGTTCAAGAAGGGTCTAGAGCCTCATTTCAGTTTCTGGGTACTTCTAGATGCCCTAGCAAGCCTCTGGACCAGCATAATATATGAGGCTTATCACTTTATGTACCGGGCCAGACAACACCCAAGTGAGCCACCTACGATCCCGATTTGTTCATGAAGGGTCTAGAGCCTTTTTTTCAATTTCTAGGTACTTCTTGATACCCTAGCAAGCCTCTGGACTATCATAATGTATGAGGCTTCTCATTTATGTACCAGGCCGAATAACGCCCAAGTGAACCACCTACAATCCCGATTTGTTAAAGAAGGGTCTAGAGCCTCATTTCAATTTCTGGGTACTTCTTGATGCCTTAGCAAGCCTCTGTACCAGCATCATGTAGGAGGCTCCTCACTTTTGTACAGGGCCCTTCAACGCCCAAGTAAGCCATCTACGATTCCGATTCGTTCAAGGAGGATTCCAGAGCCTCATTTCAGTTGCTGGGTACTTCTTAATGCCCTAGCAAGCCTCTAGATCGGTATGATATAGAAGGCTCCTTACTTTTTTACCTGGCCCTTTAACGCCCAAATGAGCCTCCTATGATCCCAATTCAATCTAGAGGAATCTCGAGCCCCATTACTATTGTTAAAGACTCTTATTTACCCAGAGCAGGCCGTTAGGCTGGCTGTAGTTCTTAGGGACTGCAAGCTCACCATTCTCTTTCACAATCCCCAAAAAGAGAAACGATGATCCCTACATTCAAATATTTGATCGGGTTACCAATCTATGATAAAGTGCCTGAAGACCAGGATTTCTTATGTAGAAATACCGGATGCCTTAAACCAAGATAACCCCTCTAGGAGGATCGCCATAACGAACTAGGAAGGCTACAAAGAACTCCTGATGCTCTAGATCGGGTTAACCCTTCTAGGAGGATCGCCATAACATACCAGGAAGACTACATAGCATTTCTGATGCCCTAGATCGGGTTAACCCTTTTAGGAGGATTGCCATAACGGACCAGGAAGGCTACATAGCACTCCTAATACCCTAGATCAGGCTAACCCCTCTAGGAGGATCGCCATAATATACCAGGAAGGCTACATAGCACTCCTGATGCCCTAGATCAGGCTAACCCTTCTAGAAGGATCGCCAAAACATACCAGGAAGGCTGCATAGCACTCTTGATGCCCTAGATCGGGTTAACCCTTTCTAGGAGGATTGCCACAATATACTAGGAAGGCTAAATAGCACTCCTGATGCCTTGGACCAGGTTAATCCCTCTAGAAGGATTTCCATTACTGAATCAAGACCAGAAGGGTTACATAACACTCATGATGCCCTGGACTGGGTCAACCCCCTAGAAGGATCTCCATACTGATCGCCTTAAGACCAAGAAATAGACTTAGGGCATTCCTGCTGCCCTGGTTGGGGTATACCCTCCTCCAAGAAGATTTTGGATTATTAAACTAAGGACCCAGACTCGTGGCCATAGTTGCCTGCCGTATCCTCAATAACAGGAAATAGCCTTAAGGCGCTCATGCTGCCTTGGTCGGGGTATACCCTCCTCTAAGAAGGATCTGATACACTAGACTAAGGATCTGGACTCATGGCCTTAGTTGCCCGCCTCATCCTTAAAACCATGAAATAGCCTCAGGGCGCTACTGCTACCTTGGTCGAGGTATACCCTCCGCTAGGAAGCCTGGTGCTAAAGTGGCCTAAGTTGCCTACCAGGACATACCATCAGAATGATCGGGATACCTCATCATGGTACCTGGTGCCTTACTTCTCCATCTCTCCAAGAAAAAAATAGCCATATGACATTCCTGCTGCCTTGGTCGAGGAATACCCTCCTTTAAGAAAGATCTGAATGGTATAGTTGCCTACTAGGATCATATCGCCTGAGGATCAGGATTACCTAGCAGGATACATGGTGCCGAAGATTCACTAAATGGAAGACCAGGAGAGCCTACACGGCAATCCTAAAGCCTTGGTCGGGGAATCCACCCTCCAAGATATATCGCCTAAGGATCAGGATCCCCTAGCAGGATGTCTCGTGCCGAAGATTCACCATATGAAGACCTGGTGCTAAAGTGGCTTTAATTGCCTACCAGAACAGGTCACCTAAGGATCAGGACCCCTGATCGGGATACCTAATGCCACGGATTCACCAGTGATTCGCTATTGGATTTTCTTAAAAGTACTAGGATTCCTGGAATAAGAACGCTAAGGAATATTCCCATTTGTGGTCCGTCATCGCTAATTTGTTTTACAGTGCAGGGAATGGTCTTTATTTCAAGCCATGTCTACCAACAAAGAAGGATGAGCAAAATACTTCAAGCATTACATATCCTGACTCCAACCCCAATTAGGTGCTGGTGTTCAAGTCAGGGGGACTTATGTTAACCGCTAAAAATGGCAAGGGTCTAAAGAAGAATTTTCGACCTAGATACAAGGAAGAGACACATGCCAAGATACCATCTAGCTACTCCTAGAAAGAAGAATACTGGATCAAGTCTGGATACCTACCTCCTCCCTCAGATCAAGCCAGTAAGCCTAGCAAGCCTGATAACCCCTAAGTATCCTAACGCGGAGTTCTACTCAAATTTTTTTCATGAAGCTCAGTGGGGTACCCCGCTAATACATCAGACAGACATCCATATACTACATCATCTAAGTACCTCGCTTTTACATCCAACCAGGTACCCCGCTGGAAAAACAGCTGATGTTAGGATGCCCCGTCGAGCAAGCACCTAACAAGGAAATCATAAAACTAGCAAGAGGCAGGGTACACTAGAACCTAGATACCTCCTGAGATTCTCTCACCAGATAACCATAAGAAACACTCACTGAATTTCAAATCCATATGTCTAGACAGACAAGTCTTGAAGCTCCAAAACAAGGGGGTTGAAACGCAGTCATTCAAGTCCCAATAAAAAGTTATACTCCTCCCGACCGTGTAAGAATTCCATTCGAATATGGAGTCCACTTTTACTAGAATCCTCCCCAAAATGAATCACTTGATTCAGATAATTAAAGCTCTTACAAGATTATCTTCTAGAAGGAAAGAAAGTCCTGTGATCGCCAAAACCCTAGACCAAAATTATAGGAGTGCATGGCAAGCAACGAGACCTATATATACGACAACGTTTAAGTAAACAAGGAAATTTCTTTGTTCCTGCCATTCAAGAGTCCCATTCAAAAGTGGAGTTAACTCTTTCAGTTCTGAAAGGAATCACTTGATTCTAGGGAATCATTCCCATGATCTTCTCGCCTATCACCATAGAACACCCAGTAAATTACTAGGTCACTAGACCGAATTTATGGGAGTGAATAGCAAGAAATAATACCTATATATATTACATGATATTCTTCAGGAAAGGGAATTGGATCTTTTTTTACCACAAGGAGCCTTTTTCTAGCTTTCACGTCCTGATCCTCTTCTTCTCCAACAAGACACATATTATTCTTCTTCTTTTTACGATTGAGAGAAAAGGGCATATGCCCTTTTATTATTGTAAGCTCTCTGGAGCACTTATGATGTATTATTTTCCTATTTGTTTAAGCTCCCCAGAGCACGCTTTCTTAATAAATACATAAAGAGCGGTCACTCCCTCTACCGGATACTACCTAGGGGTTTTTCCGCATGTGATCATACGTGATGCTTTTTCCCTTTAGGCCAGTCCACCTTCTATTAAAAGACTTGTCATTCTCTCCCTATCTATCTATTTTATTATGCGTACATGTATGTATGTGGGCTAGATTCTTACCCAACTGGTACTAGCTCTCTTAGCAACCTATTTGCATGATATGCCACAAATAAAAAAAGGGAAAGAGTCGTCATACTAGCTAGAAGAATCGAGGTGGTCTTGTCTTTCATGACCACATCTGCATCATTGAAGAACCCATATCCCTCTTTCAACATGCTTACTATCTGGGTCAGAGAACTACAGAGGAGATCTAGAAAAGAGTACCATATATGGGGTATGGGGTACCACGGTCAAAGCCCCTCACAGCAGCATGGGAACCTTAAGCATCATATCACATACTTAAATCACCTCGACGACCTGGGTGAATCTTCTCCTACTTACTCTATCTTACTCCAGACTTTTTACTCATACAAAAACGTGGTACCCAGAGGTACCTACCCCGCTGCAGCCTACCAGGTAGCAGTTTGAGGGTGTTAATTGAAATTCCTCACCCATAGTGAATTTGTGGTTAACACTAGGATTTCATGCTTATATGCCATCTAGCTAATTGATCTCATTGTATGGTTGAAATTGTTTTTGATAGTTAGGATTTCATGTTGATATTTATCTAGCTAATTGATCTTATTAAAATGATTGAGATTGTGTTTGATAGCTATTGTATTTAGGATTCGTCATCCTTTACATAGCTAAGCTTTATGACATGTTATTTAGCTCTTGATATATAAGAATGAATTAATTGTCATATTATCATTCTAGATAAGCATATAGTGTACCCTAGCTTTATTTGCATATTTGGATATCTTTGCATATTCATTTATGGTGTTAATCTCTTCATTGAGATGTAAGTCTTGTGTGGCTACCGGGATTAGGTTACCTTGAACATAAGCAATTGAAGTCTTGATCTAAGATTGTTATTACAGGCCTGTGGGTAGTAGTGGTGGGTTACATACCGGGATTAGGGTGTAAACATCATTACAAGTAGTGATTGCGAGGATTAAGCGATTGGAATAGGTTCACTTATACCGGGATTAGGTTGTAATCACTTTCACCCTTAGTGGATTCGAGGTTCGAGTGTGGCGCAGTTACCAACCCGTGGTTTTTCTCGTGAGGGTTTCCATGTAAATATCTTGTGTTATTTATGATTCTGCACTTAGTACACTTGATATGTTATTGACTAGATAGAGGCATTTTCGAAATATTGATTAATCACGAAAATTGGGTAATATTGGATAATATCTATTCACTCCCCTCCTCTCAAAATAGTTTTATACACACCGTGCACTATTAGTTTCAAATCTCAATTGTAAGCTCAGCTCTAGAAATCAATACAAAGCAATATGTTCTCTCATCTCTCTCTCTCTCTTATCTCTATTCGTTATTTATTTCATTGTGAAAGTATACAAACGGAATTAAATTGCTTAAAGCTTACCGAGAGAGGGGGGGGGGGGAGTGAATTGGTTTTTACGCCTTTTTCAATTCCTTGAAACAAACTCAAGTTTGTCCCTTAAGGTAGCTTACATAACAACACATAAGCCCAACAAACACATATATACAAGATAAGCATATGATCATTTTAGACGTTGTCTATATTACACCAAGGTAGCGTGAGGAAGAATAACATTAAACATACAACCTCAAAGAATACTTGTATATCAAATATTGTTCAAAGTGTTACAAGTATGAATCAAAGTACAACTATACATAAAAGAATTAATATATAATATACTAAAGAATTATATATACAACTATGATCAAAATGATATGCTTACAAATCACACTTAACAATATCTTGTTTCTAAATACATCACAAGTGAATATTTTAGCAACAAGATTAAAACATACACACATACAAATATGAAAAGAGAGATAGAAAGAATTGTCACATGAGATTTTTTAACATGGTAAAACCTCCAAGGAGGAAACATCCACGGGTTGAACTACAACCATTAGGTACTATATATATTGGATAATATATTAGAAATTCCTCAAAAGTGACCAGCCTATGACCTACTCTCTATTGGAGTCTATGTCTACCCAATCCCTATCAGAAGATATAAAATCCCTCAATTATGCGGAACCACCATATATTGGAGTTCATACCAAACAAATATCATTGGAAGATTAGAAATTCCTCAAGAGTGCATACACATCCCATGCACCACTCTCTATTGGAGTCTATGTTTATCCAAATGCCCGTGCTTACCAATATTGTAGCCAACTCCCTATCCAAGGCACTCATGCCTCTAGAAAGCCTCTCTTGCATAGCTATCCGAACCTTCCCAATCCTAGCCATGACTTCTTGCTTAACTATTCGAGTCCTCCTGACTCTAGTCAAGACTTCTTGATTGGTTATCTGGACCTCTTGTCCTAACCAAGACTTCCTTACTTTACTATCCGGACCTCTTGTCCTAGTCAAGACTTCATGCCTTTTACAAGGACTTCTTAGTGTGATCATGTGAATACAAATGATGCAAACAAGCAATTCAACATAGAACATGTGATCAATACATTCCATTAAAAATATATGAGAACACAAATCAAATAGTCTAGATACAAAACTTGAATTAAAACCTAGAGCATGTGAAAAACACATATGGCTCCTAGTTTCATTCACACATATAACACTTGAATAGCTCATATACATGAAGCACATATTTAAGATGTTACAAGCATGCACATAAATGCTAGAATCAGAAAATGTATTCAATGATTATTCTACCCATTAATTCAATGAGATTTAGAGCGAGGATCAAATGATAAATCAATTAAATCCTAGATAGCTAAAAAAATAAATACACATGTACTAATCCTAGATTTGTTCAATCAAGGATCAAAACAAATTTCAAGGTTATTGATCATAAAATAAATCAATACAATCACAAATAACACTATGCATCAAACTAATCACAATACAACACTCAAACATGTGAGTAACTAGAATCATAGAAAACTAGTTCACATTTGTCTCTAATTAGACTTGATTAGGTTTGATTATGAAGATATATTTTACAATAGCATTCACCATGCATACACATACATATAGAAGAAGAAACCCATGGTAATTGAAGGTTATAAAAGAAGAAAACACAAAGTTGAGTCAAATACCTATGATTCACGAGCTGGTTCGGTTTTCTGGGTAGAACAACTAGAAAAATTGATCAAACAGCTGCAAGACACTTGGAAAAGATTGGGAACTTGATTACCAAGATTCTCCAACTTGAATCACTCAATTCCGACTTTGTATGAGAAAGTTATAGTGTTTGGAATGTGAGAAAAATTGAGAGAAAAATTCTGCACTTAGTATTTTCAAACTCTTCTTCTTGAAATGAATGGGAGGGAAAAAGAGGATATTTAAATGAAAGAGAGAGGGAATTTTCAGGACCAATCACAAGGTACCACATCACCTAGCCCGTGTGAGGCGTGTGAGCCTCACGCGCCCCTCTCGAGAGAGCCCTTCAATAGCCTTCGGCCATTCTTGCCTCCTAGCGCTCCTCTCGCGTTCTTCAGCCGTATTCGGGCCTCCGAACTCCAATTCCAATATGTTTTTGGATTACAAACCATGACTCCCTCATGCATAAGGATGAGTATTAAACTTTGCAAAAAGGTTGAGAATTCGACTCGGTATGCGACGATGAAGACTACTCAACGAATGAGAACATAAAGTAGCATAGTGATCGTGCCTAAATTGTTGTATATTTTGGCCCTCATTTCCTATTCCGTTATCTCATTCTTGTGTGTATTTTCTATATATTTTATGTCTAATAGGCTCGTTGATGCTAATTGTAAGCAATAGATGTAATTTTGGTGTTAGAATCATGTTGCGGGAGTTCTGGCCGAAAAGGGGCCAAAGGTGGTTGAAGTAAATTCAAAGGGTCATCAGCAGCTCTAAACGTGCGGGTCAAGTGCGGGTCATTCAACCGCACTCCACCCACACTCTTGCCTAGAACAGAGAAGTGGAAGTGCACCGGATAGTTAAAGTGCGGGTTAAGTGCGGGTCATCCAACCGCACTCCACCCGCACTCACTAATGGGCTGAAAATGTATAATCTTATACAGGGTATCCAACTTCGAAGGGTCATATCTCTCTCCTCAGATTGAACCACGTGTCAGATTATATATATTCGGAAAGACCCGGAAGTTTACATTCCAGCGGTGTTTAGGTTGCAATTCCGAGTCACCTAGAGAAAGTTATGACCATTTCAGTAATAAAGCGCGGGTGAGTGTGGGTCAACTAACCGCACTCCACCCGCACTCTGCACGCAACAACTTCTTTTTTCAAGCTTAAGTGACCTATTTTTGCATCCCCTATAAATAGAAAAGCATAGGAACAAACTCAAAATCCTTCCACACATATATTTTCATATTTTCTTTTAACTTAGAGTTAGAACACTTCTCCCTCTCATCGAAACCATCTTTACTCATTGAAGGCAACTTGGAGGATTAGAATCAAGCTTCAAGGAAGGAGACACTCTTCAAGGGTTTTCTCTCAATCTTTTCTCTTAGTTTTGCATTTTTTGTAATAGAGCATGAGTAGCTAAAATACCCCACTACGGGGTTGATGTTATTTGTTTGATGGATATTTGGGCTTTATACATAAACTCTATGTTGTATATTTAATCTATCTCTATGTTTTATTCTCTTGCCATGAATTGATTTCCATTATTGACTTGCTTGGATACACCCTTTTAGCATGTTAATTTGGATTACTTGAGTAGGCAATTAGGTTGTTTAGTACTCTATTGAATGAAAGGGATTTTTGAAATCCCAGCTTAAACAACCGCGGTCATAATATAACCTCGAACGAGTGTCCGGCACTATACACCCTAGGTGGGCACTCTTTAAAGGATTAGAAGTCTTCACTATACACCATAGGCTAGCTACTTTAGCGATTTTACAAGAACTAACCTTCGAGTAAAATCCAATTGAATAACCTTGAGCTTAATCCAATCTCAAACGTGTGGCCTCTGCTATGCACTCTAGGGTGGCCACTTGAGAGGGAAATGGAGGTCATCGCTGATACACCCTAGGATGGCTACATTAGAAATAGGTTGAGCCATAGTTAGATAAATGAGCTTCATGGTTAGAATCCCAATTGAGCAACTAGTCATTGTTGGTTGCTTATGAGGGATTAATCACTAGTAGGGGGTTTTCGCTATACACTCTAGGTTGACCCCTTGCTAGTGATACATAGCCAACACTATACACCCTAGGTTGGTTACATTTGTCATTACATGCTTAATTGAGAGTTTGTTGCAATTGCCCCAATATTCGTTTACGAGTCCATCAACTCCATAGTTCCATCATCATACATTCATCACTCCATTACCATTCCATTTAGATTGCATTCTTAGTTTAGTTTATATTATATTTTCACCTACCATATACTTTACTTTTATGCTCACTAGTTCTATTAATCCTAATCTTGTCACCGCTACCCCGATCTCAGTGGACAACACCCGTGCTTACCGCGTTACCCGTATTTATACTTGTGAACGCATCGCATAGGTTTTATAAATTGTTTTGACGAATGGTTTTCTACCGGTGAAAAACGTCCCATCAAATGGCACCGCTGCCGGGGATTGATGTGCGTAGTAGTGATTATATTTGTTTTAATACTATTAGTTCTTAGTTGTTTTTAGTTTTGATTGTTTCTTTTTATTTCTTTGGTAGTTTTGTTTTTGTTTGTTTCAAGACTCTATGGATTCCTATTGGCAAAATTCGGGGCCAAGTTACTCGCCAACATGCTTGGCTAATGATGAGAAAATGAAGCTTCTACAAGAACTTTAGGGAACCAACCCGTTAGAATCATCCAATAGCTCAGACGGAGACATTGATAAACTCCGGATGGAGTTTGAAGTGGAGAGAAGCAAGAAAATGGATGAGACGAAAAAGTGGATCAACATGAACCAGGAGCTTTTAAAGGTGACCAAGGAGCTATTGTTGGCCAGGGATGTGTCGCAAAAAGAGAATGAAGCACTTCAAGGGAGAGTTGAGATAGCTCCTCGAGAGAAAGAAGAAATAAGAGAAAACTATGAAAAGAACATGAAACTCTTGAAGAAGAAGCTAGAAGACAAGGAAGCCTTAGAAATGGAAAAGGCAAAGAAACTTCAAGAGCTAAACAAGAAACTCATTCTTGAAGTGAAGATGCTTAGAGTTGAAAATGGCACACTTAAGAAGGCCAATGGCGAAGTCTCCAATGAGTGTAAAGAGTTTGAAGAACAAGTTGGGAGACTTGAAGCCGAAATGAGTACAACATTAAAGGAGTTCGAGAACTTGGCGAGGGTATCAAAGGAGTTTGAAGAAGAGATATCTCACAAGTCAAGAATAATACAAGATGAAGTTGTACAAAAAGCCAATGCTCTAGAAGAAGCAAAAGAAGCACTTAGCATAAAAGAGGAGGAGGTCAAGGCATTACAAGTGAAGCAAATCCAATGTCCTCAAAGCCACACATCAAAGGGAAGTTCCTCTAAATCTAATCTTTTTTGCTTTGCATGTTCTAGGTTAGAGCATTTTAAGGCTAAAAATTACAAGCCAAATCAATATAGGAAAACTAGAGGTCCTAGGCATAGGTTGAGTCCACCTAAGATTAAACAAGTTTGGGTAAGGAAAGATCAAGTGCACTTATTTAGAAACATAGGAAAGGAAAAGATAAAAAAGATACCTAAATTTGTTTGGGTTATGAAAAATAGAGAATTTCCTAACTTGGTTAAACCACCCTTAGAGGACCCTAGCCTCTCCATGAATGCATCCTATTGAATAATTTTGATGCATGTAGTTAGTTTTATGTTTTATGTGTTTAATTTCAATAATTTTTTGTTGGGATATTTTTGTTCTAATGCTTTATTTTGTGGATATTTGCACTTTGATTATATTGATTATCTTTATGGATGAATGAGCCGGAGGCTCTTGTGCAAGTATGTATGCATACGCTAAATGATTATGAGCTGGAGACTCTATTGCATGATTGTGATTATATAGGTTTTAGTGCTTTATATTGTTTAAATTCAGTTTGGGGCTTGTTCATGCCCCATTCCGTCAATTTTGATAAAATGCTTGATGATGAAGCTTGACTTGTGCCTCAATGATATATTGCATGAACTACCGTTATTTTGTGAGCCTTGTTTGAGTTATTTTTATTTTGTTGGGGCATTGATTGTGCATGATTAGTGCCAAGGTTTGTTTTTGAGTCTTTTTAGTGTCAACTTTTTCTTTGACCTTTGCAAAAGTCCCTGTTTTGAAATTTCGGAGGCAAAATGTTTCATAAAAACTGTACTTATTGCTAAGGAAATAAATTATTTCACCCACGTTGTGTTCTTCAATTTTTCAATATGGTTCTAATGGTATAAAGAATGTAAATTTCTGGGTGGGGGTTCAAAAGTTATGAACGTTTCTTTAACCAAAGGTCATGGCCGATGCCCTGTTTTGAAATTTCGGAGGCCAAATGTTTCATGAAAACTGTACTTATTAGTGAGGAAATAAATTATTTTGATCACACTATGTTCTTTTATTTTTCGATACGGTTTCAACGGTATAAAGAACGTAAAATTCTGGGTGGGGGTTCAAAAGTTATGAACGTTTCTTCAACCAAATGTCATGGGCGATGCCCTGTTTTGAAATTTCGGAGGCCAAATGTTTCATGAAAACTGTACTTATTGGTGAGAAAATAAATTATTTCGATCACACTGCGTTCTTTTATTTTTCGATACGGTTTCAATGGTATAAAGAACGTAAAATTCTGGGTGGGGGTTCAAAAGTTATGAACGTTTCTTCTACCAAAGGTCATGGGCAATGCCCTGTTTTGAGATTCTGCTCGTGAACCATCTTTGACGTCTGTTTACACACTTTTTCAATTATAAATTTGAAATTTTTTCTAAATGAAAGGTGTAAATTTACATGTCTATTTTCCTGTGTAAAAATTTGAAAAAGTTTTGTTGAGTATTTTTGAAAATATACACTGAAGAGCGGACATAGGTCAATTTCAAAAGTCACCAGTTTTTTGGAACTTTATCCTCTATGTTGAGTTGGTCTTTCGTATAGTGTTTTTTTATGTTTTGAGTCATGTTAGGTGCGATCCGCTAGGCCTGACTCTCATGTCTTCAATATTGAGGATAATGTTTGGTTTTGGTTTGGAGGTGTAGACTTCTTTTTGAGTCGTCTTTTGTGTTTTGAGTCTTTGAGTCTTTTTGTGTCTATTTTTTCATTTTATTTTGCTGCTTAGCCAAAATTTTGAGCTTATTTAGCTTGGTGAGATACCTTGAGCATAGTGTTTGTGGCGAACGTGTGTATGCTTAGTGTGCATGCTTAGTGTGCTTGTTCAATAACTCTTAGTCATTTTAAGGGTCTCACTTGCACTTCATAGGATTGTCCAATCTTTAAGTGTCCAAGTTAAAGGAACTCGGTGCTCAAGTGCCTCGTTCTAATAGTGGAGATTTCCTTTGTGAGATCACAAACACAAGCTAAAAGCGTGTATATTTAAGGGAAAATGTTTTTCAAATCTGTAAACACTATTCAAACACCATGCATAGTCTCACTACATCAAAAATCATCATTTGTCATTGAACATGCATCATATATGTGGACTGCTTGACGGAAACTTTTATTCCCTTGATAGATTAATCCTTTGAAGTGATATTAGGCAATGTGTGTTTTAGCCACTCAAAAAACCTAAATACTTCCTATTCCCAAATATGTGTGCTCCCAAGCCAATTTTGAAGCCAAACACATATAGACTTTTTCATTCTACACCACATTATCCATAACCCAAGCAACCTAAACACTAAGCCAACCCTCACTTAATTGATCTTGTTGAGGTTTAGGATTGAATGTAAAGTTGTGCTTTAATTTGGTAAATGGCGTGTACCTAGGCCAGAGTAATGAGTTATGAAAATGTGCATAGTAAAAAGGCATGAGAAGAAGAAGAAAAGAAATAAAAGAAGCAAAAAGGAACAAAAGAAAAATATGCTTCAATTGCCTTGTTTAAATTGTAAATACTACTCAAAGAGGTAACAAGAGTACTTAAAGATTGCACCTAGAGTTTAATTGTATGCCTAGACGCCATATTATATTTGGAAGTGGAGTTGCATGAGGAAGTGCAGAATGTATTGCTTTAACTCGATTGATTAATGCTTGTGCCTAAATTCCCATTCTTTCTAATCACCATTCACCGTGGCTCTACTACAACCAAATGGAAAAGACCTAGTTGATCTTAGGGGAAGTCTAGATTGAGAATATTAGTTGATGCATGCTCTTTCCACATTCATGCACGTGATTCTTTCATGAGACTCACTCACTGAAAACAACGTTTATTCTATACTAAATGTATGCAACTAAGTTGATTTAGTTACATAAATTCATTTGCATACATGTTACGTGAGTGTGAACCTAGGTTCTGAGCAGAAAGATAAGAGAGAATTCATGTGAGAACCTAGCATCGAAGCAACTTATGCTCTAGGCGTGAGAGTGAGTAGTTTCTGAGGTGAGGGCGTTTTAAGTGTGGGATTCGTGTTGTGCGAGTTTCCCTTGGGGTGTCTTTGAGTTGTTACAACATTTTGCATATGTTCATTCCTCACTCCCCACTCCCATTTGCTTTTACGTATCTCTCTGCTAGTTGGTTATGCAGCAAGTTTTCTTTGTGTCTAGGAAAGTTCTTAGTTCGAGTCATTTTTGTTGTCGTGTCTTGTTTTGTTTTCAGTTTGATCGAGGACGAGCAAAGGTTTGGTTTGGGGGTGTTTGATCGTGCCTAAATTGTTGTATATTTCAGCCCTCATTTTCTATTCCTTTGTCTCGTTCTTGTGTGTATTTTCTATATATTTTATGTCTAATAGGCTCATTGGTTCTAATTACAGGTAATAGCTGTAATTCAGGTGTTAGAAGCGTGTTGCAGGAGTTTTGGCCGAAAAGGGGCCAAAGGTGGTTAAAGAAAGACAAAGGGTCATCAGCAACTCTAATAGTACGGGTCCCAACTGCACTCCACCCTTTTACTCCAAGCCAAAGCCGGGACCTGATACCTACAAAGAAGATAAAGTACGGGTCAAGTGCGGGTCATTCAACCGCACTCTACCCGCACTCTTGCCCAGAATAGAGAAGTGGAAGCGCACCAGATAGTTAAAGTGCGGGTCATCCAACCGCACTCCACTCGTACTCACTAATGGGTTGAAAATGTATAATCTTGTGCAGGGCATCGAACTTCGAAGGGTCATATCTCTCCTCAGATTGAACCACGTGTTGGATTACATATATTCGAAAAGATCTAGAAGTCTACTTTCCAACGATGTTTACGGATTGCAATTCCGAGTCACTTAGAGAAAGTTATGACCATTTCAGTAATAATGTGCGGGTGAGTGCGAGTCAACAAAACCGCACTCCACCGGCACTTTACGCGCGACAACTTCTGTTTTCAAGCTTAAGTGACCTATTTTTCCATCCCCTATAAATAGTAAAGCATAGGAAAGAACTCAAAATCCTCCCACACATATATTTTCATATTTTCTTGTAACTTAGAGTTAGAAACACTTCTCCCTCTCATCCAAACCATCTTTACTATCAAAGGCAACTTGAAGGAATGGAATCAAGCTTCAAGGAAGGAGACACTCTTTAAGGGTTTTCTCTCAATCTTTTCTCTTAGTTTTGTATTTGTTGAAATAGAACATGAGTAGCTAAAATACCCCATTATGGGGTTGATGTTATTTGTTTGATGGATATTTAGGATTTGTACATAAACTCTATGTTGTATATTTAATCTATTTCTATGTTTTATTCTCTTGCCATGAATTGATTTCCATTATTGATTTGCTTGGATACACCCTCTTAGCATGTTAATTTGAATTACTTGAGTAGGCAATTAAGTTGTCTAGTGCTCTATTGAATGAAAGCGATTTCTAGAATCCCGGCTCAAACAACCGCGGTCGTAATCTAACATCGAACCAGTGTCCGACAGTATACACCCTAGGTGGGCACTCTTGAGAGGATTAGAAGCCTTCACTATACACCATAGGTTGGCTACTTTAGCGATTTTACGAGAACTAACCTTCGAGTAAAATCTAGTTAAATAACCTCAAGCTTCATCTAATCTTAAACGTGTGGCCTCCGCTATACACTCTAGGGCGGCCACTTGTGAGGGAATTAGAAGTCATCGATATACACCCTAGGATGGCTACATTAGAAATAGGTTGAGCTGTAGTTAGATAGATAAGCTTCATGGTTAGAATCCCAATTGAGCAGCTAGCCACTGTTGGTTGCTTATGAGGGATTAATCACTAGTAAGGTGTTTTCGCTATACACCCTAGGTCAACCCTTTGCTAGTGATGCATAGCAAACACTATACACCCTAGGTTGGTTACATTTGTCATTACTTGCTTAATTGAGAGTTTGTTGCAATTGCCCTAATATTCGCTTACGAGTCCATCAACTCCATAGTTCCATCATCATACATTCATCACTCCATTACCATTCCATTTAGATTGAATTCTTAGTTTAGTTTATATTATATTTTCACATACCATATACTTTACTTTTATGCTCACTAGTTCTATTAATCCTAATCTTGTCACCACTACCCCGATCTTAGTGGACGACACCCGTGGTTACCGCTTTACTCGTATTTACACTTGTGAACGCATCCCATAGGTTTTATAAATTGTTTTTATGGACGGTTTTCTAATGGCGAAAAACCTCCCATCACATAGCTTCTTAGTTTGGACTCATGTGCCTACACCTTGTAAGAGGAATGAGGTCTATTATACCTTTGATGAGCAATGTAGTTTATTTCCTCTTGTAGACACCATCTTGCATGAATTGCGGCCGAGTCTTTCTTTGAAGCTTTGAATCATTATTTGTAAGACCACTAATCAATACAAGAAAAACATCATTTTGATATGGAATTAATGCCAAGACAAACAAAAAACCTAACACATTGGTTATTCAATTTATTTACAATACATTTTCAGAACAATCATATGCACGTAAAAAGTATCTCTAGATGAGTGATTTACTTACAGCTCAATATTCGTGTATATAAGTAAAAGAGATCTCCAGGAGAGTGATTTACTTATATTTCATTAGTCGTATTTATATATTTATACACAATATATGAGACTAGCTTATGCTATGTCCATAGAATGTATAGTTCTTGATTTATTTATTATGCTCTTCAAATATTCGTATTTATTTATCATATGCAATATATAATACTAGCTACGTCTTTCAACAGAATCTATATATAGTTCTGGATTTATTTATTATGTTCATTTAATTATTCATATTTTTATTTAATATAACTAATATATAAGATTGGTTACGACTGTGTCAATACTTAACAGAGACTGGCTACAACCATGTCGATAGAATCTATATATGCTCTTTAAATATTTGTATTTATTTATACGCAATATATAAGACTGGTTACGACCGTGTTGATAGAGACTGGCTACGGCCGTGTTGATAGAGACTGGCTACGGCCATGTCGACATAACCTATATATAGTTCTGGATTTAATTATTATGCTCTTTAAATATTCGTATTTATTTTTACGCAATATATAAGACTGACTACGGCTGTGTCGACAAAGACTGGCTACGGACGTGTTGACAGAAACTATATATAATTATGAATTTATTTATTATGCTCTTTAAATATTTGTTTTTGTTTATTTATACGTAATATGTGAGATTGGCTAGACCAATTAATCGAAACTTGAAATTTCTAGATTTATTATTATGATATTTAAGTTGGAACGATTTTATAAATCGATTAGAATTTGAAGTTCTGAATTTTAAATTTCAGTAAGAACATAAAGTTATGGATTCATTGTTATATACATGAATGCCATGCTAGCCGACCGATGGTTTTGTAAATCGATCAGAACCTAGAGCTTTGGATTCAATGTTAAATACATGAATGCAATATTTTGTTATTTAGGACCTGGAGTTTCAAATCCATTTAGAATCTAAATTTTTTTGAATTTTTTTTATGAACTTGCAGTTCCTGTTAGAACCTAAAGTTCAAAAAATCAATATGATTTATGATTTTATTTTATCTCATATTTATGAAGTGATATACTTATATGTCATTCATTTGAGAAAAAAGATTTACACATCCCAGTAGGATGTTGTAAGTATCATAAAAGGGATTTAAGATCCCAATATCACGTATAATGAAATTGAAAAGGATATTTTATCCATTTCATACATGCTCTTGTAAAAGTAAACATCAAGAGAATAAATTTGTATTATTCTTTATCATGAGATATCAAAACATACCCAGAAGTGGATGTTTGTAAATGATAAGAGAAAAGGTTTACAAAATAAACCTATTGAAAAGTTATCATTTCGAATGATATATAAAATGGCTTTACAATAATGATCATAAAATTCTTAGAAGGAAAAATACATATCTTCACTAAATGATATAAATTTGAACAATGAATTGTTTATCATTGAAATGCAATATGAATATAAATGTATTGTCGATAATGCAACGACACATACAATTCTGTGGAATCAAAAATATTTTGTGAATTTGACTTTACTCATAGTAAATGTTAAAACTGTATCAGGTCCAACGTATCTGACAAAAGATTCTGGAAGAGCTAAGATATTGTTATCAAACAATACTAAATTATGTATCAATGATGCATTATATTCAAGCAGATCCAGAAGATACATGCTTAGTTTCAAAGATATATGGAAGAATGGATATCAAATTGAAACTATAAATAATGTCAATGTTGAATGCATTGCTTCTTATGATATAGGCCAAAAGATTTGTGCTTTATCATCTAAATTATATTACTGATTCGAAAATGATGTAAAATTTTATGTAGTTATGAACAAGTTCTTGGATCCAAAAATACTTATGTTTTGATATGACAGTTTTGGTTATCAATGATCTATGATGATGTATATGATCATCTAAAATTCTTATGGGCGTTAATTAAGGAGTCGGAAGATTCTTTAATTACACAATAATATATGCACTGCATGCTCTAATAGAAAAGCCTTCACAGATGATAGTTTTTTAATGACAATTTTGTAAAACTATCATAAATTATAAGTTTTTTTTTTTTTTTTTTCATGACAGTCTTTATTCTTAACAGTTAAAAACTGTCAAGAAATGTTTATAATTTTTTTTTTTTTTAATTTCATTATTTAACATTTAATAATAATATTTAATTAAATAACATTTTTTATATTTATAATAACATGCTCTCTCACCATCGGACCACTGCCCGCTGCTGCTGCCGACTGCCGCCGGCCACCCACCGCGGCCACCGTCGCCGCTGTCAACCACCCACCACTGCCGAACGTCATTAATATATATATATATCATTAATATAAATATATTAATGATATATATATTTATATCATTAATATAAATATATCATAAATATAATATATAATAATATATATATTATTATATATTATATAAATAATATATAATTATATTATATTATTATTATTATATATCATATTATTATAATATATATGACGATATATAAACATATATAATATTATATATTTATATATTATATTATTATATAAATATAAATATATTATATATTATATAAATATATTATTATATATATTGTATAATAATATATATATTATATATTTATATTATATTATATTATATATATTATTATATGTATTATATATTATTTATTATATATATAATATATTATTATATTAAATAATATATAATTATATGTATATAATATACTTTTATATTTTATTATTATTATCCATAATATATCATGCTATTATGAATGTTTTATAATTAGGGGTATTTTGCTCAAAATACAGTTAACTCCATTTTATTTCGTTGTTAATCAAACAAAAAACTTAGTTTTCCTTTCCTTTCCATTCTCATTCGCATTACCATTCCAACATGCAACTAAACGTGACCATAGAGTATTGACCAATAACTCGAGTATATTTTTTAAAAATATAATTTTTTGTGTGGTTGGAACTTTGGAATTAGTCTCTGAATCAGTATTATTTTGTTTGGTTAACAACGCAATGGAATGGAGTTAACTGTATTTTGACCAAAATACCTCTAATTATAAAACATTCATAATATATAATTTTTTATTTATTCTTAATCATTTTTTAAAACTTTTACTTCCTATTTTCAACACCGAACAAAATCCCGATATGGATTTATTTTACAGTAAGATATCGGTTTTTAGCCACACCGATATTGGATAAGTAAAATTTTAAATTTAATAAATTTACTTTTAAATCATTTAATTTTAAAAAATTGAAAAAAATAATTTTTAAAAAATTGTTTATTTATTTTTCACCCTCTTGTTTCATACTGAGACACGTTAATAATCCAATTACCCATATAAATTAGTAATCTGAGTCTTATATTTGTTTATTAAATTGCAAGATACATGTTGAGAAATATCTCTCATGTAGTGATAATAGTATTCCAAATTTTGCTTATTACAACTGATGTCACGAGTCTCCTATAGGTCATGTTTGGTTGGATGTAATGGAATGGAAACAAAGTCATTCCATTCATTTGATTTGTTAAAATGCAATGGAATTCTGATTGCATTGGAATTGGGATTATTATTATTATTATATATTATATTAATGATATATAAGTATATATTATATATATATGTACTATATATTATATTATTATATTAAATAATATCTAATTATATAATATACTTTTATATTTTATTATTATTATTATTCATAATATATCATGTTATTATACATTCATAATTAGGGGTATTTTGGTCAAAATACAGTTAACTCTATTCCATTTCGTTGTTAACCAAACAAAATAATAATAATTCAGAGACTAATTCTAAAGTTCCAATCAATAAAAAACTTAGTTTTCCTTTTATTTGCATTCTCATTCTCATTCCCATTACCATTCTGATTATCATTCCACAATGTAACTAAACGTAACCATAGAGTATTGACCAATAACTCGACTATATATGTTTTGAAAAATATAATTTTATTAAAAGTTTCAATAAATATTTTTAAATATGTCTGTCGTAGAAATTAGAATTTTGATTAGTTGATTTAATTTAAATTTATCTAACAAGGTTTTTTTTTTAATTTTTTTTAATTTCTAACAATTCATATAGTTTATATATAAATATTGTTCAATTGATAACACATCAAATGTTGTAGTCAAGTGATAAGGACTTACAACCTTTGAATATGAGACCCAAGTTAAACTCCCACTAATGACAATTAAATTCTCATTATTATCAGAGGTGGCGGGTGGACGGCAAAGGTGTGGAGGTGGCGGCGGCAGAGCTGGTATATAAATATATAAAAAAAATCATTTAATTAAATATTCACAAATAGAGATTAATAATTAGACTATCTCATTCTAAAAGTTGGTTTTGAATCCCCATCATTCAAGGGGATATATGTGGACTAATTCATCCACAAAATGAACCCCTTCATTATTTTATGGTTCTAATTGATTTAGCTATGAGATGATCACATGTTTGTTTATCATCAAACATTTCCATATTACTAGCAAATGTTATTAGTTTTTGGGGCATAATTTTCAAATTATCTAATCAAGTCAATGCACCTTGATAATGCTAATGAATTTACTAATAACATATTTGATGAATATTACAAAGTAGTTGGGATTGATGTTTAACATTTAGTTTTCAAATATACTCATAATCAGAATGGATCAATGAAATCACTTATCAAACGTCCCTAGGTAATTGCGAGAACTTTGTTATTTTGATACTATTTCCAATTTCTAGATGAGGACATTCTATTTTACATGTTGCTCCATTCATCTCTAACCCACTACGTATCATCATTATTTTCCATTACAATTTGTAATTTGTTGATGACTTCCTCATTTTTTTTTTTTAAAGATAATTGATTGTGTTGTATATCTCCTTAATCCATCTCTAGCATGATCCATGATAAGACTTTTATATCATTCTGAGATTAACATTGATTTTGATTAATCTTCTATTAGATCACTTAAACTTCTGATAGTTTATATTTTTGCGCACAATCTGCATATTATTATATTGATTAATTTCCAAATTGAAAGTTTCTCTAGAAGAGAAGAGTAAATAAAAAATTACTCTTATACAATTTAGTTCTCTATATATGTAATAAATGTGTCCCATCTTAATCTTCGTATCGCTCAAACATGAAAGATAATTGATCATGTGATGATTATTAATAAGTTACCTGATATATTGTAGGTAACAAAATTTTATAAGTTGTCATCTCATAAACCTCGGCCGAGTGATTGTTCCTGAAGAACGATCAGAGAATAAGGCAACAAATAACTCATCTGATGTATATCATAAGCTTGTAAATCTTTTTTTTTTTTTTTTTGAAATGTCTTTTTATTAGGATCCTAATATAAACAAAACTCGAGTTATAAATAAAGCTATTTTTTCTAAATCAACTCTATAAGAGTCTGATATATCTAAATAGACACAAATCCATGAAATGACTAAATCCATTTAAATGGAAGAAATCTTAACATAAATACAAGAATATAAAAATTGAGAAAATTTCTATAAATCATACAAGTCTATGAAATGACTAAATCCATTGAAATAGAAGAAATCTCAACAGAGATACAAGAATATAGAAATTGAGAAAATTTTTATAAATCATATGAAAGAAATGTAGAATCATAAGTAAACAATCATTGATGATGTATTTTTATACACAGTAGCTACTGAAATTATAAATGATAATTATGATGTTCATAATCTCAATGATTATAGACAAAAGGCATGATTGGCCTAAATGAAAAAATGCAATTCAAGAATAATTAACTTCATAAGCCAAACAGAAGGTATTTAAACCAATAGTACTCCGGACACCTGGAGATGTCAAATTAGTTGGATACAAATGAGTTTTTATATGGAAACGTAATGAGAAAAATGAGATCGTGAAATATGAGGCATGACTCGTAGTACAAGGTTTCTCACAGAAACTTGGTATTCACTAGTGAAGATTACGATTATGTTTTGAATTTTTGATAAATTTGGTTGCCTTTAAAAGGCTTGAAATGCATCTTCTAGACTTAGTGATCATTTATCTATATGGTTTACTCAATGCAGGTATTTATAATCCCTAAAAGATTTAAAATTCTAGAAGCATGCAAATCGAGATCTCGTAATCTATATTTAATGAACCTACAAAAATTCTTATATGGATTAAAAACAATATGGACGGATGTGGTATAACCGTCTTAGTGAATATTTGTTAAAATAAGGGTATAATAATCATATTATATACTCATGTGTCTTCTTAAACAAATTAGAATCCAGATTTTCTATATCTTTATGATCCACAAAAGCTCATTCACAAACGAGACATGTTTTTACGTATAATGACAACAATTTAAATAATGCTTAATAAAGCAAGCTTTTGCTTATAGTGTTAGGATTATGCTCAACAGCAATAGTCTAATAATGTAATTAACAATCTTTTCATATTAATAAAGTGATTTCTGGTTTAACAAATCTTATAGCATTTATAGTTTAATGATTATAATTGTCAAAAGTAAATAATCATAAGGTCAAAAGACTATGAGATATAAAGAATTGTTCGTACATTTGGATATATATGAGGTAGACACAATTCTTTAGTTAGTCTTGAATAATGTTCACAACTTAAGATAAATGTTGGACACCTTTACCTTGTTAAAGTTGTAGATTCTTTTGCTAGCATTTGAGTGAGATCAAATGTGATATGATGAGTCTAAAATCATCAAAGTGTATTTCAATAAAAGAATCTAGTGCACTAGGTGCATTGAATTTGATCACAATGAAATACTTTATTTAGTACTGTCAGTAGATAAAAGTTTTCATTATGAAGGCAATCGGAGAATCTATCTTAATCTTGAGGTAAATGATGTACTTATGATTACAGTTGTTATCATTTGAGTTATTAATAGTACGATTATATAGCATAGTCTATCCTCGATAGTTTGTTCGTATTCATTTGTTAATCGATAGAGGACTTCATTTATAGATATGAACATTGTGACTCCATTTATTAAAATGAGAGTTTAATATTATCATATGGATATTTTGAGGTATTGGATAGTAAATCTTAACGTTGAGTTTTTAATAGCGTCTATTGAAACATGGCTTCTGGACAAGTCAAAATATTCATGTTCAAAATGTGGTCATATCAGTAATTATGGTAACCAAGAGAGCTATAGGCGGTCTATGAGCTCTTGGCGAATACTGATATTATTCACGAGGATACACTATCTCCAATAAGATTGTCTAGGGTATGAATTAGAAACATCTACTTGTTCTATTTTTATTAAAGAGTACAATTTTAGCTCTTAATTAATAGATCGGACATAAGTGAATCATTTGTTGATTGTGATAGGGTTATGTCTATTGAAGCTAAAATTTAGATAGTCCGTTAAGATCCCCAATCCATATGGACTTGCATGGATCACTTGATATATTCTACTGGACTAATTTATGAGTCCATCTAGAATTGTATTTAATACATTAAGAATATAATTTACATATTATTTATTTAATGGGCTATTAAATTATATTAATGAAAGGCATGTGATCTTGTTTCTTTTAGTAAGAATGAGACTAATTCACATGTGTGCTTTTTATTTAAAGTCTAAGATTTAATATAATGGAAACACAATATATAAGCCCATGTATATAAATTGGCCAGCAAGGCTAAATAAAAGGCCTATTATATTTTATTATTTTATTATTTAATTAATTGGGAATTAATTAATAATCAAAATCTTATTTTAACCAGGAAATATGTTTCTTAGTATTATACTATTGTTGGTAGTATAATAAATATTAAAGACTCTATTTGTTAAGTAGATGAATAAAAGAAATTATTTATCTAGTCAATTAGAAAGTCTTTGATATAGTCACAAATACACTAAAGAGTTGGATTGGGTTTTGGAATTCTAAAGAAATCTACATAGGGTTAGGATTTAGGTCAAAAGACATAAATCCTAAATGGTAAAGGATTTCGGGCACCACCTTGTACACACAAGGAAGATTTCGGCCACCCTAATTATTTTAGGGCAAGGAATTCGGTCACCCTAAATATTTTTGGCAAAGAATTCGGCCACCCTATATATGCCATAATATAGATTTCGGCCACATAAGTTTTTCACTTGAGAGATTATTTTCTTTGGTTTGAAAAATAAATCCAACTCTAGACTAATTGTGAGAATTCAGCTAAGAGCAAAAGTGAGAAGAATTGTTTTATTTCGATAGTGCACTAGTAAGCTTTTACATCAAAAGGTGTTAACCAAAATTTACCAGTGAGGTGGAATTACAATTAACGACTTTAATGGACTACTATCAAAATTGACCACAGTCGGAGGGGTATCACGTTGTTCGATACCTATAATTTCCAGTAAGCATAATTCAATATAATGAGGGTTAAAACAGTAGAACAATCGATTGCATTATATTATTGAGGAGAAGAATACAATGAATTGCTTTGCGTAACATAAATACAATATTCAACAATATTCTCCATCGTTCATTGTAGGTGAAGTCTGACACAGTTGGCGGTGGAGATCTTGTGCATGTCGATAAGTAGAAAAAAAGTTGTGCCTTTAGGGTTTCGAAAGAATCGATCCCTTCATAGTTGAATACAATGTCATATATATAGGTCCTATTACTTGCCATACACTCCTATAACTTCGGTTTAGGGTTTCAGCAAATATGGGACTTTCCTTAGCGATAAGCGAAGATATTATGTGGAATCCAATCCCTAAAATCAAGTGATTCTTTCTTAGGTGGATTCTGGCAGAAACTACTTTTAAAGTAGGACTCTTAAATGGAGGGAATCACTCTTCCTCTTTAATGACAAAAAACTCTGGCGTTTAATGTTCTTCTTTATAGCTTTAAACATTGGTGGCATCCTTACCTGATACTTGGGCTATTTGGCAAGCTAGTTCTTTGTGATGCCAGGGTACCCCAATGCCCTTTTTTCTTGTTATATCATGATTTCCACTGGTCCCCTAGTCACCCGGTCACCCCAGTTTTGGGACACCGGTTGATGTTATGGCATGGTATCGGGGTAATATGGTTGTGGGGTTCCTGATCTATGTAGAAACAGGATACCCGGTCCATGTAGAAGCGAGATACCCATCCCACGCAGGAGCGAGATACTATGATGGTGTAGCGTGGTTTGTAGGATTGGAATCTTCGTGCTTCTGACCTTGCTTCGGCTTTTTCTGGATATGTATCCCGATATATTGGTCTGGATTTTCTTCAAAAGGTAGCTGGATGCTACCTACTAAAACACTTCCTCCTTGATTTCTGGGTGGAAATTCTTCTTTTGTCCTTGGCCATTTTTGTTGGTTAATAGAAGTCCCCCATGACTTGAACACCGGTATTTATATCGGGGTTGGAGTCAGGATTCTTAGTTTTGCTTGATGGATTTAACACCCCGCTAGGTTATGTACCTATTTGGCTGGATTTCTAGGTAGGTTATCACTTCTCTTTTCTGGTTGTAGGCTTTTAAATTCAATCTAGCAATGGGGTAGCAGCTGAAGACTTTGCAGAAGGCCAACATCGCAGCCCGGGTTGAGTTAGAAAAGGCTGGAAGGGACCTAGCTCGGTCCAAAGAGGCCGCTGATACCTTGATCCGTTCTGTTGTTGAGTCTGAACGGGGTAGGCAAGAGGCCGTAATTGATTTGGAGAGGATGAAACGTGCTCTGGATACGAAGACTATCAAATCCGCCCGTCGTCGGGTTCAGCGGGAGGAGTTGTCCAGGGAGAAAGCTGGGCTTGTGGAGGAGAATCACCTCCTATGGTATGTAGTGTCGGCTCTGAAAGCCCAAGCGGATGAGTCATTTGAGCAGAGATACTTCACTACTTCCTATGAGGTGGTCCATGCCCTTTCAGCTGATTTTGACTTTAAAGGTACAATTTGGTGGGATCGAGGTGTGATTTTAACCAAGGCGGCCCAATACTCAGATGATAATCCAGCCTCGGCAGACAATTCTCCAACCATGGATCCCTCATTGTGGCCAGAGAATACCGCACCAGCTACTGACCTCGCAAAAGAAGCTGTGGAGACTCAGGATCCTCCTACTACTCAAGACAACCAGATACAAGATGTAGCTTTCTCTAATGAGGTTGTTCCTGCGGAGGAGGTAGATGTTTCAGCTGAAGCTGATGTATCAAGAGTATGGGTGATTTTGACTGAGGATGGAACTGCAGCAGTTGGAGAAACAGGTATAGTCAATCCAGAAGACAAGGCATGGGAGAAACATGATGGTGCATGATCATTTCATTACTTTAATCAAATATTATTTGTAGCCCGAAAACGGGGGTTGGGTGCCCTTTTTGATCAATAAAGAAAAAAAATTCCTTTGTTTATGACCTGTGTATTATCCTGCGTGTACTTGGTATTACTTGTACTTGGTATTACTTGGTTGACATGTTCACTCGTTGGTTTGCTCATACCCTAGTTAAAAGTTAACAATAATTGATATCTGGGTACTTATTAATCATAGTCCAGGCACTGTCAGACCTTCCTCACTCTTATTAGTGGTCTGGGTGGTATTCTTTTTGTGCAATCTGATAGAGACTTTTTTATAGGGGACCTTGATTTGAGGGGTGGTCCTGGTAAGTTATCGGGATCTAGCTTCCCCTTCATAGAGTCGGGGTACTTAGACATTCCAGATTAAGAACCCCTGGTAGTTAGTCCCTTATGATTAGAAAATTGAGATACTTTGTGCCCTTTGTCCTATAAATTTTTGCTTAGGTGGTTCCAACTTTCTAGAAGGATGTTCCTCTTGTTACACTTGCTTTTAATCCACCAATTCGCGCATTGAGTCATGACTGGTCAACTTACTTGAAAGGATTCATTTTTTGGTGTGTCTCCAAGAAAACGTCACCCATAAGTTCCCGGTCATTATTACCTTGCACCAGTACTCACCTATTTTTCCCTATAAAAACCCTGTCTCTCCTCATCATCTTTCACTCTGCAAAATTATAAAATGAGAAGCAAGGTCGTCCCGAGCTTTCTCCTTTGATGGCAAATCCATCAATTTCTACCATTGGTCTCGGTACTTCTCTTGATATGGAAAAGGTTGATTCCGATGATGATTCACGGTCGAACGTAAGGAGGAAAGACAACGGCAACCGTGATTTCGGGTCAAGATTAATCACGATCTAGCCTTATCGCTCTAGTAGGGAACTTTGTATCGAGTTGGGCTTTTGTATCAGAACCGGGAGCTTTGTTCAAATTTGCTGGATCAAGCTAGGATGCTCCTCTCTCTCTAACTATTTGAAGGTTTTCTAGGTCGGTGAATCCACAGTCATCATGGTTAAATGGTTAATGGTACCATTCACAAAGGTACCCAAAGACACAGTGGCCACGTCCAGAATATCTCTAAGCACGCTATCGGTGTCGAAGTCAACATACAGGTTGGTGACTGGATGATTAGGATAAAGACCCATGAGTGGGCGAAGCAGGTTAAACCTTTAAGATGCATTGAAGGCTCCATGTTAAAGAAGAAGGGTGAAGAACTCAAGGCTGAAGCTAAGGCAAATGGGGCCTTTCGGCGGGATCCCCGTTGATGCCATTCCAAAGGAATCGAAGTGGCTGATGTAGCTGGCTTGAGTCTAGGAGGCCATAAAGGAGAAAGATGCAAGATTTAACTTGATCCTCTTGTTGTTTATTTTTTTAATTCACATCTTGTAGCCTTATTGCAGGGTTTAGACACCCTGATTAATCAATTGGAAGCTTCTTTCTTGCAAATGTATTGTCTTTTTATTTTGTTGGGTCATGGTAGGACCTTTCATAACAATAATCTAGAAAAAAGACTTACTTGGAATACTAGTGATTCTTTGTATGAGCTTGATTTTAGTATGCCTGGTAGAGTCTGACTTATGCTTGCTAAATAACGATACAAGATCTATTTGGGATGTTATCATCCTCCCTTTTTTTTTTTTTCTAGCCATAGAGTAACCTAGACCCTAATTTTCTCTGAAGATAACTTGGTTGGTAGTTCCTTTGTAAAACTTGGTGAAAATTTTGTAAAGGACTTCAAACCAGTGGCTCTTCAGACCCATTCTCAAGATATTGCAAAATTTTTAGTATCTCTTGTATAAGGAATCAAAGTATCCCGCTCAGGGATCTCAGTTCCTTAGCAATCCATCCTGGTATGCCGTTAGGGCCTTCTCAGCATCAGGTCTTCATATGGCGAAATGAGGTGTCAGTTGTCCAACTAAAGGATTATGGTCCTTTGATAAATCTATCCCGGTAGAGGGTATTCCCCGACCTTGTTCTTCACATGGCTAATCAAAGTGATAGATATCTTGCTAAGGGATTTTGGTCCTTTGATAAATCTATCCCGGTGGAGGGTATTCTCGTCGTGGTTCTTCACATGGCAAATCAATGTGCTAGATATCCCGCTAAGGGAATTTGGTCCTTTGATAAATCTATCCCGGTGAAGGGTATTCTCCGACCTGGTTCTTCACATGGTGAATCAAGGTGCTAGATATCCCATTAAGGGATTCTGGTCCTTCGATAAATCTATCCTGGTGGAGGGTATTCCTTGACCTGGTTCTTCACATTACGTATCAAGGTGCCAGATATCCCGCTACGGGATTCTCGTCCTTTAATAAATCTATCCCGGTGGAGGATGTTCCCCGACCAAGGCTTCAAGAATGCTGTATAGGTGTTCTTGGTCTTGAGGTGATTTAGTTATAGCGATCCTCATTGAGTGGTTGACCCGGTCCAAGGGATCAAGAGTGTTGTATACCTCTCATAGTCTTCTTAGTTATGGCGATCCTCCTGGAGGGGTTGACCTGGTCTAGGGCATCAAGAGTGTTGTATTGCTCTCCTGGTCTTCTTTGTTATGGCGATCCTCCTAGAGGGGTTGACCCGGTCCAAGGCATAAAGAGTGATGTATTGCTCTCCTAGCCTTGAGTTGATTTAATTACGGTAAAATGTTCAAGATGAGCATTGGAGAATCAGGTTGGAGAAGAAACTAACTTCTTTATTGAATTATCGAACTCATACTAAGCAAAGATCGGGGTATACATTTGATGTCATACCAGCCGAACAAAACAAAGAATCTTTATTCCTGCAAACCACTAAGGGTAAAACCTCTTGAGGTGATCAGCATTCCAGGTGTGGTCAACAGGGTAACCATCCATGTCTTCTAATTTGTAATCTCCTCCACAGACTACCATCTTAATCAAGTAAGGACCTTCCTAGTTGGGGGCTATGACCCCGTCTGATCTGCTTTGAGTATTCTGGGTTACTCTTTTGAGAAACAAGTCTCCCTCTTTGGAACTTCGATTTCTTACTTTCTTGTTAAAGTACTGGGCTATCTTGCTCTGGTAGGCCGCTATCCTTTGTGCAACCTTATTTTGCTTCTCCTCAAGGAGGTATAAGTTAGCCCTTAACTATATCTTATTATCTTCAAGTTCATAGTGGTGGAACCTAAAAGATGTCAGTTTTTGCTCGATAAGTAGGACGATTTCTGTCCCAAAAGCTAGTGAGTAAAGGGTTTCTCTGGTTGCAATCCGTTTAGTTGTCCAGTATGCCCATAGCATGTTGGAAAGTTCCTTAACCCACTTCCCTTTCTTTTGTTGGAGTTTTTTCTTCAAAAGTTTCTTAATGGTCTCATTGGTGGCTTTCACCATCCATTGGTTTGAAGATGGGTTACCGATGCAAAACGGAGGTCGATTCTCCTTTCCTCGTAAAACTGTCAAAATTTAGTATTATCGAACTGCTTGCCCAGATCAATTATTATGGCCATCGGGGTACTAAAACGGTAGACAATGTTTTCTTTGAAGAAGCTGTTGATGTTTGCCTCAGTTATCCGGGTAAGGGATTTTGCCTCCACCCACTAGGTAAAGTAGTCTATTTCTACTACTGCATGCTTAGCTTGATCAGGAGTAGTCGGGAGTGGCCCGATTAGGTCAAGTCCCTAAATGGTGAAAGGGTATGATATACTGATCGAGGAGAGCCTCTCCGGAGAAAGGTGGTGGAGGTTTGCTGTCCTCTGGCATGTTCATAAGCTTGTCCGAACTACTTCACATCTTTATGGAGAGTAGTCTAGAAACAACCCATTCTAAGTCCCTGGTAAGCAAGAGTCTCGCCTCATACGTGGTTGTCACATTCTCTTGAATGTACCTCATTTAGTGCCCAATGTGCATCATCTGGATGTAGACATCTTAATAAGGGAAACGACTTTCCTTTGCGATAGAGAAAACCATCTACCAAGCAATACCGGGTGGTGTTTCTCTTGAGTTTTCGTGGGTGATCCGGATCGGTAGGGAGGCTGTCATTTTGGAGATATTCTATTATAGAATCTATCCAACAAGGGAGCCGGTTGACCGGGTTTACCTCTGCTCCTATAGCAATGCTGGATCGGGGTACTAATTGGATTGGTACCCCTCTCGGCAGTGCTTATCCTTCTCCTGCAGCAATTTTGGCTAAGACATCTGCTCGATGATACTTCTGAATCTGCTCCATCTTCATACCTTTAAACTTTGTCATAGCTTCTTAGACCTTGGCCAGATATGTTACCATGTTATCACCTTTTGCTTGATATAATCTCGATACTTGGCTGATTACCAACTATGAATCATTCTTGACCAGGAGGAAATCTGCTCCTAGCTCTTCTGCTACTTTCAGTTCTGCTAGTAGGGCTTCATACTCTGCTTCATTGTTGGTGGCTTTAAATTCAAATCTGAAACAGTGGCTGCACTCGACCCCCTTTGGGTCGGTTAAGATAATCCCTGCCCCGCTGCCTGATTGGTTTGATGCCCCATCCATCTACAGTACTCAGGTTTTGCAGTAATCGAGCCATTTTGGGTTCTCCGGAGCTAGGTCCGAGGTTACAGTTGTATCCGAATTTAGGGTCATGTTGAACTCTGCTATAAAATCTGCCAACCTCTAAGCTTTAATTGTAGTCCTTGGCTTGTACATGATGTCGTATTGGGTGAGCTCCAAAACCCACAGGGCCAATCTGCCAGATATATCGGGCCTCTAGAGGAATTGTCTCAGTGACTGATTAGTGACTACCGCAATGGTATGAGCTTGAAAATATGGCCAGAGCTTTCTGACCGCAGTCACAAATGCATAAGCGAATTTCTCTAGGAGAGTGTAATTCTTTTCTAACTTGGTTAGAGCACGGCTCACGTAATAGACCGATCTTTGGACCCCGTCATTAATTCTTTAACCAAAGCCCCACTAGTAGAGGTCTCTAATACCGCCAGGTAGAGTTGCGGCTATTCTTTTGGGACATGTTTTACTAGTAAGGGTGGGCTAGCTAGATATTCCTTCAAAGAATCTAATGCCATTTCACTTTCTTAATCCCATTTTATCTTCTTATCTAGCTTGATAATTTTAAAGAAAGGAAGGCACTTATCTGTAGATTGAGATATGAAACGGTTCAATGATGCTATCCTGCCAGTTAGTCATTGTGCCTGTTAGAGGGTAGTGGAGGATTAAAGGTCCAAAATGGCCTTGATCTTATCCGGGTTAGCTTCGATCCCCCCTCTCGTGAAACATGAATCATAGGAACTTTCCTACTGATACCCCGAAGACGCACTTGGTGGGGTTCAGTCTCATTTGGTTTTTCCTTAATACTTGAAAAGTCTATCGTAAATCCTTTGGATGCTGCTCTGTCTGCCGAGATTTGGTGATCATGTCATTTATGCACACTTCCATAGATCTTTCTATTTGTTCTTTGAATAGCTTGTTCATCAGACACTAATAGGTGGCACCTGCATTTTTAAACCCAAATGGCATTACCTTGTAGCAGTAGAGGCCTTACCTAGTGATAAAACTGGTATTGTCTTGATCGGCGGGGTGCTTCATGATCTGGTTGTACCACGAGAAAGCGTCTATGAAGCTGAGAAGCTTATTTCCAGCAATGGAGTCAATTAGCTAATCGATCTTAGGTAGAGGGAAGCTATCCTTTGGGCAAGCCCGGTAGAAGTCGGTGTAGTCCACACACATACACTATTTCCCATTGGATTTGGTAACCATGACTACATGTGCAATCCACTCGGGGTATCGGGATTCCATGATGAATTTTGCTTTCATGAGCTTGTTTACTTCTTCCTGGACCGTAGCATTCCACTCAGTGTTGAAATGTCTTCATTTCTGTTTGATTGGTTTGAAGGTTGCATCTACTACCAACTTGTGGGTAGCTAGGGTGAGAGGGATACCTGGCATTTCGTCGTGGCTCCAAGCAAAGATGTCGTTGTATTCTCTAAGGAGTCTTACCAAGCTCTCTCTAACTCTTCTATCTAACGCTCCCCCTATCTTCACCACTTTGGAAAGATCATTTTCTCGTATTGGTATCTTCTCTAACTGTTCTACGGGGAGCCCACTAGTCCATCCCCGTTCTTCTTCTTCTTCCGAATCTTCTATGAATATGTTTGACACTTATTCTTATTCTTCTTCTTCTTATTCTTCTATGACCTATTGACCTAGTACCGGCATTTCATGACTTGGTTCATAGGTCACATGCGCACACTGCTTGGCTAGCGTAGTAGGATTGGTAGACACAGCATAACAACTGTGAGCCGCTTGTCGATCTCCTAGGACTTCTCCTACCTACCTCAATCCCAACGAGGAACTTCAAGACATTGTGGTAGATAGACAACACTCCCCTAATTCCTGACAGGAGGAGTGTTCCTAAGATAGCATTGTAGGTGGAAGGGGTATCTACCACAACGAATTATGTTATTATGTTCTGTTGAAGAGAAGCTTATTCTATTATTACCGTTAGCCTATGAGATTCAATTGGCATCAATGAGTCACCTGTAAATCCAGACAAAGGCGTGGTGCAACTGTTGTAGCAGTGGTTCTTCAAGTTGAGCTTATCATGAGCCCTTTTGAATAAGACGTCCACACTGCTCGGTATCAATCAAAACACGGTGGACCTTGCAATTTGCTATTTGTACTATGATCACCATTGCATCATCATGTGGCTGAACTGTGTTGAAGACGTCCTCCTATGTGAAAACGATCTGGGTAGAGCAAGGGTATTCTTGGGATCCCTTGGTGACTCGGAATATGTCTTGATTAGCGGTAATCCTTGGGATATTCCTAGCATGGTTCTTCCTTGAATTATTGGAAGTTCTTGCTAAAGTAGGACCTCCATTGATTGTGTGGATGATCTGGACTTGTTGCATTAGATCTTTCCCGCTATCATTTTGTCTTTCCTCTGTTTCCCGCATCTCTCCATGTACCTCCTTCCCCATCTTGATGCTATCCCGTACCTGTTGCAAGAATTCAATTAAAAGTCCTCCCCTTACCAATCCTTCGATCTAGTTACGGAGGCTATATCATTCTGATGTGTTGTGCCCCACGTCCTCATGGAAGTCACAGTACTTGTAACGATTTCTCTAGTCTGTCGAGATCTTGATAGGACTGGGCTTCTTGAGCAAACCCTTGTTGTGGATAGCGAGGTATTGGTCTCTCGGGATGCATTGAGGGGGGTGTAATGGTTGTAGCAGTCTTCCTTTCTTTCAACCCACACTACCTCCCTTGGTGGCGGCGTTACTTTAGGAGGGGCTCTTTTTACGGGATACCTATCCTGATGTGGGGTAGGAGGCGGTTGCCGGTAGGTAGACCGGTTTAAAGGATGATTGTGGAATTTCTTTATAGGTGCGGGTTTCAGAACTTCTTTCTTCTGAAGCTTAACTAATCGGGCTTCATCGTGCTCGACATTGACTCGGAGCTATTCATTTATGTCAACCTGTTCTAATGCCTTTTCATAGGCTTTCTACTTAGTTTTAGGTGGGTGTTTGGCGAATGATCGGAATAGTCTGCTTACCTATAGATTTCATCTGAAATTGGCCAAAGTTTCCTTCTCAGCAAACACTCCCATTTTGATCACTTCTTTGTGGAACGTTTCTACATAGGACCTTACCGTCTCACCTCGCTCCTGGATCACGTACTAGAGTACGATGGGGTCCTTAGGACGAGGCTTGATCCCCTGAAACTGAGCACAAAAATCTATAGTGAGTTTTGTAAAAGAATCTACACTACCTGGGGGTAACTTTCAAAACCAAGTCTTGGCACAGTCCGTCAAAATGGAAGGGACCATCCTGCACATTGTTGACCGGGTCGCATTTTGGACCTCCATCTGAAGAACAAAACTTTCGATGTGACTCACGGGATCTTCCAAACCAATGTACTTTTCAATGGGCATCTTGAACTTAGGAGGTAGCTCTGTTTCCCGGATCCTCCTAGAGAATGGTGCATTCATATCCCAGAGGGTTCTTCTGAATACAACGATGTTTTCCCTTCCTTAGCTCCACGAGTTCCTTTGCCATCTTGGTCATTCGATCTTCAAGGCATCAGGGTAATTCGTGTTTGGATCGGGCTGCGATTCCATCATCATCCGAGGTTTCAGACCTTACAGTTACCTCTTGGCACTCTTTTTTTCTTGATTGGCTACCTCACGGGTTCCTTCTAGGCTGGGTACTACCTTATGTATCTGGCTACGGAGTCCTCCCCCTTCTTGTTAGTTTAGTTACTGGTTTATTCCTCCTGAGAGGGATGTAGACTGCTGAATTCACTCGTCGGGGTCTGAAACCTACAGGTCGATCCAGAATTGGAAGTAGAGGTCTAAGCCTGTCGTAAACCGATACCCGGTCCAGTTTCTCCTGCGGCCCTAACAGCTTCGAAGGGTATCCCCTGGGCGATCATCCGTAGACGGACACTCTCTATATAGGCAGCAGACTGCTGTTCCAGGATATCCCGATTGACTTCCTGGATAGCCGGATCTAGGGGGATGCAGCTTGGCTCAAATGGAAGGACCAGTGCCGGGTTGTAATTTCTAGCTCCCCTCCTCTGTTTTTGGACTCTTTGAGTAGTAGCAAAGGATTGAGGTCCCGAATGGTCAGGTTGTCCTTGGGAGGATTCGAGTCTCATCATTTTGTTAGCGAGGTAGTGCTAAGCTGCTTTGATAATGGGGTGGAAGTAATTTCCCACAGATGGCACCAAAAAGTGTTAACCGAAATTTACCAGCGAGGTGGAATTACAATTAACGACTTTAATAGACCACGATCAAAATTGACCACAATCGGAGGGGTTTCTCATAGTTCGGTACCTATGATTTCCAGTAAGTACAATTCAATTTAATAAGGGTTAAAACAATAGGACAATCGATTGCATTATATTATGAAGGAGAGGAATACAATGAATTGATTTGCGTAACATAAATACAATATTCAACAATATTCTTCACTAGTCACTATAGGCAAAGTCTGACACAGTTGGCGGTGGAGATCTCGTACATGTCGATAAGTAGAAAAAAAGTTGTGCCTTTAGGGTTTCGAAAGAATCGATCCCTTCATAGTTGAGTATAATGTCATATATATAGGTCTCATTACTTGCCAAGCACTCTTACAACTTCGGTCTAGGGTTTCAACAATTATGAGACTTTCCTTGGCTATAAGCGAAGACATTGTGTGGAATCCAATCCCTAAAATCAAGTGATTCTTTCTTGGATGGATTCTGGCATAAACTGCTTTAAAATAGGACTCTTAAATGGCGGGAATGAGTCCTCCTCTTTGATGACAAAAAACGCTGGCATTTTATGTTCTTCTTTGTAACTTTAAACCTTTGTGGCATCCTTACCTGATACTTGGATTGTTTGGTAAGCTAGTTCTTTGTGGTGTCAGGGTACCCCGACGCCCTTTTTTCTTATTGTATAATGATTTCTGCTGGTCTCCTAATCACCCCGGTTTTGGGACACCGGTTGATGATGTGGTGTGGTATCGGGGTGGCATATAACTTACTGATCAGCGGCAACGGTGCCAAAAACTTGATGTGTAAAATCTTGTTATAAAAACCTAACTCCCAAGTGCTTGAACGTTAGATAAGTACATCAACAAGTAGGGATCGTTCCCACGAGGAAAAGTGATTTATCAATTATAACTAATCATAATTAAAGCTAAGCAATTAAAAGTAACCAAGAGATTTGAGATCGGTGATTAATTTAGAACTAAATTAAACTAAGAAAGCAATTTAACAAAGAATTGGTGAATGCGATCAAGAGATGGAAAACTAGGTAACTGATGTTCCCCATATCCAATACTCAATGTTCATCAACTAATTCCACTAAATAGATTCAATCCAGATTCAGAGTTCATTCTCATCTTAATTATGGTATTACCTTAATTCATCGGGAGTTAACCACGTGTTCTCAATCACAACTCACCCTCGTCAAAGGTGTCAATCATCACCAAGAACCCTTTACGTGAAAAAATTATTGAACCAAAATTGTCTCGCAGTAATTCCTATGTCGAGATCAATCATACTCATTCAATTGAAAAGTAATTAATGTTGGGAAAAATACCAAAGAAGTACACGCAGCGGAAGCGATATTAAAAACTAGATTTAGTGACTTTTAAAAAATTTTCCTTTATGAACCTTAAACCCTTTAATTAATTAAACATACATATACAATAACAAAAAGTAGAATACCTTTTGTCGCGTGATCCGATTGACTTACGTCGATGGTAATCCGCAAGATCTTCAATCCTAGCACGAACGTGGATCACCTAGGAGCGTGGTCTCCCTTTTCTTTGAATTGCAAACCTGTGAATGGACAAAACAAACTTTTCTTTTCTTTGTTAGTCACAAAAACAATCAAAAGAATGACTAAGATTATTCCGATCACTTTTGAGTTCTCAATCTAATGATCGAAACTCGCGTGAACCTAGATCGATATCGTATACACAAGCTTATTGATGAATAAGCAAATAGTATACTATCAAAGAATAATCTAACACTCCTTTTTGTTTTAGTAGAATAAAAAGCTTTCTATGAATTGAGAAGAAGAAGAAATTTGTATCATGAACCCATATCATTGTGGCCGAATTCTATACTTGTCAATATATAGGTGACCTAAGTTTGCTTCTTCTTTTCTTTTATTATTAGGGTTGCCGAAATCCTAACCTAGAAATAACTAGGGTTGCCGAAATCACATGCCCACCATAGGCTTATGTTGCACCCTAATTTCCATCTAGTTTTTAAGACATCAAACCCTAATCCAACTCATAGATCTTTTATTCTTTTATTTTGACTAAATAAAAAAGACTTCTTATTTGATTAAATAAATAAAACTAATTATTTATTTCCTTATCAAACAAGTCTTTTAATTTTCTTTTAGGATATATATTTCCTGATTAGAAAAGATTTGTTTCTTTAATTAAACAATTAATTAATAAATTAATTAATTCTTATTTAATTAAAACAATGAAACAAAATAATATATTAGGTTAAACTAACCCTTGCCGCCCCACTTAGAGTAAATGGGCCAAAATATTATTTTCTTATTTCATTTAATCCATTGGACTTTAAATAAAAAGCCCACATGTGAACCAGACCCATTCTTACTAAAAGAAACAAGCCCACATTTCTTTCATTAATATATTAATATAATTGAGCAGCCTATTACTAAAATAATATGCAAATTATATTCTTAATATATTAAATGCAATTCTAGATGGACCCTTAAATTGGTCCGGTAGAATATATCAAGTGATCCATGCAAGTCCGTGTGGATTGGGGATCTTGGCGGGCCATCTAAATTTAAGCTTCAATAGACATAACCTAATCACAATCAACAAATGATTCACTTAGGTCCGATCCATTAATTTTAACTCATTCCACTAAAGAGCTAAAACTGAACTCTTAAATAAAGATAGAAAAGGAAGATGCTCCTCATTCATACCCTAGACAATCATATTGGAGATAGTGTATCCTCGTGATTAATATTAGTAATCGCCAAGAGTTCATAGACCGCTTATAACTCTCCAAGTTACCATATTTACTCATATGACCACGTTTTGAACTTGGATATTTTGACTTGTCCAGAAGCCATGTTTTCAATAGACACTATCGAAAACTCAACGTTGAGATTTAATATCCAATTACCTCAAAACATCCATATGATGATATTATACTCTCATTTAATTAAATGGAGCCACGATGTCCATATCTATAAATGAAGTCCTCTATCGATTAACAAATGAATATCACCAAACTATCGAGGATAGACTATGCGATATAATCGTACTCATTGATAACTCAAATGATATCACTTGCAACCATAAGTCCATCATTTATCTCAGGATTAAGATAGACTCTCCGATTGTCCTGATAATGAAAAGACTATTATCTATTGACGGTTCTAGATAAAGCTTTTCATTGTGATCCAGTTCAATGCACCCAGTGCACTAGATCCTTTTGCTCGAAGACACTCCGATGATTTTAGACTTATCATATCTCATTTGATCCCACTCAAATGCTAGCAAAAGAATTCTACAACTTTAACAAGATAAAGGTGCCCAACCTTTAACTTAAGTTGTGAACATTATTCAAGACTAACTAAAGAATTGTGTCTACCACATACATATCCAGATGTACGAACAATTCTTCTTTTCTCATAGTCTTTAGACCTTATCATTTTTTACTTTGACAATTATAATATTAAACTATAAATGCTATACGATTTGTTAAACCAGAAATCACTTTATTAATATGAAAAAGATTGTCAATTACAACATTACACTCTTGCTATTGAGCATAATCCTAACAATTAAGACAACTTAAATTCCTCTAGCGCAATCTCAATTTATAAATTATCAAAACCCTAGACAAGTATCAATTAATTTCCATTAGATTAATGCGAGTCAAGAGTAAGACATATAATGAATTGAACAAATCTAAATCCGAATTGATTAATAAAGATATTGAGTTTGAATCATAACATGAGCATTATATAGGTTCACATCGATCCCCTAGTATGGAGTTAGTTACACATGAAAAAAATTAAAAGAAGAGGAGAAAGAGTTGATAAAACCCATGAATATCTTCTTCATGCTTCCAAGTGCAACAATGGTGGTGGTATGATGATGGACGGCCCCCTTGGTGGCTTGGGACCTCCTTTCGATTCTTTTCTAATTTAAAAGAATATGAAGTTTTTATAGGTGACTTTTCCTTGTGAACCTCCAATTCTTCTTAGGTTTAGGAAATCCACAAAGTGGGAAAGTAGAAGAAAACAAGGAATTAGAATCCTTTCCCAACTTTGATTTCCTCTCTTAATGATTGGCTCATAATTTGAGTTTAGGAAGTTTCCCAAACATGTATTGGTCTTCTATAGTCATTAGAATTTGATTTGGGAAGTTCTGGAACAGTTCTGAAACAATTTGGAGTTGAAATCTGCCATAATTATGCACGACCGCTCCCTAGACCGCTTGGGAGGCAAGTTGCCTCGGTGGCTGCATAGCAAGCGGAATTCTTCTACTATTTTCCGCTACCCAGGACCGCTCCCTAGACACGTGCACGCGGGGCGGTTTGAGTAGCGGTAGACTCTCCAGCTCTGTCCTTTGGTTACTAAATCAGTCATAACTTCTTCTAGGAATATCGGAATTGGGATCTGAAAGTGCGCGGGAAACTAGACTTCCAAATCTTTAAATCCATAGGTAGTAGGACATACAATTCAATTGGATCTGAGAGATATGGGCCCCGCAACATAACTATTCTGCACAGGCCGAAAATCCTCTTTTCATGGTTTCTTCCAATTTGTTCCTTTTCTCCATCTTTTTACTTATTTTTTCCCAAAATGAGATTTAACACCACATGAATGGAATGAACCTACACATGCTCAACAAACACATTAAACAACCTATTTTACTCGAGAACAAAATATAAATAATAGGAAATAGGGGCCTAAAACATGTATAGAAATGGATCGATCACTAGTTCTTTGCGGTGTCAGGGTACCCAGATGCCCTTTTTTCTTATTATATCATGATTTCCACTGGTCCCCTGGTCACCCCGATTTTGGGACACCGGTTGATGATGTGGCGTTCTATCGGGGTGACATGGTGGCGGGGTTTCTGATCTATCTAGAAGGGGGATACCCGATCCATGTAGAGGCAAGATAACCATCCCACGTGGGAGCGGGATACTAGAATGGTGTAGCGTGGTTTGTAGGATTGGAATCTTCGTGCTTCTGACCTTGCTTTTGCTTTTCCTAGATATATATCCCAATATGTTGGTCTGGATTTTCTTCAAGAGGTAGCCGGATGCTACCTGCTAAAACACTTCCTCCTTGATTTCTGGGTGGAAAATTCTTCTTTGGTCCTTGGCCGGTTTTGGCGGTCAACAAAAGGCTTTGTGCACAACTTTGAATTAGGTTCACAAGAGTTTCGATCGATAGATTGATAATTCAAAAGTGACCGGACATTCTTCGTTTTTGTTCTAAGAAGTTTAAAGTGACTAACAAAAGAAAAAGTTTTTTGTTATCTATCTTCAGGTATACAATTCAAAGAAAGGGAGCCCACACTCGTAGGTGATCCATGCTTGTGATTAGATTGGAAAGTCTTGTGGATTACTATCGACACAACGCTGATCGTCACGCTACAAATGTATGATACTTTTATTTTATGTTAATTAATCAAGGATTAAGGTTCATCTTTAAAAAGGAACTTTTTTTGTAATATACCAAACCTATTTTTCGCATTCTACTGTGCGTATAAACTGTTTTTCCCTACAATTGATGTCAGAGCCTTGGTTGTACCCTTGATTAATTAATATATGTACATACGTGCATCTATTTCTTTTTATTGATTTTATGCATGTTTTAGAAAGAGATGTCACTCTAGGTATTCTCATATATAATTACATGTGGAATGTATGGATTTATATATGCTATGATTATATGATTTGTTGTTGCTCAATTTCGGTCCTAGAATTTTAATGTATTTTTTATTTCGGAATTGTAATAAGAAGGGTGGTCTATTATCGCTATAATTCCTTCTTGGTAGTTGCTAAGTTTTTATTTTATTTTTGCGATTGTAATACACATACTGCAGAAATAATGTATTAAAATTTTGCATTATATATATTATTAAAGTGCAGTATTTTTTAATTAAAAAAAAAAAACTGCTGTATTTTATATGTTAAAATTCTACTGTAATATATTCAAATATCGAAGAATCGAAGTATTGAAGAATTGGAAGCAGAAAAAGGAAGCAACCGGAACCAAACCTACACCGTGCACACCAAAGCAACAAGCGTGCGCGCATAAAAGCGAGCAGTGGGTACATGCGCACGCCCATGGGTGGGGCAGCCAAGGTACACGCACGTGACAGCTGCTTGAAGACTTGTTCGTCAAGTTAGGGTTTTTGTATTTCTGATAAATATAATTTTCTTGCTTTTCTAGGATGGACCAAAATTGTAGCTGTTTATATTTCCATAAATATTACAATATTTGTTGTTGTATGATAACATGTCATATAGTATAGGAGTGCCACTCATTTAGGTATATAATTGACATCTAGATAACATGGTAAATCATTTTATGGAATTTAATCACACGCTTTAAATAATTTAGTAGGAGAAGGTGTTTTGAAACACCTATGGCCTCCAAGGTTAGTTGAGTTTTAGGTTTTGTATGATAACCCCCCAAGGGGTATCCATGAATGGAATTTAACAAGATACTTCCTTACAAGGATAGACTAGACAATTGACTCAAACGAGATCTACTCTCAAAGGAGGGATTTTTGTGAGAGAAAATATTGAAGGTTGATATCTTGGTAACACACTCAATGTCGTTTTATTGATATCCTCCAAAGAGTTCTTGTCAATAAAATCACAAGGCTAAAATTGAAAACACTGGTTGGTATGTTAACAATTAGGTGGGACCTAGTCCAACTAGTAAATGGTGCGAACTCCCAAAAAAGGCGTAACATTTATGGATGTTGGATCACCATTGAATTTTATGATTGAATTATGTATTTAATTCAAGATAAATATTAGAAATTGCTTTATCATGATTATTTACATATATATATTTTTTGTTTTATTTATAAATCATGATCCCATCCCTAATGAACATCCTGAAAGATAACACTTTAACTAGAAATAATTTTGTCACCTGTTAAAGGAAAATTGGGTTGTTGCTACAAGCTAAAAAACACAAGTTTGTTCAGACTACTCCTAAACCACCTGCTCCTAATAATGAATCCGATGTGATGCAAAGAGAAGAGTATGAGCAGTGGAAGACCTTAGATGATATGGCCAAGTGTTACATTATGGCTACTATCTCCGACGTGTTGTAACAGCAAAAAGAAGGTATGGGGTCTGCTGCTGATATAATAATGTCTCTACAGGAGATGTTTGTTATGAGGTCCAGTTTGACTAAGAGAGAGGTAATGACTGCTTTCATGAAACTTAGGATGAAACCTGGACAGGCTGTGAAAGATCACATGATGAAAGTCATAACACATCTCAACATTGCTGAACTAAATGGTGTTGAGATAGATGGTGAGACAAAAATTGACATGGTTGTAACTCACTGTTAGATTCCTTTGATCAGTTCAAATTGGACTACACCTTGAATAAAAAGGAATACACCTTGCAGGCCTGATGCAAGATGTTCAAAGCGCTGAAAAGATCCTTGTGAGAGGCAAAGGTCAAGAGATTCATATGGTTGGTAAAGTTGCTACCGTTAAGACCTGTCAGAAAGTCAAGAAACAACAGAAGAAAAAGAAACTTTGGTCTACCAAGAAGGACACCAAGAAAGTAACTATGATCAAAGGGAAATGCTTCCTTTGTGGAGGAAAAGGGACATTGGAAAAGAAATTACCCAAAGTCCCAGAATAAGAAAGAAGAAGGCGATGTTCATTATCTTAAAACATTTTTTTGGCAGATTCTATAGATTCTTGGATCATAGACTCTAGAGCTACTAATCATTTTTGTTATTCTGGTTCAAAGAAAAGAAAAGGCTGAATAAGAATGAAATCAACTTGTGCTTAGGCAATGGAACGTTATTGTCTGCAAGTGTAGTGGGAGATATTAGAGTTAATCTAGATTCTAATAGACATTTAGATTTGATAGACGTTTATTATGTACCTTAGTTCAAGAAGAATTTAATTTCAGTTTCTTGTTTAAATAAATTTGGATATTCGGTTACTTTTAATAAAGTTATTATTATTAGTAGGAATGACAAAATTATTTACAAAGGTACATTGGAAAACGGTTTATTCTTTCCATATAGAAATATCTCTTACTCGTTAAACACAGAATTAACGGAACCTAATCATAAAAGAGTAAAACTAACAAAAGATAAAACCTACCTATGGCATTTGTGCCTAGGTCATACTAACCTTAATAGGATTAAAAGATTGGTTAGTGATGGACCTTTAAGTGATGATCTACCAACTTGTGAATCTTGTTTGGAAGGTAAAATGACCAAAAGGTCATTCACGACCAAAGGCTTAAGAACCACTGAATATTTAGGATTAATACACACTAATGTATGTGGTCCCGTGAGCATTCAAGCTAGAGGTGGATATGAGTACTTCATCACTTTCACAGATGACTACTCGAGATTTGGTTATGTGTATCTCATGAGACATAAGTTGGATGCTTTTGACATGTTCAAAGCATTTAAAGCTAAAATAGAAAATCAGCTTGAGAAACACATAAAAATCTTGAGATCTGATCGTGGTGGAGAATATCTATCTGGTGAGTTTCAGCAATATCTTATTGATAATGGGATAGTTTCTCAGTTTTCTACACCATGTACACCTCAACAAAATGGGGTATCAGAAAGGAGAAATAGAACTCTTTTGGACATGGTTAGGTCTATGTTGAGTTATTAAACGCTTTTTAAATCTTTTTAGGAATATGCTTTACAAATGCTATGTACATTCTAAATGATATAACATCTAAGTCGGTTCCTCAAACAACGCATGAGTTGTGGACTGGGTGAAAACCTAGTTTACAACACTTAAGGATATTTGGTTGTTCAGCGCATATGTTAAAAGAAAAAGATTTAGTCCCATACAGAAACATGCATATTTGTTGGGTATCCAAAAGGAACTAAAAGATATTATTTTTATAGTCCTTTAGATCTTAAAGTATTTGTTTCGACAAATGCTAAATTTCTGGAAAAGAATTATATGAATGATTTTGTGCCTCCAAGTAGAATTGTCCTGAATGAGATATTAGGAGATACAATTACACAAGAGGTTTCACAACCTAACACAATTGTAAGTTCCACACTATCACAAAATCAACAACCTACCATTCCTTTTCGTAGTGGGTGGATTAGTAATCAACCCGAGAGATACATCGGTCAAGGAGAATTAGTGGAGAATCTTTCGGATGACGATGATCCCTACACGTATAAGGAAGCAATGAAGGATTTTGATTGTCGCCAATGGAAAATGGCAATGCAATCTGAAATTGAATCTATGTTCGATAACAAAGTCTGGTCTCTTGTAGACTTGCCTAAAGGGATAAAACCCCATCAGGTGCAAGTGGGTATACAAGAGGAAAAAAGGAATGAATGGAAAGGTGTAAACCTTCAAATCTAAATTACTAGCTAAAGGTTATACACGGAAGGAAGGTATCGATTACAATGAAACCTTCTCTCTTGTGGCTATACTTAAATCCATTAGGATACTCTTATCCATTATAGCATCTCTAGACCTAGAGATTTGGCAAATGGACGTCAAGATAGCTTTCCTTAACGGAAGTCTTGAAGGAAGCATCTATATGATGCAACCAGAAGGATTCATTAAAAAAGGCCAAGAGGAAAAGGCATGCAAGTTGCAAAAGTCCATATATGGACTAAAGCAAGCATCCAGATCCTGGAACATAAGGTTCTATCAAGTTGTGAAAGGTTTTGGATTTATTCAAAACCTTGACGAACCCTGTGTATACAAACGGATTAAAAGCGACGAGTTGGTTTTCCTAATTCTTTATGTTGATGATATACCACTCATCGGAAACGATATAGGTGTATTGACATCAGTAAAAGAATGGTTAGCAAAACAATTTGATATGAAGGACTTAGGAGAAGCAAGTTATATTCTTGGTATCCAAGTAATAAGGGATAGAAAAAATTGAACGATTGCATTATCCCATGCTTCATACATTGATAAAATCTTGCCAAGATTCCAAGAAAGGTATGTTACCTTTCAGACATTAAATCAAACTTTCTAAGGAACAAGTTCCTAAGAATGAACATGAAGAGCAATTCATGAGTAGAGTTCCATGTGCCACGGTAGTTGGAAGTCTCATGTATGCAATGCTCAGCACCAGACCAGATATTTATTTTGTTGTTGGCATAGTTAGCAGGTTTCAATCAAAACCTAGTCCTGATCACTGGATGGCAGTCAAGCATATTTTCAAGTATCTCAAGAGAACACGATATTATATGCTTGTAAACTATGTGGGGATTTAATTCCTATTGGGTATATAGATTCTAATTTCTAGTCAGATTTTAACTCCAGAAAATCCACATCAGGATCTGTGTTTACTATTGAAGGAGGAACAGTCACATGGAGGAGTATCAAGAAATCCTATATTGCTGATTCCACCATGGAAGCTAAGTATGTTATTGCATATGAAGCTGCCAAAGAGGTTGTTTGGCTTTGCCAATTCTTGGTTGACTTGGAAGTGGTTCCTAATGCGAATAAGCTAAGCAGATCATTATTTACTGTGACAATAGTGGAGCAGTGGCTAATTCGAGAGAACCAAGAAGTCATAAGAGAGGAAAACACAATGAAAGGAAGTATCATCTTTTAAGGGAGATTGTTCATAGAGGTGACGTGACGATTACCAAAATTGCATCAGCAGAAAATCTAGCGGATCCCTTTACAAAGGCTCTACCTTAGAAAAGTTTGGATGGGCACCTAGAGAACATAGGAATGAGAGATATGACACACTTGCTATAACGCAAATGGGAGATTGTTAGGATTATGCTCAATAGCAAGAGTGTAATAATGTGATTGACAATTTTTTCATATTAATAAAGTGATTTCTGGTTTAACAAATCTTATAACATTTATAATTTAATTATTACAATTGTCAAAAGTAAACAATCATAAGGTCGAAAGACTATGAGATATGAAGAATTGTTCGTAAATCTAGATATGTATCAGGTAGACACAATTCTTTAGTTAGTCTTGAATAATGTTCACAACTTAAGATAAAGGTTGGACACCTTTACCTTGTTAAAATTGTAAATTCTTTTGCTAGCATTTGAGTGGGATCAAATGTGATATGATGAGTCTAAAATCATTAGAGTGTCTTTGAGTAAAAGAATCTAGTGCATTAGGTGCATTGAATAAGATCACAATGAAATACTTTATCTAGTATCGTCAATAGATAAAAGTTTTCATTATGAAGGTAATCGGAGAGTCTATCTTAATCCTGAGATAAATGATGGACTTATGGTTACAAGTGTTATCATTTGAGTTATCAATGAGTATGATTATATAGCATAGTCTATCCTCGATAGTTTAGTGATATTCATTTGTTAATCGGCAGAGGATTTCATTTATAGATATGGACATTGTGGCTCCATTTATTAAATGAGAGTATAATATTATCATATGGATATTTTGAGATATTGGATATTAAATCTTAACGTTAAGTTTTCGATAGCGTCTATTGAAACATGGCTTCTAGAGAAGTCAAAATATCTAAGTTCAAAATGTGGTCATATGAGTAAATATGGTAACTAGGAGAGCTATAGGTGGTCTATGAGCTCTTGGCAATTATTGATATTATTCACGAGGATACACTATCTCTAATAAGATTGTCTAGGGTATGAATGAGAAACATTTACTTGTTCTATCTTTATTTAAGAGTACAATTCTAGCTCTTTAGTGGTATGAGCTAAAATTAATAGATCTAACCTAAGTGAATCATTTGTTGATTGTGATTGGGTTATGTCTATTGAAGCTTAAATTTAGATAGTCTGCCAAGATCCCCAATGCACACGGACTTGCATGGATCACTTGATATATTCTACCGGACTAATTTATGAGTCCATCTAGAATTATATTTAATACATTAAGAATATAATTTACACATTATTTATTTAATGGGTTGTTAAATTATATTAATGTATTAATGAAAGACATGTGGGCTTTTTATTTAAAGTCTAATGGATTTAATAAAATGGAAAAATAATATATAAGCCCATGTATATAACTTGGGCAACAAGGCTAAATAAAAGGCCTATTTTATGGTTTTATTTTATTATTTAATTAAATGGGAATTAATTAATTATTTAATTAACAATTAAAATATTTTTCTGACTAGGAAATATGTTTCTTAGTATTATACTACTGTTGGTATTATAATAAATATTAAAGACTTTATTTGGCAAGTAGATAAATAAAAGAAATTTTTTATCTAGTCAAATTAGGAAATCTTTGATATAGTCACAAATACACTAAAGAGTTGAATTAGGGTTTGAAATTCTAGAGAAATCTACCTAGGGTTAGGAATTAGGTCAAAAGACATAAATCCCATATGGTAAAGGATTTCGGCCACCAACTTGTACACACAAGAAAGATTTCGGCCACCCTAATTATTTAAGGGCAAGGAATTCGGTCACCCTAATTATTTTTGGGAAAGAATTCGGCCACCCTATATATACCATAATATAGATTTCGGCCACATAAGTTTTTCACTTTAGAGATTATTTTATTTGGCTTGAAAATTAAATCCAACTCTAGACTAAGTGTGAGAATTCGGATAAGAGCAAAAGTGAGAAGAATTGTTTTATTTCGATAGTGCACTAGTAACCTTTTAAATCAAAATGCTTTGTGTACAACTTTGAATTAGGTTCACGTGAGTTTCGATCGATAGATTGATAATTAACAAGTGATCAGACATTTTTCGTTTTTGTTCTAAAAAGTTTAAAGTGACTAACAAAAGAAAAAGTTTTTTGTTATCCATCTTCAAGTATACAATTCAAAGAAAAGGAGCGCACACTTATAGGTGATCCACGTTCGTGATTGGATTGGAAGGTCTTACGGATTACTATCGATGCAACGCTGATCATCACACTACAATGGTATGATACTTTTATTATATGTTAATTAATCAAGGGTTAAGGTTAATCTTTAAAAACGAAAAATTTTTGTAATATAACAAACCTATTTTTTGCATTCCGCTGGGCGTATAAACTATTTTTCCCTACATATAGTCCCTTAAATCATTCATGATGTTATTTCATTTCAAGAAATAAACATCTGTATACGTCAGTTTTAGCAATCCAGAAGATTGCTTCAAAAGAAATTTTATCAAGGGGAGCATCCCATTATGGGAGCATATCAGATGAAGTATATTAGTTATTTTGAGGCATATGTGCATTGTACTCTTTTTTCCTTTCGATCACGTTTTTTGTCCCATTGGATTTTCCTGATAAGGTTTTTAATGAGGCAATTCTCTAAGCACACCCAAAAATCATTTGATCTATTAAGATCATCATAAATATTACATTGATTTAGTAGATCACCGTATATATGTTGTTTTGATCAGGAAAATTGTATGTGCCTCACTTTTTGATTGGCTTATTTTGTTGACAAAATCACAATGAGGTTCAAATATGTAAGGGTAGCTTAGGATTGAAGATTTCTCCTCAAATGCTAATGGACCTCATTGTGGACTTCAAGTGCTTTATGGAAAGTAGATTACTATCTTGACTCTTAATTGAAGAGATCTAGTTGCACACACACACACACACTGCTCTAGCATGCATGTGTGATCATTGCCTTTTGTAAGTATGTATTTCACTATTCACACTTGCACCCTTTTTATGCTTGATTTGTGCAACTATGCAGTGCGCTAGTCCCCTTACCCGCGCATTGCGCTACTCGTCCAGCGCAACAACCAGCGTTACTTTGGCAGAGGTTTGCCGCTAGTCGTGTGCTCGACATCATGCACAACTCTCTCCAGCGTAACTTCCACGGAGGTTGTGCGCTAGTGCTACTTGACTAGTGCACATGACATGAATATGAACAGTTTTTTTCCTAAAATGACCTCACTTTGACAAGATCATATATATATATATATGTCTTGATGCTCCTAGGTTCGTTTTTAGAGCAAAAATTCCACCTTTTGAGAGCAATGAAGTGTCGTCAAAGCAAAGGCATTAATACTTGATTTTTATCATCCAAAACACAAACACCAATCATCCTTTCATGATTCATATATCATCTAGCATCTTCTAGGTATGATTTTTATGGGTTTTCTTTATTGCTCATATGACTTATAGTTAAAACTAATGGTGGCAAGGTTCTGGTTCGGTTCCGGTTCCGGTTCAGAAACCACTGGTTCCAAAGGAATCTGCGGTTTTGAACCGGAAATTTTTATTTTTTATTTTTAAAATTTAAGAAAAAAAGACTTCTAAATTGTAAACTACTAAACTTGTAATAATGTAATTTTAAATAATTAAATAAAATAAAATATATAAATGAAAAATTATAAAATAAACAAAAGACAAAATACAAATTACAAAAGGAAATTAAAATAAAATAAACAAAATATCAAATTACAAATTACATATTACATTTCATTGGATATTTGGGAATTAGGTCACCCGAAGTTCGAAAATAACATAAAATAAATAAATGATAAATTACATAATTAAATTAAAATAAAACAAAAAAAATGTAAAATTATTAGCCTTGCACTTAATTTTCACTACAATTAAGTTGCCTACGTATCTTCTTGGGGGGTTTAGAGGAATCAAAGGCCACGTAGTTCTCTTACCTTTTATTGCAGGTTTGTTGATGACATGGACTTGTGATGACGTGAATACGTGATCAACATCTTCTATTCCGGGCCCGTTGTACTTGTCTCTCCACTTTCATGTTCGTCATCTTTGAAGAAATCGTATGTTATCTCATGTTCGATTTCTTGTTGTCTATATTGAGCCTTTATCTAATCATCCACACAAACCTGTATCTGGAGTGCTTTCGGAGTCAAGCATGAACGCCTTTCATCCAAGATATTTCCCCCGGCGCTGAACTCTTGTTCCACCGCCACTGTAGAAACTGGTGTTGAAAAAATATTTTTGTCTATGATAGCCGTGATTGGATAGTACTTTGCGTACTCTTTCAAATATTGTAATATATCAAATTGTCTGTCTGACGTGGATTCTATAAACTCATAAGAATCATTTATATAAGATTCAAGCTCAGAATACTTGTCAATGCTTGATGAAGAAGAAGATCTAGGTTTTTTTTGTTTTTTTTTTTTTTTTTTTTTTGATAATAGACTATATCCTAAATTCAAAAATCCGGAGGATGATGATGTGGGCTGTGCAGTTTGTATTCGTGTAACATCTAAGTTGAGTGATGATCCATAAACTAAAAGATATTCATCATATAAAGAATACAATAATTTCTTAATTCTATCATAACATGCATTAACATTATATTCTATGTTTAAACCTTGGATGCCATAATAACCATTGAGATAATAACAAAAATTTTGTAATTTACAACGCGGATCAAAAATCATGACAATCAAATAAATATCTGGCAACTCATGAGAATAACGTAACCATTTTTCCTTCATAGTATTAACGGCTTCCCCTATTTCTATGTCGGATTCACAATAAGCAAATGCAACAGCAATATTTAGACTTTCAATAATAAATAAATGAGTTGTAGAATAATAAACACCAGATAAATTTGTTGTAGTAGTATGAAAAACTTTTAACAAATTGAAAACGTTGTAACAAGCATCCCAATGAGATTTATAAAGTTGAATGTCAATAACATGAAATTGAATAAAAGAAACTAATAGATTTCTATACTCGTAACTTTGAGCAAGCAATTTATAAGTAGAATTCCAACGTGTTGGAACATCATGAGGAAATCTAACGGCACGTCTACCATTTTGTTTACAATATTTTACCCATGCATTCATTATAGAAGAATGTTTCCATAAAAATTGAAGGGCTTGTTTAATGGGTAGAATAAAATGATCAAGAGTTTCTAATCCTTTTTGAACACATAAATTTAAAACATGGCATGCACATCTTTGATGAAAAAATACACCACCAACAAATGGTATGCATAAATTAATTAAATATGGAATAGCAGCAGTATTGCTAGAAGCATTACCAAAACCAATTGCAAAAATTTTGTTTTCAATTTTATACTCTAAAAAAATAATTCTAAGCATTCTAAAAATATTTTGAGCAGTATGTGAATCATCAAAAACTCTAAATGCAAGAATTCTTTTTTGGATATTCCATGCATCATCCATAAAATGGCAAGTGACACCCAAGTATGAATGTGATCGCCAATGGTCAGTCCATATGTCGGCACATACGGAAACACGACCATTATATTTTTCAAAAAATCTCTCTAACTTCTTTTTTTTCTTTTACATAAATCTTTTCAAGTGTATATATAAGAGTGGATCTAGGAACACGACATGCAGCAAGGTTTAATGCTCGTCGACAATAATTAATAAAACCAACCTTTTCACCAAAACCGAATGATAAGTGTTCTACTGCTACCATTCTAGATAATTCTTCTCTATTTAGTTCATCAGTATAATGAAATAATTGTTGGTTAGGAGTAGCATACTTGGGAATTTGTGTTTGTGACCTCGATCTGGTCTTTGCTTCTGGATGTTTGGTTTGAATATGCTTCCGATAAGTGTCATATCCTCCGGATTTGGACCACTTATATACTTTATTGCAATAATTGCAAGCCGCTACATAGCTTCCATCTTCTTGCCTAACTTTCTTCATATGTTTGACGAATAGATCAGATTTGCTCTGCTTCGGATCCGGTTCGTCCTTATCTGCTTCCGATGGATCAAAATCATAATCCGGAGGTGTATCAATACCAGGCATATTTTCTGAATGGCTTGTCAAATTAAGGCCGGGGGGTGGCATTATGATCAGGTTCTGAAATTATTAAAGGGGGAGTAGAAATGTTTAGGCCTAGGTCTTCAGCATAGGCCCGGCGTTACAGATAATCGTGATAGGTGGTGTCGTTATGACCGAGATTATCGACCATCTGACCCTTACCTTTCATCAAAATCGAACGCCTAGGATCGTCACGGCCATGACCCCTTCCATTTCCACCACTTGCCATTGGATTGGACGGAATAAATTTGGAACTAGAGAAATACTGAAAATCTGAAATAGATAATTGAAAACTTAGAACTTAGAAGAATAATACTATAAAGTATAAATCTATATTCTATAATAATATAACACTATAACAGTTGAATAGTAGATTAGTAGTAACTAGTAAGTACTAAGTACTATTATAGTAAGTACTAAGTAGTAACTAGAAATAAGATAAATTGCAAATAAATGAAATTGGAAACTTAGTATTTTAGTAAATACTAAATAGTAATTGGTTATTCGGAAATTAAATAAATTATAAATAAGATAAATTGTAAATAAAATTAATTGCAAATAAAATTAATTGCAAATATAATATATTGGAAATAAAATATATTGTAAATAAAATTAATTGGATATAAAATTAATTGCAAATAAAATTAATTGGAATTTTGAAAATAAAATTAATTGCAAATAAAATTTATTGGAAATAAAATTAATTGCAAATAAATGATAAATTGCAAAATTAAATAAATATTAAAAACCTTGGAAACTTGAAGTCTTAAGTCTTGGAGTCTTGGAGTCTTGGAGAGTTGGAAAGTGTTGGAGACTTAAGAGTTGAGTATTGAAACAATGAAACTTGAAATAAAAATTAGAAATTTAGAATTAGAGATTTAGAGAATTGAGATTTGAGAGAAATAGAGAATGAGAGGAAAATAAGAAATTAGTGTGAGATTGTGAGAAAAAATGAAAGGCGAGGAAGGGTATTTATAGAAAAAAAAAATTTAAAAGGGTTGGCCGTTGAGGCCAACGGTATGCTGACGTTAGCATGACGTTGGGGCCAACGACATGTTGACGTTAGCTGTTAGCATGCCGTTGGGCCCAACGTCATGCTGACGTCACGCTGACGTCAGCATACCGTTGAGCCTCAACGGTCAAAAAAAATAAAATTCGGCCGGTTTGAACCGAACCGGAATCGTCGATTCCAGCACGATTCGAACGGAACGATTTGTTAAATATTCGAACCGAAACCGAAAAATCGATTCCGGTTCCCGTTCCAGTCCGGTTCCACGGTTGGAACCGGACCCTTGCCAGGTCTAGTTAGGAACCGGACCCTTGCCAGGTCTAGTTAGGACATCATCATCATCATCTTTTCACATGTTCTTGCTTTACAAGATTGCTCATTTATGCACTAAAAGAAAATAGGTTATCTATAATAGAACATCCGCCACAGGCATTCTGGGCCCGTTTTAAATAAGTAATAACGATAACAGGCCTTTAAATGCCCGTGATTGATATTTTATTAACCACGGCCCATTAAATGCCTGTTGTAGATATGTTCATAGTCACCATAGGCATTTGAGGGCCCGTTGTTATTAATACGATAGTGTTAAAATTGAAAATACCTAAATCAATTTCTAGTACGTGAAAACGCAAAACCCAACATCATATCACTCTCTTCCTCATACGATTGAACAACCTCCTTAGCCTTTTCTTACTGCGTCTCTTGCCTCCTAACCCCCTCTTCTTATTATTCTTGTACACCACAACACAAATACAAGAATCCAAGCAAGACCTCCTCGACCTCATCGACATGTACATAAGAATCCACCAGGTACTGTTTTTTTTTTCTCTTTACATAAGGTTTTTTTTTTTTTTTTTTTTTTGTTCATTAGAATGATTGAGCGAAATTGAAAAACAAATGTAGGGAAAAAAGAAAAGAAATTGGTAATTTGATGAAATAGGTTTAATATTTTCTTTGAAATTGATGTGTGATGTGTTTTTCCAATAATTGGTGTTAATTGTGTTCGATTTTATCTAGGGTTTTGTATTCTTTGCCGAAATTGATTTGGGTTTTATTTGTTAAGAATTGGTATCGATGATTTTGAAGGAATTCTTGAAATTGCTTGTTTCTATTGATTGTATTTTACTTTGTAGAATTTTGGTGTTTATTATTAAGTATGGAGTTTTTGATTTATGGGTGGGTTTATTTATTTATTTTTTTTATTATTTACGATTTACTAATTTGGTGCTATTGTGAATTGATTATGGGTTTTGTCCCCAAAACTGCTGAGATTTTTCAGGGCTTTGTGTACTAGTGAGAAGGGCATTGGACCTCACACTTCTGTAACTCTCAATCACTTCAATTCTCTTAGACTTGTGCATGCGAATAATGTTCTTGTTCAAATTTTTAGTTTTTTTATTAAGTTTTCCAATCTTGGTGCATATCCTAAATCATGGGGAGGCTTACTTCTCCACTCTATTGTTTTTCGGTCTTGAAAATTAAGGATCTTGTTCATTTCGAAAAATAAAAATAAAAATTCATTTAGATGGTTCTTGATTGTTGTCACCAATGGACCTAGTTCGCTTATATGGGGTATTCAGTAATATCATTGCATGATATCATATATACTATATTATTGCAATATCTGCTTATGGTTGGACATAAGTAATCTATGTTTGTATATTGTATTTTGATTTTTCTTATGTTAATAAACAATTGTTTTTGATATGGAAATTAACACACAAGATGCAATCAATTAAACATGCATGAAGGGATATTATAAACATGAATGTACACATATAAAAACACACAACATACAAGTATAAGGGATATGCATGAGTTGTGTGTGTGTACCACTACATCTCTTCAAAGCAAGTAAGCACTAGAAATTTGCCTTTAGTGCTTCTTCTCTTGAGGTCTTGAGAGGGCATCGGTTGTGCAAAACATCAACCATCAAATGCTTAAGCTACCCTTACATCAAGCCCACTTGTGGTTTGTCACCGAAATAAGCCAATCAAACTTGAGGAACTTACAATCTCCCTCTTTGGCTATTTTATGACAAAACCACCACTCACATTGATCCTCACAACATAATTGAAACTAAAGGGCAACAGTGATATTCTATATTACAAAGCGATATAAAATAAAAAACTCCAAGTCTTCAATCTCTTGTAGAACTATCAATCCTTCAAAACAAAAAGATTTACATTTTCCAAAGCAAGTGTATTGTGAGGTAATCATGTGAAGTTAAAACAAGCATTTGCATTAAATAATTCTTTCATTAACAAAACATGCAACATCATGCAATGAATGTGCAATGCAATGCTCCCCCTCAACGGGTTACTCTCCCTTAATATGCAATCTACCCAACATGCGAATTTTGCTACTAAAATAAGCATTCTCCATTACAACTACTACTCCCCCTTTTTGTCATGAGATGGGCAAAGAAGTATTCCCCAGCTGGGTCACTTGTAGCAAAGAGAGATAGTAACATACAAGCACATTTGCATAATCATATAAGCCACTTTATGCAAGTCAATTTGTAAGGTCTCATAAATTGATTGGCTTATTTCGTGGACAAACTACATTTGGGGTTTGATGTAAGGGTAGCTTAAGCTTGTGATAGTTGGTGCTTTGCACAAACAAGGCCCTCTCAAGACCTCAAGAGAAAAAACACCAAAGGGTAAATTTCTAAGTGTTTACTTGCTTTGAAGAGATGTAGTTGCACACACTCACAGCACATGCATAACTCTTATTCTTGTATGTTGTGTGTCTTTATTATGTGTTCATTAATGTTCATTTATCTCTCTTCTTGCATGTTTAATTTGATTGCATCTTGTGTGTCAATTTCCATGAAATGATTAGGCTTAGGATGCATCAATGTTGTAAGGGGGTGCTATACAACCACCCTTCAGGCGCCCTGTGTACAGCACCTATAAAGAGGTTATAGCAAAATTGCTCTTGACTGCCCTACGTAGAGCGGTGCCACTAGTCGATTTTTAATTGCCTGTAAACCGCCCTACAACCGCCCTACGTAGAGCAGGTGTAGGGCGGCTCTCAAAATCCCGAGAGCAACCGCCCTCATTACGTCGGATTTTCACCCTACGCGTAGAGCGGTCATGAAGAACTTGTTCTTCATTTCCCAGGTGAACCGCCTTACAACCGCCCTACGTAAATCGTGTGTAAGGCGGTCAAGGCATATTTTTGAAAAACTTATCAAAACATCGTAGCATCATTTTGTCACCTATATATATGCTACTTTGACTTTAGGTCAGTTTCAAGAGAGTCCAAATCATATTTTGACTTAGCATTTTTCCAAAGGGAAAAAATCACTGAAGAACCTCTCATTTGATTATTAAACACATATCCAAGTGCATCAAACATCATTTAGCAATCATCCATGATAATATAGGTGTCATCTATGCTTTGTTTCTATTCAACACACTTAGCTTGGTAAGTTGGTCACTAATATCTTACATATTTTGTGTCTTTCTTAACAAGCAATCTCATTTATCACTTGCATGCTTATAGAACATATTCTATTGTCAAGATTGAGATAATTGTGTTGATTGTTTGAGAGTTGTATTTTGATAACTATTATTAGGATTGTTTAATCTTTGATAGCTATGCTTTATGACATGTCATATAGCAAAGATTGATATCTAGAATTGTGATTATTGTCATCTTCTATCCTAGATAAGCATTTAGTGTAACCTAGCATTACTTGCTATTTGAATATCATATTATTCACATTAGGTTGTTTATTCTCTTTATTGAGAAGTAAGTCTTGTGACTACCAGTGAGTGGTGCAAGCAAATTGGACTAGGTCCACTTTTATAGGCATGCGGGTAGTAGTGGTGGGTTATAAACCGTGAGAGGTTGATGTTAACCTAGGTTGTAAACGTCATTGCAATTAGTGGATTCGAGGTTCAATTGTGGTGCACTGTACAGCCCGTGGTTTTTCCCATAAGGGTTTCCATGTAAATATCTTGTGTCTTTTAAGATTCCGTACTTTATACACTTGATATATTATTGTGACTAGTTAGGGGTATTTTCGTCAATTTGACTAATGACGAAAATTTGATCCTTGCTCATTTTGGTGTGTTTTGCATTTTGTGTGATTTTTGATCATTCATACATTTGCATTCATTTCATTCATTCATAAACACTATGAGTGGAAACGGTGGTGGCAACGAATGTGCTTCTAGCACAAGACCTCCACTTCTCACCGGATTAAATTATGCCTCTTGGAAAGGCAAGATGGAGTCGTACATATGCCAAATCCATGATAGGGCTTGGATGGCGGTTGAAAACGGATATGCATCACTGATGATTACTCTTATGGGTGGAGGAGAGGATGTACTCAAGCCTAAGGTGCAATGGAACGCACAAGAGTTTGAGGCATCAAAATGGAATAGGAAGGCAATACATGCCATCCTATGTGAAATGGACAAGAATCAATATAAATTAATTCAAAACATTAGGATCGCAAAAGAGGCATGGGACATCCTAGAGGTTGCACATGAGGGAACCAAAGTGGTAAAGGACTATAAGCTTCAAGTCCTCCAAACTCAATTCGAGATGTTAAAAATAAAGGAGGATGAGTGCTTCAACGACTTTGAGATCAAGTTGATGGACATTGTCAACCAAAGTCATCAACTTAGTGACCCATACTCGGATAGAAGGATCAACGAAAAGATAATGAGATCGCTTCTAGAAAGGTTTGAATCTAAGGTGATGGCTTTAGAGGAGAACAGTGGTTACAAGGATATAAAACCAAGAGAGGTGATTGAGAGACTTCTAGATATGAATCTAGAAAGGGTCCTATCTCCACACCTCCTAAAAAGAAAAAGGGAATTGTTTTGAAAGCCTTCAAAAGTGAGAAAGAGGATAAGCATGACTCGGATGAAGACATGGCCTTGTTGGTTATAAGGTTTAAGAAATTTGTCAAGACCGAGAAGAAGGGTTTTGGATCCATCGGCCAAGACATGAATAAAATGACTCATTTCAAGAGGTTTAAGCCTAGACAAGAGAAGAGTGAAAGGAAAATGATCCAATGCAATGAATGTGGTGGCATGGGATACATTGCTCCCAATTGTGGAAATTTGAAGAACAAGAAAGGGAGAGTGATGGCCGCCCTTAAAAGTGGAAGTGATGACTCCGATAAGAGAGATGAGTCTTCGGATGATGAAAAACTCATGGCTAACTTCATAGCCTTTGCCTTCTCCCACAAGAGCAAAGGTGCTAGTGAAGAAGAGGATGAGAGTCATGTGGAAATTGACTCAAGTGATGATGGCTATTCATCACAATCCATAAATGGAAATGTGGATATGATGGATCTCTAAGACTACATAGTCAAGTTCGAAAGCTCAAAGTTAAAGAATAAGAGAGAAATTAGAATATTGAAGGAAGAAAACCTAGAGCTCTCAACACAAGTTGATCACTTAAGTGAACAAGTGATGAGATCCAAGAAGAATGAAGATAAGCTAAGGGATAAGCTAGCAATGTTTATGAGGAATGAATAAGGTTTTAAGAGGGAGCTTGAAGAAGCTAAAGGGTCAATGACTAGGATGGCCTCTAGCACCAAGAAGCTTGACCACATGCTTGGTGTTGGCAAGAGTCCTTGTGATAAGAGAGGTCTTGGGTTTGTAGATGGTAAGAAGACCTCCACTCCAAACAAGACCGTGTTTGTCAAGAGCTTGAGCTACAAAGAAGCCTCACTCATGCAAACTCCTAAGAAGAAGATTGATCTAGGGCAATGTTAACATAGTGCACAAGTGATGGTGGCTCAAAGAAGACAACCAAAAGCTCAACCCTCAAAATCTCCTCAAGCTAACTTTCCTCAACAAATGACTCACAAATTAAAGAGACCAATCATGCAAGAACAACCTAGGAAACAATCTAGTCTTGGTTAACAACAAAGAAGGAGAGATCTTATCCAACAACCAAGAAAACCACAAAGACAATGGAATGCTCATATGCATATGCAAAGACATGGTATGATTCATAACTACATTCTTACATGTCATTTTTGTGGTATTTATGGTCATGTTAGACCAAATTGCTTTCAGTATATTAATATGCATAGAGTTATATGCATGATTGAAAAGAAAAAGGCAAGAGCCAAGTTGCATGTTCCTAGGAAGGATAATTCTAATATGCATGATCCTAGGACTTCTAGAGCCCAAGTACCTTTGACCACTAGGAAGAAAAGTGTTTCACCTAGGTGGATTAGAAGAGATGAATACTTTTGCCATGTTGCTCAAATTGCCTTGAAGGCAAACTCTTCTAATTTTTGGTACTTAGATAGTGGGTGCTATAAGCACGTGACGGGAAAAAAGAGTTTCTTCGAGACTCTTGTCATGGAGGAAGGAGGATGTCTTAACTTTGATGAGGATCCAAAAAGAGAGTTGTAGGGAAAAGAACCATTTCCATTCCTAGATTTCCCTCCTTATCTAATGCTTTATATGTTGATGGCTTGAAAGCCAATTTGATAAGCATTTCTCATCTTAGTGATGAAAGATTTTCCGTCTTGTTTAATAAAGATGATTATTTAATCCTAAAGCCCAATGGAAAAACCTTATTGAATGGTATGAGATCTAGCAACAATTGCTATTGTCTTGATGCTAGAGTTCTCTCTTGTAATTTGTCCAAGGATGAGCAAATAAAGTTGTGGCATGAAAGACTTGGCCACATGAACTTTCGGGATTTACGAATCCTAGACAAGTTGAATGTTGTGCGTAGCCTTCCTAAGCTTGGGAAGAAAGCCAATGGTGTTTGTGGACCTTGCCAACAAGGAAAACAAACCAAAAGCATGCACAAAAAGGGCAAGTATCTCTCCACCAATGAGCCTTTAGAGCTTTTCAACATTGATCTTATAGGTCATATGCAAACCGAGAGTTTAGGTCGAAAGAGATATATTTTTGTTTGTGTAGATGATTTCTCTAGGTTCATATGGACATCTGAAACTTTTGATAGGTTTAAAATGCTTTGTAATAAAATTCAAAATGAAATGAACTCAAAGATTAAGAACATAAAACGGATTAGAAGTGACCATGGGAGGGAATTTGAGAATGTTTCCTTTGGAACCTATTGTGATAGTATAGGCATATCCCATGTGTTTTCCGCTCCTAGGACACCTCAATAAAGTGGAGTTGTGAAGAGGAAAAATAGGGTCTTTCAAGAGATGGACCGTGTCATGTTGCTTAGCAACAATGTCCCTAGGAACCTATGGGCCGAAGCCGTCAATACGGCTTGCTATAAAGGGAATAAGTTTTTCGAAGGCCCGGTACTAGGCAAACCTCCTATGAATTATGGAGAGGTAGGAAGCCAAATGTTAGCTACTTCCACACTTTTGCTACATTTTAAATGATCGTGATCAACTTGGCAAGTTTGATGCTAAGAGTGATGAGAGTATCTTTATTGGCTATGCCTTAAATAGTAGAGCCTATAGAGTTTTCAATTTGAAGACTTAGAGCGTCATGGAATCAATAAATGTTGTCTTTGATGATAATAGGCTCAAGTCTAGTGAACATGAGGAGGAAGTTGTTGTAGTTGATGATTCTCCCTTGGAGAATGTTGTGGAGACTCCTAATCTAGAGGACACACAACCTATTGATAGAGTTCCTCTCTTGAACTCTAAAGAACCCGCTCCATGGGTTAGGAAACTCCATGGGTTAGGAAACTCCATGATAAAGAAGACATCATTGGAGAGGTGAATGAGGGTGTAAGGACTAGGCGTCAAATAGCTAATCGTATTAGCTACACATGTTACACCTCTCAAATAGAGCCCAAAAAAGTTGATGAAGCCTTAAATGATGAATTTTGGGTTCTTTCCATGCAAGAAGACCAAAACCAATTCGAAAGGAATAAGGTTTGGACTCTAGTTCCTAGGCCTAAGACCACTAATCTCATAGGCACCAAATGGATATATAGGAACAAATCTGATGAGGATGGCAATATGCGTAACAAGGCTAGACTTGTTGTACAAGAGTACTGTCAAATTGAAGGTATCGACTTCGAGGAGTCCTTTGCTCATGTTGCCCATTTAGAGTTTATTAGGTTTCTCTTGTCCATTTCTTGTGTGCACAAGTTCAAATTGCACCAAATGGACGTCAAGAGTGCTTTCCTCAATGGCTTCTTGCAAGAGGAAGTGTTTGATAAACAACCCAAGGGGTTTGTGGATGCGCACCACCCCAACCATGTCTATCGCCTCAAGAAGGTTTTATATGGGTTGAAACAAGCACCGAGGGCTTGGTCTGAGCGCCTCACTCAATTTCTTGTTAACAATGACTACACAAGAGGTAGTGTTGACAAGATTACATTCATCAAGAAAAACAATGATGTGCTTTTCATAGCTCAAATATTTGTTGATGATATAGTGTTTGGCTCCACCAACAACATCAAAGTCCGACAATTTGTTGATGTTATGTCTTATGAATTTGAGATGAGTCTTGTTGGTGAGTTAAGTTACTTCCTAGGTTTACAAATTAAGCAATTGAATGATTAGATTTTTATAACCCAAGCTAAATATGCTAAAAATCTAGTGAAGAAGTTTCGTCTTGAAAATGCCAAAAACTGTGATACACCCATGAGTACCACTTTGAAGCTAAGCAAGGATGCTAGTGGAAAAAGTGTTGAGCAAACTCTATATCATGACATGATTGGTAGCTTACTTTATTTGATTGCAAGTAGGCCCGATATTCTTTTAGTGTGGGTGTGTGTGCTAGGTACCAAGCGGATCTCAAGGAGTCTCATCTCTCTTCTGTTAAGAGAATTATTCACTTTGTGAACGGGGACATCCAACTATGGGATTTGGTACTCTTTTGACACTAATGATAGTTTATTTGGCTTTAGTGATGCAGATTGGGCCGAAAATTGTGAAGATAGGAAGAACACATCGGGCGGTTGCTTCTATCTAGGCAATAACTTGTTGTCTTGGTTTTGCAAGGAGCAAAACTCGATTTCCTTGCCCACGGCCGAGCCAGAGTACACTGCCGCGGGGAGTGGATGCACACAACTCCTATGGATGAAGCAAATGCCAGTCGACTATGGATTCAAACAAGGTACACTCACTCTCTTTTGTGATAATATGAGTGCTATTAATATTTCCAAGAATCTGGTACACTTTAAGACTAAGCAAATTGACATCCGTCATCACTTCATTAGGGAGCTTATTGAAAATAAATGCATAGTGCTTGAACATGTCTTGAACATGTAGGCACAAATGATAAACTAGTGGATTTATTTACTAAACCATTAGATGCTACTCGATTTAAAACTCTTAGTAGATCTATTGGGATATGTCTTGAGGAGTGATGAGTTTTGGTGATTGATCCTATTTGGGGAACTCAAGCAAAGAGAGCAATTGCATACTTGGTGCATGGAAAAAATTTAAAATTTTTTTGCTCCTTTATTAATTGCTTGAGTATCTTGGTTGCACTTTTGCATATATGTTTTTATCTCAATAAGTGTGAACCATGCTTTGAATGCAATCCATGTTATATTTATGTTCAAACATGCTTGTTTGGACTAGGAGATTCACTTATGAAGTACTTGTTGAATGACCTTTAATGATCTTCATAACATGATGATTCTTAATGGCATGCTTAAAATGGGAAAAGCATGAAATTCTAATGACATGCTCAAATGAAAAAGCATGAATCGATGATTGCAATTCTTAAATGCAAAACAATGTGTGAAAAGCTTATGAGACTCAAAATGAATAAATGATCTTGTATCCGTTCTAAGGATTTTAAAATCCAAATGTCTATCTTTCTTTACATGTTGAACATGTCCATAATAATATGGATATCTTATCCGGAAAAATCAAATAGGGTGCAAAGTTGCTCATGACATGTTTCGCTTATAAAGTTGGATATAGTGCTCTTAATTTGAAATCAACAAATTCTCTATATCCTTGCTTTGATTCATGACAAATGGTGAAATTGGCTTGAATTCCTATAACCTTTGTCATTTGCTTTGCCAAATGCCATTGATTTTTGGAATTAAATGCAATATATCTTGCATGCAAAGCATTTATAATCACACATTTTCTATGAAAATAAATCTCCATGTATATCTGCTTTTACTCGAGTTGCATAAAATGCCTTATATGATTATGCAAATGACATGTATGCTTTTATCTCTCTTTGCTTCAAGTGACCTTTTTGGGGATTACTCCTTTGACTATCTCATGACAAAAAGGGGGGAGAAGTATGTTGGTAAGGGAAGAATGATTATTGTGCTAATTGTAGTAGCAAAATTACATATTAGTGAGAATACACATTAAGGGGGAGTAACCTATTGAGAGGGAGCATTGCATTCACATACATTGCATGATGTTGTGCTTAAATTCTTATATTCAAATGCTTGCTTTAACTTCACATGATCATCTCACAATACACTTGCTTTGGAAAGTGTAATTTTTTTTTTGAAGGATTGACAGTTCTACAAGAGATTGAAGTCTTATATTTTATACCTCTTTGTAATGTAGAATATCATTGTTGACCTTCAGTTTCAATTGTTGTGAGAATCAATGTGAGTGGTGGTTTTGTCACGAAATAGCCAAAGGGGGAAATTGTAAGGTCTCATAAATTGATTGGCTTATTTTGTGGACAAACTACATTTGGGGTTTGATGTAAGGGTAGCTTAGGCTTGTGATGGTTGGTGCTTTGCATAACCAAGGCCCTCTCAAGACCTCAAGAGAAGAAGCACCAAAGGTAAATTACTAAGCGCTTACTTGCTTTGAAGAGATGTAGTTGCACATACTCACAACACATGCATAACTCTTATTCTTGTATGTTGTATGTCTTTATTATGTGTGCATTAATGTTCATTTATCTCTCTTCTTGCATGTTTAATTTGATTGCATCTTGTGTGTCAATTGCCATAAAGGCTTAGGATGCATCAATGTTGTAAAGGGTGTTATACAACAGCCCTTTAGGTGCCCTATGTACAACACCTGTAAGGTGGTTAGAGCAAAATTGCTTATGACCGCTCTACGACCGCCCTACGTAGAGTAGTGCCACTGGTCGATTTTTTAATCACCTGTAAACCGCCCTACAACTGCCCTACCTAGAGCGGGTGTAGGATGGCTCTTAAAATCCTGAGAGCAACCGCCGCCATTTCGGCTGATTTCCACCCTACACCTAGAGTGCTCATGAAGAACTTGTGTTTCATTTCCTAGGTGAACAGCCTTACAACAGCTCTACGTAGAGCGGGTGTAAGGCGATCAATGCAAATTTTTGAAAAACTTATCAAAACATCGTAGCATCATTTTGTCAACCTATATATCTGCTACTTTGACTTTAGGTTAGTTTTAAGAGAGTCCAAATCATATTTTGACTTAACATTTTTCCAAAGATAAAAAATCACTAAAGAACTCTCCATTGATTACTCAAACACATATTCAAGTGCATCACACATCATCTAGCAATTATCCATGATCATCTAGGTGTCATCTATGCTAGGTTTTTATTCAACGCACTTAGCTTGGCAAGTTGGTCACTAATATCTTACATATTTGTGTCTTTCTTAACAAGCAATCTCATTTATCACTTTCATGCTTATAGAACATATTCTGTTGTCAAGATTGAGATAATTGTGTTGATTGTTTGAGAGTTGTATTTTGATAGCTATTATTAGGATTATTTAATCTTTGATAGCAAAGATTGATATCTAGGATTGTGATTATTGTCATCTTTCACATTAGTGTAACCTAGATAAGCATTTAGTGTAACCTAGCATTACTTGCTCTTTGAATATCATATTATTCACATTAGGTTGTTTATTCTCTTCATTGAGAAGTAAGTTTTGTGACTACCATTGAGTCGTGCAAGCAAATTGGACTAGGTCCACTTTTATAGGCCTATAGGTAGTAGTGGCGGGTTATAGACCGTGAGAGGTTGAGGTCAACCTAGGTTGTAAACGTCATTGCAATTAGTGGATTCGAAGTTCGAGTGTGGCGCATTATACAGCCCGTGGTTGTTCCCGTGAGGGTTTCCACGTAAATACCTTGTGTCATTTAAGATTTTGCACTTTATACACTTGATATATTATTGTTACTAGTTAGTGGTATTTTCATCAATTTGACTAATAACGAAAATTAGGTAAAATCGGATAAAATATATTTACCCCCACCCCCCCTCCCTCCCGGCCTCTCTAGATTAACATTGAACACACTGTAATTTGTTTCACAATTAATTGGAGAGAAACAAGGAGAATTTATTTTAAGAAAATGTGTGATTAAGATGCTTTGCAAGACATGTTACATTCAAATCCAAAATTCAATGGTATTTGGCAAAGCAAATAAAGAAGGTTTCCTAAAGAATTCAAACCAATTTCACCATTTGTCATGAATCTAAGCAAAGATATATAGTTAACAATCACTCAATTTTAATAAGTAACTATATCCAACTTTAAAAGTAAAACATGGCATGAGCGACTTTATGCACCCTATTTGATTTTTCCTGGTAAGATACCCATATGATAGTAGCCATGTTCGACAAGTAAAGAAAGAGAGACATAGGATTTTAAAGTCCTTTGCACAGATACTAGATCCTTTATTTATTTGAGTCTCATAAGCTTTTCACACAAGTTTTGCATTTAAGAATATGCAATCATCAATTAATGCTTTTTCACTTGAGCTTGTTATTTGAATTTCATGTTTTTCATATTTAGCATATCATTTAATCATAGGTAATTCAAAGAGTACTTCCTAAGTATATCTCCTAGTCTAAAAATGCATGTTTGAACAAAAATATAACATGGATTGCAAACAATGCAACAGTTCACACTTATTGAAGAAAATATCATAAGCATATGTGCAACCAAGTTACTCAAACAATTAATAAATAAGCATAATGCTTATCAAATTTTTGCATGTGACAAGTATGCAATGTTTTCTTTTCATGAGTTCCCCATATGGGGTCAATCACTAAAACACATCACTCCACAAGACATATCCTAATAGATATACTAAGTGTATTCATCCTAGTTGCATCTAAGGGTTTAGTAAATAAGTCCGCTAGTTGATCATTTGTACCTACATGCTCAAATACAATACATTTGTTCTCAACTAGTTCTCTTATGAAATGATAACAGATGTCAATATGCTTAGTTCTAGAATGTTGTACTGAATTCTTGGAAATATTAATAGCAATTATGTTATCACAAAAAATGGTAAGAATACCTTGATTGAATCCGTAGACGACTAGCATTTACTTCATCCATATGAGTTGTGTGCATCCACTCCTCGCGGCTATGTACTCGACCACGGCCGTGGACAAAGAAATCGAGTTTTGCTTTTTCCAAAACCAAGAAACTAAGTTGTTGTCTAGAAAGAAGCAATCGCTTGATGTGCTCTTCCTATCATCGCAATTTCCTGCCCAATCTGCATCACTAAAGCAAACTAAACTAGCATTAGTGTCAAAAAAGTACCAAATCCCATAGTTGGATGTCCCATTCACAAAGCGAATGATTCTCTTAGCGGAAGAGAGATGGGTTTCCTTAGGATACGCTTGGTACCTAGTGTTAGGATTATGCTCAATAGCAAGAGTGTAATGTTGTAATTAACAATCTTTTTCATATTAATAAAGAGATTTCTGGTTTAACAAATCGTATAGCATTTATAGTTTATATTATAATTGTCAAAGTAAATAATCATAAGGTCTAAAGACTATGGGAAAAGAAGAATTGTTCGTACATCTGGATATGTATGTGGTAGACACAATTCTTTAGTTAGTCTTGAATAATGTTCACAACTTAAGTTAAAGGTTGGGCACCTTTATCTTGTTAAAGTTGTAGAATTCTTTTGCTAGCATTTGAGTGGGATCAAATGAGATATGATGAGTCTAAAATCATCGGAGTGTCTTCGAGCAAAAGGATCTAGTGCACTGGGTGCATTGAACTGGATCACAATGAAATACTTTATCTATAACCGTCAATAGATAATAGTCTTTTCATTATCAGGACAATCGGAGAGTCTATCTTAATCCTGAGATAAATGATGGACTTATGGTTGCAAGTGATATCATTTGAGTTATCAATGAGTACGATTATATCGCATAGTCTATCCTCGATAGTTTGGTGATATTCATTTGTTAATCATAGAGGACTTCATTTATAGATATGGACATCGTGGCTCCATTTAATTAAATGAGAGTATAATATCATCATATGGATGTTTCGAGGTAATTGGATATTAAATCTCAACGTTGAGTTTTCAATAGTGTCTATTGAAAACATGGCTTCTGGACAAGTCAAAATATCCAAGTTCAAAACGTGGTCATATGAGTAAATATGGTAACTTGGAGAGTTATAGGCGGTCTATGAACTCTTGGCGATTACTGATATTAATCACGAGGATACACTATCTCCAATATGATTGTCTAGGGTATGAACGAGGAGCATCTTCCTTTTCTATCTTTATTTAAGAGTTCAGTTTTAGCTCTTTAGTGGAATGAGTTAAAATTAATGGATCGGACCTAAGTGAATCATTTGTTGATTGTGATTAGGTTATGTCTATTGAAGCTTAAATTTAGATGGCCCGCCAAGATCCCCAATCCACACGGACTTGCATGGATCACTTGATATATTCTACCGGACCAATTTAAGGGTCCATCTAGAATTGCATTTAATATATTAAGAATATAATTTGCATATTTTTTAAGTAATGGGCTGCTCAATTATATTAATATATTAATGAAAGACATGTGGGCTTGTTTCTTTTAGTAAGAATGGGTCTGGTTCACATGTGGGCTTTTTATTTAAAGTCCAATGGATTAAATGAAATAAGAAAATAATGTTAGGCCCAATCTTAATCAAGTGGGGCGGCAAGGTTAAAATTTTAACCTAAAATATTATTTTGTTTCATTTGTTTTAATTAAATAAGAATTAATTAATTTATTGATTAATTGTTTAATTAAAGAAACAAATCTTTCGTAAAAGTAAAAGACTTGTTTGACAAGGAAATAAATAAATTAGTTTTATTTATTTAATCAATTAAGGAGTCTTTTTATTTAGTCAAAAATAAAAGAATAAAAATCAAGGAGTTCGATTAGGGTTTGAAGTCTATTAAGTTGAAAAGAATTAGGGTTGAATTTAAGTCACCCTATATAAGTGACATTATAGAATTCGGCCAACCCTAATCTTAGACTACATAGAATTCGGCAACCCTAAAGGAAAAAGAAGAAAAAAATTCGGCCAACCTATATATGTGTTCTTATAGGGTTCGACCACCACAATCGATGGTGCTTGAGTTTTTTATTTCTTTCTTCTTCTTTTTAATTCCAAGAGAGAGTTTTTATTCTAAAAAGACAAAAGAGAGTGTGAAATTATTCTTTGATAGTATACTATTGCTTAATCATCAATAAGCTTGTGTATACGATATCGATCTACGTTCACGCGAGTTTCGATCATTCGATTGAGAACTCAAAAGTGACCGGAATAATTTTTGACATTCTTTTGATTGTTTTGTGACTAACAAAGAAAAGAAAGTTTTTTGTTTGGTCCATTCACAGTTTTGCAATTCAAAGAAAAGAGAGACCACGCTCCTAAGTGATCCACGTTCGTGCTCTGATTGAAGGTCTTGCGGATTACCATCGACGTAAGTCAATTGGATCACGCGACAAAAGGTAATTTACTTTTGTTAACATGTATGCATGTTTATTGATTAAAAGGGTTTAAGGTTCATAAAGGAAAAAATTTTAAAAGTCACTAAATCGTTTTTAGTATCGCTTCGGCTGCGTTTACCACTTTTATTTATTATTTTTCCCTACAATTGGTATCAGAGCCTAGGTTGAACCCTTTTAATTAATTAACGTATATATACGTGGATCTATTTCTTTTTATTGTGATTATGCATGTTTAGAAAGAGATGGCACTCTAGGTATTCAAATATATAATTACATGTGATGTATGGATTTATATATGTTTTATGTGGTTTGTTATTGCTCGATTTTGGCCCTAGATTTTCAATGTAATTTTTGTTTCGGAGTTGTAACAAGAAGGGTGGTCTATTATCGCCATAATTCCTTCTTGGTAGATTGCTAGGTTTTATTTTTTTTATATGTGCAGTATTTTTTTAGGGTTACTGCAGTTTTTTTTAATTTTTTTTAGTATGTGCAGTTTTTTTTTGTTTGTAAAATACTGCAGTGAATAAAAAAAAAATTAATACTGCAGTATTTATTATATATATACTGCCGTAATATGTTTAGGTCTTGAAGATTCGAAGACACGAAGCAAAACGAAGCAACCGGAACCATGAACGAGCACCGTGCACACCCTAGGAGTGGATTGAGCTGCGCATGGCAAGCCCAAGCTTCCCTGGAGTCCTCATGGGCTGCACACGGCAGCCCCTTAGTGGGGTTGTGAGTTGTGCTCGCCCGTGGGTTGGGCCGAAGGATGAGCGTATGGTTGATGGGCCACCTGAAGATCTTGTATTCCTGACAAATTGTAATTTACTTGTTTTTCTAGGATGGGCCAAAGTTGTTGCTATTTAATTTATGCTTAAATATTACAATATTTGTTATTGTATGATAACATGACATATATAATAAGAGTGTCACTCATTTATCTCTTTTTGGTATGAGCATGCATTGAATGATTTAGGTATCTAAATTGGCATCTAGATAACTCGGTAAATCATTCTATGGGATTTAATCACACGCCTTAAATAAATGAGTGGGAGAAGGTGTTTTGGTAACACCTATGGCCTCCAAGGTTAGTTGAGCTTTATTATTTATTGGTAATCCCCCCAAGGGGCGTCCATGAATGGAATTTAGCAACATACTTCCTTACAAGGATAGACTAGACAATGGACTCAAACGAGATCTACTCCCCAAGGAGGGATTTCCGTGAGAGAAAATTGAGGGTCGATATCTTGGTAACACACTCAATGTAATTTTATTGATATCCTCCCAAGAGTTCTTGTTAATAAAATTGCAAGGCTAAAATTGAAAACGCTGGTTGTTATGTTAACAATTAGGTGGGACCTAGTCTAACTAGTAAATGGTGCGAACTCCCAAAGGAGGCGTAACATTTATGGGTGTTAGATCACCGTTGAATTTTATGATCGAGTTATTTATTTAATTCAAGATAAATATTTAAAAGTGCTTTATCATGATTATTTACTTATATATGTTTTGTTCAGATTTCATGACCCCATCACTTATGAACATCCCGAAAGATAACACTTTAACTGGAGATAATTATGTCACATGGAAAAGGAAAATTGGGTTGTTACTGCAAAGTGAAAAACATAAGTTTGTTCTAACTACTCCTAAACCACCTGCTCCTAATAATGAATCTAGCATAATGTGTAGAGATGAGTATGAGCAGTGGAAGACTTCAGATGATATGGCAAAATGTTACATTATGGCCACTATCTCCGACGTGTTGCAACAGCAGCATGAAGGAATGGAGTCCGCTGCCGATATAATGATGTCTCTAGAGGAGATGTTTGCTATGAAGTCTAGGACGACTAAGAGAGAGGCAGTGACTGCTTTTATGAATCTTAGGATGAAACCTGGACAGGCTGTGAAAGATCACATGATGAAAGTCATAGCACATCTCAACATTGCTGAACTTCATGACGCTGAGATAGACGGTGAGACAAAGATTGATATGGTTGTCAATTCATTGTCAGATTCCTTTGATCAGTTTAAATTGGACTACACTTTGAACAAAAAGGAATACACCTTACAAGGCTTGATGCAAGATGTTCAAACTGCTGAAAAGATCCTTGTGAAAGGCAAAGGTCAAGAGATTCATATGGTTGGTAAAGTTGCTACTGTTAAGGCCCGTCAAAAGGTCAAGAAACAACAGAAGAAAAAGCAACTTGGGCCTATCAAGAAGGAGACCAAGAAAGTAACCAAGATCAAAGGGAAATGCTTCCTTTGTGGTGAAAAGGGACATTGGAAGAGAAATTGCCCAAAGTCCCAGAACAAGAAGGAAGAAGGTAATTTGAATTATCTAGAAACATGTTTTTTGGCTGATTCTACAGATTCTTGGATCATAGACTCAGGAGCCACTAATCATGTTTGTTATTCCTTGTAGGGGTTTCAAGAAAGGAGAAAGCTGAGGAAGAATGAAATCAATTTGCGCTTGGGCAACGGAACGTTAGTGTCTGCAAGTGCAGTGGGAGATATTAGAGTTTATTTGGATTCTAGAAGGCATTTAGATTTAATAGACGTTTATTATGTATCTCAATTCAAGAGAATTTAATTTCAGTTTCTTGTTTGAATAAATTTGGATATTCGATTACTTTTAATAAAGTTTTTATTATTAGTAAGAATGACAAAATTATTTACCAAGGTACATTGGAAAACGGTCTATACTTTTTGCATAGAAATATCTCTCACTCGTTAGACACAGAAATAACGGAACCTAATCATAAAGAGTAAAATTATCAACAGATGAAACCTACCTTTGGCATTTACGCTTAGGTCATATTAACCTTAATAGGATTAAAAGATTGGTAAGTGACGGACCTTTAAGTGACTTAAAGGTTGATGATCTACCAACTTGTGAATCTTGTTTGGAAGGTAAATGACCAAAAGGACGTTCTCTGCCAAAGGTGCAAGAGCCACTGAATGTTTAGGATTGATACACACTGATGTATGTGGACCTATGAGCATTCAAGCTAGAGGTGGATATGAGTACTTCATCACCTTCACGGATGATTACTCAAGATTTGGTTATGTGTATCTCATGAGACATAAGTCGGATGCTTTTGACATGTTCAAAGCATTCAAAGCTGAAGTGGAAAATCAGCTTGAGAAACGCATAAAAATCTTGAGATCTGATCGTGGTGGAGAATATCTATCTGGTGAGTTTCAGCAATATCTTATTGATAATGGGATAGTTTCTCAGTTTTCTGCACCAGGTACACCTCAACAGAATGGGGTAGCAGAAAGGAGAAATAGAACTCTTTTGGATATGGTTAGGTCTATGTTGAGTTATTCAATGCTTCCTATTTCTTTTTGGGGATATGCTTTACAAACCGCTATATACATTCTAAACGATGTACCATCTAAGTCTGTTCCTAAAACACCGCATGAGTTGTGGACTGGGCGCCAGCCTAGTTTACAACACTTAAGGATATTTGGTTGTCCTGCGCATGTGTTAAAAGGAAAGACAGAAAAGATAGAGTCCCGTTCATAAACATGTATATTTGTAGGGTATCCAAAAGAAACTAAAGGATATTATTTCTATAGTCCTTCAGATCTTAAAGTATTTGTTTCGACAAATGCTAAATTTCTGGAAAAGGACTATATGAATGATTTTGTGCCTAGAAGTAGAATTGTCCTCAATGAGATGTCAGGAGATACAATTCCACGAGAGGTTACACAACCTAACCCAATTGTAAGTTCCGATCTAACACAAGATCAACAACCTACCATTCCTCGTCGTAGTGGGAGGGTTAGAACACAACCCGAAAGATACATCGGTCTGGGAGAATCAGTGGAGAATCTCCCGGATGACGATGATCCCTATACGTACAAGGAAGCTATGGAGGATGTTGATAGTTGCCATTGGCAAAGGCAATGCAATCCGAGATTGAATCTATGTTCGATAACAAAGTCTGGTCCCTTGTAGACTTGCCTAAAGGGATAAAACCCATTGGGTGCAAGTGGGTATAAAAGAGGAAAAGAGGTATGAATGGAAAGGTGGAAACCTTTAAAGCTAGATTGGTAGCTAAAGGGTATACACAGAAAGAAAGTATCGATTACGAGGAAACCTTCTCTCCTGTGGCCATGCTTAAATCCATTAGGATACTCTTATCCATTGCAGCATCTTTAGATTTAGAGATTTGGCAAATGGACGTCAAGACAGCTTTCCTAAATGGAAGTCTTGACGAAAGCATCTACATGATGCAACCAGAGGGATTCATTGAAAAGGGCCAAGTGGATAAGGTATGCAAGTTGCAGAAATCCATATATGGATTAAAGCAAGCATCCAGATCCTGGAACATAAGGTTTGATCAAGCTGTCAAAGGTTTTGGATTTATTTAGAATCCTGACGAACCTTGTGTATACAAAAGGATTAAAGGCGACAAGTTGGTTTTCCTGATTCTTTATGTTGATGACATACTACTCATTGGAAACGATGTAGGTGTATTGACATCAGTAAAAGAATGGTTAGCAAAACAATTTGATATGAAGGACTTAGAAGAAGCAAGTTTTATTCTAGGTATCCAAGTAATAAGGGATAGAAAGAATAGAACGATTGCATTATCCCAAGCCTCATACATAGACAAAATCTTGTCTAGGTTTTCCATGCAGGATTCCAAGAAAGGTATGTTACCTTTCAGACATGGAATCAAGCTTTCTAAGGAACAAGTTCCTAAGAATAAGCACGAAGAGCAATTCATGAGTAGAGTTCCATATGCCTCGGCAGTTGGAAGTCTCATGTATGCAATGCTCTGTACTAGACCAGATATTTGTTTTGCTGTTGGCATAGTTAGCAGGTTTCAATCGAAACCTGGTCCTGATCACTGGACGGCAGTCAAGCATATTTTCAAGTATCTCAAGAGAACGAGAGATAATATGCTTGTATACTCTAGAGGGGATTTGGTTCCCGTTGGGTATACAGATTCTGATTTCCAATCAGATTCTTACTCCAAAAAATCCACATCAAGGGCTGTGTTTACTATTGGAGGAGGAGCAGTTATATGGAGGAGTATCAAGCAATCTTGTATTGCTGATTCCACCATGGAAGATGAGTATGTTGCTGCATGCGAAGCTGCCAAAGAGGCTGTTTGGCTACGCCAATTCTTGATTGACTTAGAAGTGGTTCCTAGTGTGAATAAGCAGATCACTATCTACTGTGACAACAGTGGAGCAATGGCTAATTTGAAAGAACCAAGAAGTCACAAGAGAGGTAAACACATTGAAAGAAAGTATCATCTTTTAAGGGAGATTGTTAAAAGAGGTGACGTGACGATTACCAAAATTGCATCAGCAGAAAATCTAGCAGATCCCTTCATAAAGGCTCTACCTCATAAGAGTTTCGATGGGCATCTAGAGAATATGGGCTTTAGAGATATGACACATTTTCTATAGCGCAAGTGGGAGATTGTTAGGATTATACTCAATAGCAAGAGTGTAATGTTGTAATTAACAATCTTTTTCATATTAATAAAGAGATTTCTGGTTTAACAAATCGTATAGCATTTATAGTTTATATTATAATTGTCAAAGTAAATAATCATAAGGTCTAAAGACTATGGGAAAAGAAGAATTGTTCGTACATCTGGATATGTATGTGGTAGACACAATTCTTTAGTTAGTCTTGAATAATGTTCACAACTTAAGTTAAAGGTTGGACACCTTTATCTTGTTAAAGTTGTAGAATTCTTTTGCTAGCATTTGAGTGGGATCAAATGAGATATGATGAGTCTAAAATCATCGGAGTGTCTTCGAGCAAAAGGATCTAGTGCACTGGGTGCATTGAACTGGATCACAACGAAAAGCTTTATCTAGAACCGCCAATAGATAATAGTCTTTTCATTATCAGGACAATCGGAGGGTCTATCTTAATCCTGAGATAAATGATGGACTTATGGTTGCAAGTGATATCATTTGAGTTATCAATGAGTACGATTATATCGCATAGTCTATCCTCGATAGTTTGGTGATATTCATTTGTTAATCGATGAGGACTTCATTTATAGATATGGACATCGTGGCTCCATTTAATTAAATGAGAGTATAATATCATCATATGGATGTTTTGAGGTAATTGGATATTAAATCTCAACGTCGAGTTTTCGATAGTGTCTATTGAAAACATGGCTTCTGGACAAGTCAAAATATCCAAGTTCAAAACATGGTCATATGAGTAAATATGGTAACTTGGAGAGTTATAGGCGGTCTATGAACTCTTGGCGATTACTGATATTAATCACGAGGATACACTATCTCCAATATGATTGTCTAGGGTATGAATGAGGAGCATATTCCTTTTCTATCTTTATTTAAGAGTTCAGTTTTAGCTCTTTAATGGAATGAGTTAAAATTAATGGATCGGACCTGAGTGAATCATTTGTTGATTGTGATTAGGTTATGTCTATTGAAGCTTAAATTTAGATGGCCCGCCAAGATCCCCAATCCACACGGACTTGCATGGATCACTTGATATATTCTACCTGACCAATTTAAGGGTCCATCTAGAATTGCATTTAATATATTAAGAATATAATTTGCACATTATTTAAGTAACGGGCTGCTCAATTATATTAATATATTAATGAAAGACATGTGGGCTTGTTTCTTTTAGTAAGAATGGGTCTGGTTCACATGTGGGCTTTTTATTTAAAGTCCAATGGATTAAATGAAATAAGAAATAATGTTAGGCCCAATCTTAATCAAGTGGGGCGGCAAGGTTAAAATTTTAACTTAAAATATTATTTTGTTTCATTTGTTTTAATTAAATAAGAATTAATTAATTTATTGATTAATTGTTTAATTAAAGAAACAAATCTTTCCTAAAAGTAAAAGACTTGTTTGACAAGGAAATAAATAAATTAGTTTTATTTATTTAATCAAATAAGGAGTCTTTTTATTTAGTCAAAAATAAAAGAATAAAAATCAAGGAGTTCGATTAAGGTTTGAAGTCTATTAAGTTGAAAAGAATTAGGGTTGAATTTAAGTCACCCTATATAAGTGACATTATAGAATTCGGCCAACGCTAATCTTAGACTACATAGAATTCGGTAACCCTAAAGGAAAAAGAAGAAAAAATTCGGCCAACCTATATATGTGTTCTTATAGGGTTCGGCCACCACAATCTATGGTGCTTGAGTTTTTTATTTCTTTCTTCTTCTTCTTAATTCCAAGAGAGAGTTTTTATTCTAAAAAGACAAAAGAGAGTGTGAAATTATTCTTTGATAGTATACTATTGCTTAATCATCAATAAGCTTGTGTATACGATATCGATCTAGGTTCACGCGAGTTTCAATCATAAGATTGTGAACTCAAAAGTGACCGGAATAATTTTGACATTCTTTTGATTGTTTTGTGACTAACAAAGAAAAGAAAGTATTTGTTTGGTCCATTCACAGGTTTGCAATTCAAAGGAAAGGGAGACCACGCTCCTAGGTGATCCACGTTCGTGCTCGGATTGAAGGTCTTGCTGATTACCATCGACGTAAGTCAATCGGATCACGCGACAAAAGGTAATTTACTTTTGTTAACATATATGCATGTTTATTGATTAAAAGGGTTTAAGGTTCATAAAGGAAAATTTTTAAAAGTCACTAAATCGTTTTTAGTATCGCTTCCGCTGCGTTTACCACTTTTATTTATTATTTTTCCCTACACCTAACACACACACCTAAACTAAAAGAGATATCTGGCCTATTTGCAGTCAAATAAAGCAAGCTACCAATCATGCCCCGATATAGAGTTTGTTCCACACTCTTTCCACTAGCTTTTTT